>JAJJMC010017794.1:3302173-3408910 GCA_023531435.1 Papaver californicum | reverse complement strand
AACCTATTATATGGAAAATACTTCAAGAAGTTATGCAAGGGCCTTTGGAAGATAAGATTGATTGTCCCCCGAGGGCTAAGACCTTTCTGTGGACATTGGTAAACAGGCGAATCCTTGGTGATGCTGTAACAGTTGCTAGTGGTATTTGTAACACCATCTTTTGTGGGAGGTTTTCCTTTCTGGGTGATGTCTGCTGGTTGTCTTTTGGTACTCTTTCTGGTTTTGGGATCCTCTCGTCGGTAATGGTGGTGCATCCTCTCCTTGGACTGGTGACGGCGGTGGTGCATCCTCAACTCGAAGGCAGTATTAGAAAGGTGTGCCGTTCTCTTGATAAGTGGATAATGGGATCAGCAAGTTATGTGGAGAGCTTAGACTAGTTGATAAGTGGATAATGGGATCGGCAAGTTATTGGAGAGCTTAGACTAGTTTCACTCAACTCGAGAAGAAGACTGTACGAATTGTGAGTGGAGGTGTATGCTGCTTCCTAACATGAGCCCCATTTTTTTTTTTTTTTGTTAATGTTCGAATTCTAGTCATTCTTTGTATGATTAAGAGTACATCATAAGAGTAGACAAATTATTTTCTTTTTTACTTGCACTAGAAAATAAGCTTAAAGATGAAACCCGAAAGCAAGTAACTTTCAACTTGAATTATTTATGGTCTTACTGTTAGCTCAAAATCTTCATCCCAGACCTGCCCAGCTTAGCTCTTAGGTTTAGCTGCCGAGTCGAAGATCAGTTCATGAAAAGTTTGGATGACCAGTGACTCGATCATACACGAGTACTCTGAATTTTCGAAGATTAGGTGCACATGAACCTCCAGTCCTCAAGCAGGCTAGCAACTAACAAGCACTTAGTTACGTTTTAGTTAATGTTGGTGCATCTCTTTTTCGTTTCCAATCGTATATTCCAAGAGAAATGAAGAGAGGGATTATTGGAGTTAAGGTCAAGTGGTTGACCTGATTCTTTCAGCAAACTTCCTCTGTAGTGCAACTGTCTCGTGCACTGCACCCTTCTTCTTCACTCGTACCCAAGAAGTTTCCTTCCCCCACCCACTTCAAAACCAGGCTTACTCAACAACTGTGAAGCCACACCCCCCTCAGGAACTAAGCTGCTTCATTCATACCCTCCAATAGATCCTCAAATAAAAAAAAATGAAAACACAAGATGGTCTCGAAAAGAAAAAAGTACGAAAATCCAACCTCTCTTTCTGAAACTTGGGTTTTGAATAATCAGAATTCATATTTAAGCTTGTCTAACTCTACATTCAGATTTATCTTACTATATTGTTTCTGAAACATAGTAAAGCCGTTTTTTGTTAGCATTTGATTACATCTCATTTAATCTAGCATTTGTTTGTGCATTGAAAAATGTCTGATTCTCTCTTGAGGAGGTTTTTGGAGTTAGTAGGATTTTGATTTTACACAGTTTGTTAATTGATTTCGTGTGATTCTTTGTGTATATTCAGACAAACCATCGATTGGGAATCACATTTACTCGTATGGATAATTACTATGACATGTTGACTGAACTACGGTTCCAGCTGGAGGTAGCCAAACTGGAGGCGCTCCGTCTAACTCTGATCACTGCGCACGAAAAGCTAGCTGCTGCAATCGAACGACCAACTGCTGAAACCAAACAACGAGTTGCTGCAAGCGAGCAACAAGCTGCTGCAATCGAAGAACAAACTGCTGCAATCGAACAATAACGAGCTGATGCATTTAGGCTGGAAGTAGAGGATGTTGAACCATACAACCAGAAGACCAATTCTGAATACAATCAGAAAACCAATCCTGATACAAATACCAACTCATAGTGTTTAAGATTTGTTAACAATATATTCTGTTTAGGATTTGAGTAGAGTTCCTGTTATATTTAGGATTTACCGTTATGTTTAGGATTTGTTTAGATTTCCTATGTTATATAAAAACTACTCTCATTATATAAGAGAGCCTTGTGTACGGTTAAAGTATTAAGAAAGTAAGAAGCATACAAATCGTTAAATCTTCCAGGCGATCGTCTTGATTTTGTTTTGTAGTTATTATTCAATGGGGGATTTCCTGTATAGTGATAACGAAGAAGATTATTATTCTGATTGGGATTCTGCTAATGAACTTGTTAACGATGAAGATGATGATGGTGATTTACAATGGACTTCGGGTGCATCGTCTACTAAGGTGATTACAAGAGAGTCGCTTTTGGTAGCGCAGAGAGAACATTTACGGAGGGTGATGGAGATGCTTAATCTAAGTGAACAGCATGCACGTACTTTGCTTATTTATCACCGCTGGGATGTTGAGAAGGTGTTTGCAGTGTTTGTGGAGCAAGGCAAAGATAAGTTATTCGCAGAAGCTGGTGTCACACCGAAGAGTTGTAAGATTAAACATACACCAGCTGCTATGACCTGTGAGGTTTGCATGGAGGACATTCCCAAACACAAAGCAACAACAATGGATTGCGGCCACTGCTTTTGTAACAACTGTTGGATGGAGCATTTTGTTGTTAAAATCAATGAAGGGAAAAGCAGACGCATTACATGCATGGCATACAAGTGCACCGCAATTTGTGATGAAGCCATTGTTCGGAGTCTAGTCAGTGCAAGGGATCCAGACCTAGCAGAGCGCTTTGAACGTTTTCTTTTGGAGTCTTACATCGAAGACAATCAGTGGGTCAAATGGTGCCCCAGTGTTCCTCATTGTGGAAATGCAATACGGGTTGAGGGCGAGAAATTCTGCGAGGTTGAATGCACTTGCGGGGTACAATTCTGTTTCAGTTGTTCATCAGAACCGCACTCTCCTTGCTCGTGCTTGATGTGGGAGCTTTGGGTTAAGAAATGTCGGGATGAATCAGAGACAGTTAATTGGATTACAGTCAACACAAAGTCTTGCCCGAAGTGCTATAAAAGTGTTGAGAAAAATGGAGGCTGTAACCTTGTCACCTGTATATGTGGGCAAGCATTTTGTTGGTTGTGTGGCGGTGCTACTGGTAGTGATCACACTCGGACTAGCATTGCTGGTCATAGCTGTGGTCTCTTTAAGGAGGATCAAGAGAATCAAGCTGAGCGAGCAAAAAGGGATCTGAACCGCTATTTGCACTACCAATCCCGTTACAAAGCTCACACAGATTCTTTTAAGCTTGAATCAAAACTTAAGGAAACAATACAGTCTCAGATATTAATGTTGGAAAGCAAGGAGTCTGTCCTCAAAGATTTTAGCTGGTTAACTAATGGACTTAACAGACTCTTCAGGTCGAGACGTGTACTCTCATATTCATATCCATTTGCATTTTACATGTTTGGGGAGGATCTCTTCGGTGATGAAATGACCCCCGTGGAAAGGGAGATAAAGCAAAACCTATTTGAAGACCAACGACAGCAGCTTGAAGAAAATGTTGAGAAGCTCTCTAAGGTTTTGGAAGAGAGGTATGACGGGTTGGAAGATGATAAACTCAAGCAGTCAAGGATGAATCTTATCAATCTATCAACGATCACTGATAGACTCTGTAAGTCAATGTATGAATGCATCGAGAATGATTTACTGGGTTCGCTTCAATTGGCAACGCACAATACTGCAGCATACAAATCAAAGGGCGTTGAGAGGGCATCAGAACTTCTTGTGTGGAGCACCTAAACTAACAAAGTCGTTGGGGTTATCTCATTATCTTCACCAACATTATAATGTCGGCATTTAATGTAACAGTTTATCTTAAACTTTAGACTGAATATTAGAATCTAAAATTACCAGGCTGAACATTGGTGACCGAGTCTTAACGAGTTGGCATGGCACCAGCGACCAGATCAAGGGGAATAGTTCTATTAGCTGTCTGCAGACCAATTCCAGCGTAAGTGCCACCGGTATAACCTTTCGGGCTTAATACAAAAATACACCAATTTGGGGGTAGTTGGAGTTCTGCCCCGGCTTTTGGAAATTTATAGAAATGCTCTAATCCGTTAGATTTTTGGTTAACTTTGAACGTGTGAATTGGTACATGTGAAAAATGATCAAAATACCCATATATAGTATTTATAATATTTTTTGGAAACTTTATATATATATATATATTTTTTTGTACATTTATAATATATTTTTTAATAAAAGTATATTTTTTTTTTATAAATGTACAAAATAAAAATATATTATAAAAATATTAAAAATATATTTTTATAATTAATATATTATAAAAGTATAAAAAAAGATATTTTTAAAATTAGAGAAACGTACCGGAGGGGAAACACCCGTTATCCAACAGAGAGGATTAAGTCGTTTGTGGTGGTTCTGTTCCTTCGCTTCCTTGATCATCTGTTGCTGTTTTTTTTTTTTTTTCAGTTTTAGCGTAGTTTCTGCCATTGTTTGTATTATGGATTTTAATGAAATACTGAGAATTTTAGTAGTAAAAAGTTTCACTATCTTTTGCTATTCTCATTGTTGTGCACATCTCAATTTGTGCTGCTTGAGCATGGTGGGTTTCATGTGTCAGATTGTAGCTAGTTTTAGTGCCACTTAAATCATCGGAATCAATGTGGGACTAATTCCAACACTTACATCGATTGTATCGTGACCATTTGGAAAGATGTAGGTTCACATGGTAGGTAAGAATTTTCTACTACCTCCGTTTAGAAAAAGATTGACTTGTTTCATTACAGATTACACATGAAACAAGCCTATCCTTAACGGATTTGTTTTCTTGGACCCAATCATAACAAGACCCGTTACCAGAAGGTATATAAGTATATTTCTTCGTTGTGTTTTTAATCAATCTTTGCCGATATTATGGACGGGTGTTAAGTCTAGTTTTTTAACTTGGACATTAAACTAAAAATATGCCGATATATTATGTTTCCTAATTTGTCGTAGTTTCATAGTTTGTTATTTTCTCTTGTAGATATATACACCAAATTCTAATCTATAGTGAAATAAGAAAATATCTTTTCACAAAACTCTTTATCCAAGAAAACCCTAATCTCATAGGAGGAGGAGCAGCAATGTCAGACATCCTACTCCCAGAAGAAATCCAGGTAGAGATCTTTCTAAAGTTACCTGTGAAATCCATCTGAACTTGTAAGTGTGTATGCAAACTATGGCATAATCTTCTTTGTGACTCGAAATTTGTTGAGTACCTTAACCGCAGTATCCAAACAAACAACTTTAGGCTCATGGCTGAAACATATTGCTATGATAATGAAGATACCACACCTGTACTTTATTCCATGAATTATTCTTCAATATCATCAAAGCCAACCCCATGTCACGGAGCTGTTTTGATAGATTATCCGTTCCGATACCATAATGAACTTAATTGCGTTTTGTTTTGGGGTTCATGTAATGGTTTGATTTGCTAAACCATTTCTGGTTGGAAAAAATATAAAGATGATAGCATTTGTATTTGGAATCCATCCACCAGGGAACATGAGAAAGTACCAGTGAAACAGTGCGATTTTTGTATCAGTTTTGATTTTGAAAACACAAAATATGGGTTTGCTTACGATTGTGCCAGTAACGATTACAAGTTGGTACAGATTGCTCGATTTCAACTTCAAGTTTATACATTGGGAGACGATTCGTGGAAAAATATTCAAAATTTTCCTTATTCTTTTGATTATTATGTAGAAAGGAATGCTCCTGGTTTGCTTTATAAAGGAGCTCTCCATTGGTTATGTGTTTCCCAAGAAACCCTGAACTGAAGTTATTGTGTGTTTCGATGTAAGCAATGAGAGAATCGTGGAGGTACCATTACCATTAGAAGTAACAATGGCGGCACACCCAAACGAGAAGAAAATATATAAAAAACTTGGAGTATTGGAAGATTGCCTTTGCTTATTTGTTACTGTCCCTAATCAAGAAACTGTTGACGCATGGGTGATGAAGGATTATGGACTGAGAGAATCTTGGACTAGACAATTCACCATTATCTTAAATCCAAAAAGAGGCACTGTTTTTCTGCCCATTTGTGTTTTAAAGAATGGTGATATTCTTGCAAATAGTACTGGGGATCTGTTATATGTAACCCAAAGGAAGAAGGATATAGAGAGTTGTACATTTCTTATGCTGGGAATAATCACCGAGTTTTCAAATCAGTAAGTTATATAGTGAGCTTAGTCTCCCTTAATTCGGGTACTTACGTGAGAAGAAGGATTTCAAATATAGAGACACGTTCCACGCCTAAAAGGAAAAGGAGAAGCTGAGAAAGATTACTGGAATTCAAGAAGAAGCTCAAACTACTGAAGTTTTGTTCTTTGCACCTCCTTTATGGTTTAACAAGAAAAGATAGATGGGGTAAGAATATTTTTGCCGATTTTATGCTCAATTCAGCATCTTTTTGGGTTTTTTTCTTCTCTCTTTCTTTCTATTTAAATATTAGCATACATCACAATACTATTTCTGGTCTGTCCTTGAGGTTAAGGAAGAACATGTGTATTTTCAGAGTTTTAGAGGGGGGAAATTTATTTATTTATTTATTTTTGGATAAAAGACTGCTTTTATTACGAGAAGTGCAGATACATAGGAAATTACGGTTTTAATTGACAGGCCTATTTCAACTCTTTTCAACTCACGGCTACTCTATTAGGCATTTCAGCAAACACTATTTGGGCATCTTTGTTTGTGAATGCAATTTGGTGATTGATCCCTGCATATTTTAACACAATCAACACATAACCTACTTTATAACACACACACACACACACACACAATTTGAGCTAGAAAATCACCATCACCATCTTCTTTCGATCTCATTCCTTCAATGAAACCCCATCTCTGTTTCTCAAATCTTTCTCGAGTTCATCAGCTGTCACCATTTCTTCTTTACTATTTCTCGTCAGTGAAGTCACCAACACCTACTCACTTAACATTTCTTCTCGACCATGACTTCACTTCCTGCTTCTTCCATCTCTATCTTTGTTCTAGCCATCTCTGACTTCTCAATCCACCAAAACCCATCTGAATCAAACCCATTCATTCTTCATTCTCTTCTTAACAATCAATAGTTGTTGTTTCTCGAACTCAATCAAGATTCAACTTATCACGAATGCATCCCATAGCAGAAACCAACTCCATTCCCTTGAATTTCTTCTCGGTAACAGTCTCAACAAACCCATCAACTGGGACACAACCCATCTCTGCAATCTTCATTGTTATCGATCTGAACCTGCACCCATCAGCGACCGGCAACACGAACCTGGCTAGCCGGTGGTGGAGAGCTCTTGACAGAGAATAAGGGATTGGTTCTGTTGCTAAAGAGCTCGACCTAGTTTTTTAGGCTAGAAGAACATAAAACTGTATTTAGGCACCCACTCTTCAGATACAGTCAACCACTTAAATGTAAATGAATAAAACGATGGTGGCAGCCCTGATCCGAAAGTGAGGTGCCAAAATCTTCTGCAACACCTTGAATGCCTGGGTTGGCCTTTAGCATATGGGTGGCTGCAAATAACACTTGTCCATGAAATAACAATTTTACCTTTTTTATAAATAATAATAATTATTTTACTCCGGATGACTCTAAAACACCTACAAAATTGAAAACAATCGTAATACACATAAAACACAAAAGAAATAACGAAAAGAATGTAACCAATTGATATTAATTAAGATGGTTTAGACACCTATTACTGATATGAGATTAGCCCTTATAAAAAAACAAAGTTTTCTCGTAACAAGCTAAGTCGTCGGTGGAGAAGACTTAATCCCTTTGTTTCTAGCTTCTTTGGCTAACCTATCTATTAAAAGTAATAAGGTTGAAAGATTTGTAAGATCTGCGACTGATTTATAAATTGTATTGTCAAATAAATAGTGAAAGTTATACAAAACTATTACTTATATAGAACAGATGGACTCAACAGGAAGACTAGAGATGACTTGAAGACTAGAGATGATCTGGACATAACACATGAATAACACATGACACAGTACACATGTCAGACTATAATTGGTGAAAAAAGACACGTCATAACTGACTTATACGTTCTAACAAAGGTTAGGTTTTCTTTTTAGACGAGAAAAAAACGAAGTGAAAACTATTAAACAGACTTCTACATTTGTTTTATATTTGACTGAGCTCTTCGATGTAGATCGGTAGGAAGATTAGCAACATTATTAATTACCATTCTTAAGTTCTAGCAATGTTCATTCTGGATCAAGCATGAACTAATTTTTCATTCTTTAATCCATATAAGAGTCAGATAGAGCTTGAGCTTCTCTGTTATGAAAACCATCCTAATCCTGCTCTGCATGGTTGATTATTTATTGTGTTGTCTGATAACATGATAGAAAAACCCGTAGAATAATCAGTTTCTGAAAAGGATGCATCAAAAGCTATGTTCCAATCATTGTGAATATTATTATGTAGTTATTGAGTCTGTCTAGTATCCATCTGGATTGGTCTCACAATTGAGGGTCTTATAAATTCCCTGTTTATCTTGTGAACAATGTCTCTTGATTTTGGCACTGCATTGTTAAAGATGACATCATTTCCGTGTTTCAGATATTCCAAATGATAAAGGTTATTTTACCCATTCTAGTTCTTGTACCATTGTCATTCATGCAATATGCAAACCAATCACATATATCATTTTTATGATTCAATTTCAAAACATTTGGTATAGAACAAGCAAACGAGATAGATCTAGAAAAACTGCAGTTTACAAAAATATGTAATTCATCTTCGGAAAAATTACTATTGCATGGCCGATAGAAAGATGAACAATTTTTATTATAAAATAACATTCTTTGTCCATGAGGCAGGGCTTTATCCACCATTTCCAACAGAAAATTTTATTCAAAGAATACAATCCAAGCTCCAAAGTTGTTTTTAGAATCAACCTCTAGGTTCATTTCTAGAATAGTTAATTAAGAACAGATAAACATATGAAATATGGTATATTATAATATTGTATTGAGCCATGTTTGCTATGATATATATTTTTACTGCGATGTATCTTACTGTGATTTGTATTTATTCATATCCTATGTTATATTGTACCAATATGATGATGTTTTTGGCACATCATACCTATCATGTTGTATCATATTGTGTTTAAATTTTGACGTAATGTGTCGTGCACAAACATACTGATATAACCCACTTTACACCTTTAAATTGTTTTTTATTTTACATTTATCCTTTACACATTCAAAAATGTGGCCTCCGTGGTATTTTGGTTTCTTAATTGTGATTTTTCTTGGTTATTTTTTTCTGTCATGTGTTTAAGAGAGTCTACATTAGGATTTATAAAGAATGGCTTTTAGATGATAGAATGCTACTTCGATATGTGGTTGATTACAAAATCATAAAAATATCATATCATCAATGAGCCTCAAGTTCATAGCGTAACTAGGAGTCAATTAAGGGATGGGTCATTACCTGCAGTTAACTGGAGGTAATTGTTGTCGATGTTCCACTTGAAAGACCAATGATTATTAGCATCATTCTTGAGTGACCAATATGCCCATCCAAAAGAAGAGTTTTGATATTCCCTCTGAGTCCACGGGCCTCTGCCATACCTGTCATACTCGTTCACCCATTCCCCTGTATTCATTTCCAACAAAACTTTTAAGTGACTAACTCAGATTTTAATGTTGCTGTGAGTAAACTAGTCTCCTAGTTTTGAGTTGTCAAGCAACTAGTTTAGAAATAAGAACTTCCAACAAACACAAAGTATGTTTCTGCGGATAAAGCCGTACCAATAAACACTAATGGTCCATCAGCAGCTTTTAGGGAATTCATTTCAGTTTTCCTGGTATCATGTAAGTAATTGATATTCTCCTGTAGGGTCATATTATATAATGATGGATTCTGGACATTAAAGTAGTGCAAGTCCACCACAACGTTTGATTTGCCATTACCAGTGTTGGCATGATAAAGTTTTGCTGGGCCTGCATCATTGCCAATCAACTGACACATGATTACATAAGCTGTGGCTGAATACTTCCTCACAATGTCGTATCCTTCATTGTAGTACTTCTGTAAGGTATCGAAAGGAACTTCAGTATCATTTGGTCCGATCAAAAGTTCGATCCCCAATAGAGCTGGATCCCTTCCATACCTGCAAATGAAAGATGATATGCTCATTAGGATCTGCAGATAGAAACACAATAAAAGTCTCCAGGTAACTGTTTAAGTTATTGTTATTACGTAAGAGATAAACATATTTTACTTGGAAGCTAGGAATTCTATAGCATCAAGGCTTTGCTGGATATTATCTGATTGCGTCCATTCAATAAAATCATCACGACTAGAACTGTGATCCTTCCCATTTTGGGAACCCGGAGCTGCATGAAGGTCGACTATGCATTTTATGCCGAACTCCCTGCACAACAAGTTTAGGTAAGTCAATTTTCAAAAAACTAAGAACTAGGATGACAAAAAAATTATGAAAGAGAGACCCACTGTGCCCATTTGAATGCATTATCTAGAGCTGCCAAACTCCCCCCAACATAAGGAGGTGGTGGATTGGGATCCTTGGTAATCCACCACCCAACGGGAATCCTGACGGTGTTTATACCGTGCTTCTCGTGTAATGTAGCTGTTCCTATGTTCCTGCAGTTCAAATAACACATAATTTCATTATCTACCGTGTCCCCTTTTCATCTAGAGGCCTAGATCGCACTCAATTATTTTCAACAACCGGTGTTATAAATTTTCATATACAAGCAATTAATGCAAACAATTGCTATTGCTACTGAAAGATAAGGGACATAGAAAATTACCGTAAGCACTTTTGTTGCATTTTCTTAGTCCATATCCATTGGAGAGCTGGTACTCTCCTTACATATTGTCACCATAAAAGGTCATATTAAATATAGCGGCGTTACCACCATCCCATTCCGGGGTCCCAGCATAGTCTGCTTTAAGCTCATTTCTAGAAGATGCCTAAAAATGTCAAAAATATAAGATATGAGTTACAACAACCCGAGTGTCAAGTGAGAAGTTTTGAATCCTAAGAGTATCACACCTGCAGATATGTACCGCTAGAATGTTTAAATCATTTAGATATTTTATGGTTTTAATCGATGCATCAATCCGATGGTCTCATATCTGCCTACTTTCAAGTCGTATAGTAGTTTTTGTAAGGTTACTTGCTCAAATCATACGACTAAGGGCACAATTTCCGGATCACCCCATTAAGACTATTCGTCTTGATAATGTTGGTGAATTTACATCTAAAGCATTTGATGATTATTGCATGTCAATTGGAATTAACGTTGAGCATCCTGTTGCTCACACGCATACCCAAAATGGTTTAGCAGAAAATTAATCGCTCGACCATTAATTTTTCGGTCTAAATTACCAATTTCTGCTTGGGGTCATGCAATTTTACATGCGGCTTTGCTGGTGCGTATCCGACCTACCAGTTATCATAGCTACTCACCTATACAGCTTGTATTTGTACAACAACCAAATATTTCACATTTAAGAATTTTTGGTTGTGCTGTATATGTCCCAATAGCCCCTCCGCAACAGACCAAGATGGGCCCACAACGCCGACTTGGAGTTTACGTTGGTTTTGACTCTCCATCAATAATCAGGTTCCTGGAACCATTAACAGGAGATGTTTTTAAGGCACATATTGTAGACTGCCAGTTTGATGAGTCAAATTTCCCTCGTTAGGGGGAGAAAAATCTTGAGGAACGTCGTGAAATTTCATGGAATACTCCCTCTTTAGCTCACCTTGATCCTCGCACTAGTCAATGTGAACTTGAGGTCCAAAGGATCATACATTTGCAAACTATTGCGAATAGAATGCCTGATGCATTCACGGACACGGGTAGAGTAACAAAATCATATATACCTGCTGCAAATACTCCAGCAAGAGTAATAGTCTCTGAAGGTCAAAATGATGTGTCTAAACCACGCTTGAAGCGTGGAAGACCTCTTGGTGCAAAAGATTCAGTTCCGCGGAAGAAAAGAAAGGATGTGGGGATTCCGGAAAATACCACATCCACAAAATCAATGATTTATGAATCCGAAAGTATTGCACATCAAGAGGAAGAAGTACCTGAAAATAAAGAGATCTCTATAAATCATGTAGGTACAGAAGGACTATTGGATAGGAACAACATCATTCCTAATCATAAATTTGCTTATGCAATTGCCTTGGATGTATTTGAAAACACTGATGATCCTGAACCACTAACCGTCGAACAATGCCGACGTAGAAGTGATTTTCCAAAGTGGAAGGATGCAATCCAAGCAGAACTCGATTCATTAGAAAAACGTGAAGTTTTCGGTCCCGTTGTGCAGACACCAAACAATGTAAAACCCGTCGGATACAAATGGGTATTTGTACGAAAATGAAACAAAAAGAATGAGATTGTAAGATACAAATCTCGACTTGTTGCACAAGGTTTCTCACAAAGACCTGGTATTGATTACCAAGAAACGTATTCTCCGGTAATGGATGCAATTGTATTTCGATTTCTGATAAGTTTAGCAGTTTCAGAAAATTTGGGCATGCATCTTATGGATGTAGTCACAACATATTTATATGGCTCACTAGATAGTGACATATACATGAAAATCCCTGAAGGGTTTAAAATTCCTGTAGCAAACAAATCAGCAGAAAGAGGCATGTACTCTATAAAGCTGCAAAGATCTTTGTATGGACTAAAGCAATCGGGGCGAATGTGGTATAACCGTCTTAGTGAATACTTTTTGAAAGAAGGTTATATTAATAATGTTATGTGTCCATGTGTTTTTATCAAAAGATCAAGTTCTGGCTTTGCTATTATTGCAGTTTATGTTGATGATTTAAATCTAGTTGGGACTCCTGAAGAGCTCATAAAAAATGCTAACTATTTGAAAAAAGAATTTGAAATGAAGGACCTTGGTAATACTAAGTTTTGTCTTGGTCTACAAATTGAACATTTGTCAAATGGTATCTTTGTTCATCAATCTACATATACAAAGAAAGTTTTGGAGCGATTTCATATGGACAAAGCACATCCATTAAGCTCTCCAATGGTCGTTAGATTACTTGATGAAAACAAAGATCCATTTCGTCCCAAAGAAGATGGTGAAGAACTTCTTGGTCCAGAAGTGCCATATCTAAGTGCAATTGGGGCACTAATGTATCTTGCAAATTGTACAAGACCTGACATTGCATTTTCTGTCAACTTACTAGCAAGATACAGTTCTGCACCAACTAAACGCCATTGGAATGGTGTTAAGCATCTCTTGCGCTACCTTAGTGGAACAATTGATTTGGGTTTATTTTATTCAAAAAAATCTAATACAAAATTAGTAGGATATGCAGATGCAGGTTATCGTTCTGATCCCCACAAAGGTCGATCACAAACAAGTTATTTGTTTACATATGGTGATACATCTATATCGTGGCGGTCAGTAAAGCAAACACTAGTAGCTACCTCTTCAAATTATTCTGAACTTTTGGCATACCATGAAGCAAGTCGTGAGTGTGTTTGGCTGCGAAGTATGATTCATCATATTCAGGAAATCATGTGGGCTTCTTTCGACTAAAAACACTCCAACAATATTATATGAAGATAATGCCGCTTGTATTGCACAACTCAAAGATGGTTATATCAAGGGAGATCGAATAAAGCACATTTCTCCTAAATTTTTCTTCACACATGAACTTGTAAAGAACGGAGAAGTTGAAGTAAAGCAAGTACGATCAAGTGAGAATCTTGCTGATTTATTCACTAAAGCATTACCAACCTCTACATTCAAGAAGTTGGTGCACAAAATTGGAATGAGGCAACTCAAATACTTGTCAAGTTAAAAGTGTTATAGAAGATGTAAAGAGGGGGAGAATTTTTTTTTAAACTACACTCTTTTTCTTTCTCTATGGTTTTTCTCACAGGGTTTTCCTAGCAAGGTTTTAATGAGGTAGTTCAATTAACATTCACCACATATTGCACTCTTTTTCCTTCGCTATGGTTTTTCCCAATGGGTTTTCCTAGCAAGGTTTTAACGAGGCAACATTTTTACGTGGTGGACATCTAGGGGGAGTATTATAAAATAATTATATGGAGATGAACCACCACTCCACTAATTCATCGTAATTAGGCACTTAATATCCACTTCATGGGTGTTAATTTTGTAACTCTTGTAACCCCCTTATTCTAGGTGTAATTGGTGATTTAATGGTATAGTTATTTCCCTAATGGAAGAAAGCCTATATAAGAGGCCTCTTCCTCCTTTGTAAATATGAAGAAAAATCAACAAAGTTTCTCTTGTTCTACTACTATATTGCTCTCTTATTTGGTCTTTTATTTTAGTTTATTTTAATAGTGTTTATTATGAATTTTAGGCGTGAAGTAAATACCAGACTTTTGAAGGTTAATAACTCATCCAATCATTTCTCCAAATATGGAAATGATGTTCAAAATTTAGCTTCAAGGATCTGGCTTTCGAAAATAGAAAATAGTCATCAGCAAATAAGGGTGGGAAATAGAAAAAGCATCATTGGTTACTTTAATACCAGAGATTTTACTTTCTATCATCCTTAACAAGAAGTTTTGAAAGAATTTCCATGCATATTATGAAGATATATGAAATTACAACTGATTTATTTAAAAACCTAAAATCTCCTGTATTTTTCATGATCATCACCTTTACAATCTGATTTCATAATCTCGTTCATATTTTAGTTTTTTCTCGGATTCATATTTATTTTTAAATTTGATCCTTAATATCCCTTGTTTTTTAGTCGGTATAGTCTCTTATGCTTTTTATGTTTCTCACAAATCCCTAACTTTTTCTTTTATATTTTAAATCACAAACTACTTTTTTTCGATTCCCTATCAAATCTATTATTTCTTTTCTAATTCTTTAATCTTGGTTTTCAAAATATGTCTATACACGCTTAGATCTAAGATTAATTTTTAACAAATGTTTCTTCTCACATTTTCACAGATTTTTATCCTTTCAAACCAACCCATACATGATTGGGAGGCGCTAGGGTTTGGCATAAACACAACATTAAGGAGGATTGAATGTGCACTTGGTTGTGATTCAATTTTGATTATCAAATAATTTTCCAGAAGAATGGGTATCAAATTGCAAGATCTCCCACTACCGATATTGACATACCAATGCTTGGTGAGTTCAGCCGAGCAACGCTATAACAGGATGGCTCATTTTTCAAGTCTTATCCATATAAAGAGTGGATCCTTTTAAAGAGGAAGAAAATGTATAACTGGAGAGAAAATTGATCAACAACAAGAAAATATGTATATAAAAAAAACTAATCAATCTGATGATCAAAACCAAAAAACCCAAGATAACAACGATCGAGATAACCAAAATAACCATGAAGAAATAATCATGAATGAAGATGTAACTCAAGATAACAAAAATTTTGTACAAGGAGATTATGAAGAAAAAAATGATGGACAACAAGCTTATGTCAATATTGAAGTAGATGAAGATAACTATGTTAATGGAAGATGATAAAAAAGAAGGAGATCACCTGACATACATGTTGATGGAATGGATATGGACAACTTTTACAAGAAAGATAAACACTACTCTTACAAGACTTGGAAAGGCTATTAGAAATGACAACAAAGAGGATAAAGAGGATAGTAAAGTCGAGTGGGTCTAGGCTAGGACTTGGGATATTATTTCTCTCGAAAACCATATACTATTGGAGAAAGTTCGTCCATGGTTACTTTGAATGGTTATTTTCTTTCTCTCCTCTCTTTTCTCTCAAATAGTGTTTTCCAATTTTTTTTTTTTTTTAAAATTTCATCCATGGAAGAGTAAATTCTAAAGCAAATCTTTGGATAATAAATGGGTCATGAGTTACGAGTGATGGATCTTGGGGTTCTATAGGTGTAGATGTGATGTTTTTTTTCCTGTTTTAGATTCAGGGAAAGAGTTTTTGTGATTTTCATTAACTCAAGACTTTCTTTGGATCTTGGTTTGATGCTTATTCTTTTCTTCGATTTTGATTTGATGCATATAGCAGTAGGTGTGACGAGTTTCATGTTAATTTTTCCGTCTAGATTGAGAGAGAAAGTTGTTGTGCTTTCCACTAACACAAGACTTTCTTTGGATATGGGTTTGATATTTCTTTTTTCTTTTTTGATTCCTAGAGGAGTAGATGTGGTTCAAGTTCTTATCTGTTAAAATTGAAATATGAAGTTGTTTTGGTTGTTCTCCAAAATAGGACTTTCTCTGGATCTTGATAGATACTTCCCATTTTTTCTTGCTTCGTGTATTTTTCATTCGTTGTTTGTTTATGTGTTGCTAACTTTATCTCCTTTTTTGTTCTTTGTTTAAAATTCCTTTCTTAAATTTAGTTTCATAATAGACCCTAGTTTCCCGATGTATGCCTTTCTTAAATTCAGTTTTTATTTTCTTCCGCTCTTCCTGTTGAGGAATGAGTGGTTGTTCAATTTGGGTTTGCTTATTGTTTAGTCTGTAATCTTGTCTCCTTCTTTTTGAGGAATAGGTTTGTAATTAGGTTATCAAGAATTTTTTCCCTCTTCATGTGTTATGTTTATGTGGATCCTGGTAGTGCACGACCCGGTTTCATATTTTGACCCGATCCGACTGGCGGCCCATTGGGAAATTAGATTAGAATTAGTATTTACTTAATTATATTAAGACTAGATTATCCTAATCTAAATCCAACTCCTAATCCTACTCTCATCCATATCTCACACTCTATATACAGAGAGTTACCCTGTCTAGGGTTTGTATTATATTTCATTATCATCTTGTATTCCTCTACTCGTTTTGAGATCATAGTGAAAACCGCAGCCGCTCCTTGGACGTATCCCAATTTGGGTGAACCAAGTAAATCTTGTGTTCTTGCTTTTTGTTTTCGTATTTTTTTCTTATAGCATCGATCCTCAAATGGTATCAGAGCTAGATTCATGAAGAATTCTGGGAAGAATCGAAAGCAAAAGGAGAAGACGACGCAACGACAGAGAAAGGAGTGCCGACATCATCTGCGATAGGATTTGGATCTCCAAACGCAATTGAAAAGTTTGATGGGTCAGACTTCGCGTACTGGAGAATGCAGATTGAAGATTATCTCTATGCGAGAAATTTGCAACAACCTCTATTGTATTCAAAGAAGCCAAATGAGATGTCGGAGGAAGATTGGAAACTCCTGGATCGACAGGTTTTAGGGGTTGTTTGATTAACCCTAGCCAAGTCAGTTGCACACAATGTTACGAAAGAAAAGACCACTGCTAGTCTGATGGCGGATTTGACGAGCATGTATGAAAAGCCATCGGCGAACAACAAGGTGCATCTGATGAAGAAGTTGTTCCTGTTGTACATGCCAGAGGGCGCTTCAGTTACAAAGCACTTGAATGAGTTCATGGAAATCGTGAACGCTCTATCATCTGTCGAGATAGATTTTGATGATGAAATTTGTGCCCTAATACTTTTGGCTTCTCTACCCGGAAGTTGGAAAGTTGTGAGAACAAAGTTGTGAGAACTGCCGTAAGTATTTCCACCGGCAAAGAGAAGCTAAAGTATAATGACATACGCGATCTGATTCTAGGAAAAGAAGTTCTAAGGAAGGATTATGGTGAGTATTCGAGTAATGATGCTGCCTTTAACGTCGAATCAAGAGGTAGATCATCTCAGAAAAATCAGTACAAAGGAAGATATAAATCAAGAAGAGGATGAAACAGGGGCCAATCTAGAGGTCCACGGGGTCCGACTGGATGATGGAACTGCGGCCAAATAGTCCACAAACAGAAGTGGTGCAAAGACATAAGAAAAACGTGAATGAAAGTGCAAATGTTGTTACGTAAACCGTGCAAGATGCCTTACTGCTTTTTGTTGAAAGTCCCATGGACTCTTGGGTTCTCGACTCAGGAGCTTCTTGGAATACCACTTCAAGCCGAGAAATTTTTGTTAACTATACTGCAGGTAACTACGGGACTGTCTATTTAACCGATAATAAACCACTTCGGATAGTAGGCATTGGAGAGATCAAGCTTAAGCAGGAAAATGGATCAGTCTGGAGAATCCATAAAGTTAAACATGTTCCACAGTTAAAGAGGAATCTGATTTCTATTGGGCAGCTTGATGACGAAGGGCATGGTATTTATTTTGGTAGTGGTAGATGGAAGGTGACTAAGGGAGATATGGTAGTGTCTCGTGGTTACAAGATGGATACTCTTTATATGTATTCAAGTCCAAGGGACTTGTCTATTGTTGGCATGGAAACAATAGATACAGTTGCAGTTTCTGAATCTAGTGATACTCTTTGGCACCAAAAACTTGGGCATATGAGTGAGAAGGGCATGAAGGTACTTCAGTCGGACGGGAAACTACCAGAATTGAATACCATTGATGTTGGTATGTGTGAGAGTTTCATCCTTGGGAAGCAGAAGAAAGATAGTTTCATCAAATGCGGTAGAGCTCCAAAACCAGAAAAGTTAGAGTTGGAGCATACTGATTTGTGGGGACCATCTCCAGTTCTATCACTTGGTGGCTCATTATACTACATCACATTTATTGATGACTCGACCAGAAAGGTATGGATTTATTTTCTGAAAAATAAAAGTGATGTATTTGATATATTTAAGAAGTGGAAGGCTTTGGTAGAAAATGATACAGGTTTGAAAATGAAGTGCCTAAGATCAGATAATGGGGGTGAGTATATTGATGGTGGGTTCAGAGAGTATTGTGCTACAAATGGAATCAGAATGGAGAAGACCATCCGAGGGACACCACAAAAGAATGGCGTAGTTGAGCGTATGAACTGAACCTTAAATGAACGTGCTAGAAGCATGAGGTTGCATTCTGGGTTGCCAAAAGTTTTTTGGGCTGATGCAACCAACACTGCAGCTTATCTGATCAATAGAGGACCATCAGTTCCGTTAAATTTCAAATTGCCGGAGGAGGTATGGAGTGGTAAAGAGGTAAATCTTTCTTTTTTGAAAGTATTTGGATGTTTGTCATATGTACATGTTGATGCGAATGCTAGAAACAAACTTGATATCAAATCCAAGAAATGTTTATTTATTGGCCATGGAGATGATGCTTTTGGTTATAGATTTTGGGATGCAGAAAATCGGAAAATTATCAGAAGTAGGAATGTTATCTTCAATGAGAAGGTTATGTACAAGGACAAATCAAATACAGTTGAAGAACCAGAGGCACCAGAGGTAAAATATTCTTCTTATGTTGATTTGGGTGAGATTTATAAAATCATTGTACAAGAGAAGGTTGTCCGGAACCAGGAAATTGAAGTTCCTGAGATAGAGCAGGGTAGTCCAGCTTCTCTAAACCCCAGTACTCTGGTTCCCACTAGCAGCAGGGTACCCAATATAGTGGATCGTTATTCACCCTCTCTTCAGCACATCTTGTTGTCAGACGGAGGTGAGCCTGAAAACTATGATGAAGCTTTGCAAGTTAAGAATTCAATTAAGTGGGAGTTATCTATGGAAGATGAGATAGATTCTTTGCTCAAGAATGGGACTTGGGAGCTAACCGAGCTACCAGAAGGGAAGAAGGCTTTGCATGACAAATGGGTGTATAGATTAAAAGTAGAGCATGATGGGAGTACATGGTACAAGGCCAGGCTTGTTGTGAAGGGTTTTCAGCAAACTGAAGGTGTAGATTACACTGAAACTTTCTCTCTAGTTGTGAAGCTTAATACAATCATATTGGGTTTGGGAATTGTGGATGCACAGAACTTATATCTCGAACAGTTAGATGTGAAGACTGCATTTATTCACTGTGGTTTGAAGGAAGACATCTATATGGTGCAACTACAGGGTTTCGTAACACAGGAAAAGGAGAATCTGGTTTGCAAGTTTAATAAAAGCTTGTATGGTTTGAAACAAGCTCCAAGGCAGTGGTATATGAAGTTTGACAGTTTTATGGGTACCACCGGCTTCACTAAGTGCGAATCAGAACATTGTTGCTTCATAAAGAGGTCTGAAAACACGTTTATGATTTTGTTGCTATATGTGGATGATATGCTTATTGCAGGGCCTAGCATTGAGGAGATAAATGATCTAAAGAAGAAACTGTCAAAGCAGTTTGCAATGAAATATTTGGGAGCTGCAAAGAAAATTCTTGGTATGAGGATCACGAGAGATAGCAATCATGGTACCTTGAAGTTGTCACAGTCAGAATATGTGAACAAGATTTTGAAGAGGTTTAACATGGAGAGTGCCAAACCAGTGAGCACACCTTTGGGTAGCCATTGTAAGTTAACAAAAGACCAGTCACCTAAAACAGCAGAAGATGAGGCTTATATGAAGAAGATTTCTTATGCATCAGCGATTAGGAGTCTTATGTATGCCATGGTTTGCACCATACCAGATATTGCACATGCAGTGGGAGCTGTGAGCAGGTACATGAGTAATCCAGGAAAGCAACATTGGGAGGCAGTCAAGTGGCTACTTCGGTATTTGAAAGGTACTGTAGATACATCACTTTACTTCATAGGTTCTAGTATGAAGTTGCAGGGTTATGTTGATGCTGACTTGGCTAGAGATATTGATAGTAGAAAGAGTATTACGGGGTATGCGTATACTTTGGGTGGTACTGATGTGAGCTGGGGTTCTAATTTGAAGAAGATAGTAGCCTTGTCTACTACAGAGTCATAATATGTTGCTGCTACTGAGGCGAGCAAAGAGATGATATGGTTACAACGAGTTTGGGTGAATTGGGTATGCAGAAAGGAAACAGAATTTTGTACAGTGATAGTCAGAGTGCTGTTTTATTAGCAAAGAATCCAGCATACCATTCCAGACCAAGCACATAGATATTAAATATCATTTCATTCGATCTTTGATAGATGATGGTTAGTTGACACTTGAGAAGATTGACGGAGCAAAGAATCCAGCAGACATGTTGACAAAACCAGTGACCCTTGAGAAACTGAAGTTGTATGCAGCTTCAGTGGATCTTCGAGCTTGATGACTGGTTAAGAGAGTTGCTGCGGTGATCAGTGTGTTTTGAAGTTTTTCAGAGTGGAGTTAGGGCGCATTGTGATGTGACCAGTCTCTAAGTGGGAGATTGTTATGTTTATGTGGATCCTGGTAGTGCACGACCCGGTTTCATATTTTGACCCGATCCGACTGGCGGCCCATTGGGAAATTAGATTATGATTATGATTTACTTAATTATATTAGGACTAGATTATCCTAATATAATTCCAACTCCTAATCCTACTCCCCTCCATATCTCACACTCTATATATAGAGAGTTACCCTGTCTAGGATTTGTATTATCTTTCGTTATCATCTTGTATTCCTCTACTCGTTTTGAGATCATAGTTAAAACCGCAGCCGCTCCTTGGACGTATCCCAATTTGGGTGAACCAAGTAAATCTTTTGTTCTTATTTTTTGTTTTCGTATTGTTTTCTTATAGCATCGATCCTAACATCCTGATCAGGATATAGATGATGCAAGTTTTTCAATCATTAGTTGCGGCGAAACCAACACCAAGTTTCCTATATCTTAACATCCTCTTTACTATAGGATTTGATCAAGAATGATTTCATGCTCAGTAATTATGATGATATTTGTTTCTCTTTGTTTGATTCTTCTGATTCTCTTATATTTGGTGGCTGATTTCGGTATCTGATTATTTAAATAGAGTTTCGTTATTATAAATTCTTCCTTGCATTTATTCTCCCAGCTGTTTTTAAAGTCCTTTTAGAGAAAATGTTGTTTTTAGTTGGGGTCGTTTTGAGGTAACAAACATAAGTTAAGTAAAGTTGAACTTCAAAGGTTTAATTGATTTTTTTGTTTAACTGAATTTAATCGGGTCTTGTAGAAATCAGAATGAGATATCTCTATCTAGCATGGATCATCTTATGATATTCTTTTCAATTTTTATCTAAATTCTTTTAAGAACTCAATACTGATTCAGATCGTATTGTAGTGCCATTTTTGTTGTTTAAATTGTTTTCGAAATAATTTAATAAGTCCCTATTCAATTTTTTTTTTCCTAAAAGACCTCAATACTGATGCGGATCATATTGATTGGTCAAAAAAAAAATCTTAAAATGGTTTGAAAGGTTTGATATTCTGATTCTGATCATATTGATGAACTTGTGCTCTCTTTCAAGTTTGTAGAATTGTGAAAACCCTTTATCTTGTTTGTTCCTTATCTTTTTTTTTTTCTGAAAGATCTGAACTTGGTGAGATTTTAGCAGAGATATCTTAGGTATTGGTCGGTATTCCTTGTTGCTTTCTTTTGAATTCCTTGTTGTTTCTTTTGTTATTTTTCTATCAATTTGTTTTTTATATTATGTTTCTTGTGTTTGCTAAAATTTTTTTGTAGACAATCTTTCAGGAAGAAGACTTAAACCTATTTAGAATATTTTGATCTGATATCCTAGTGTGTCATTGTTATACCTCATCATGATTGTAGGTCTCTCATTTGCTCTTTTATGTTAGTTAGGTCACTTAATTAGAAGTTAGATCATTGGTGATAATTTTATTAGATTTTCATCGTCACATTTTGGCCTATAAGAAACTCAAATCTAGACCTTGCTCCGCTAACTTTACAAACCCAAAGTTTTGCTAGTATAAACCTTTGTTTTTTTTTACAATTTGCTTACGTTTATTTTGTGATTTGGATTTATAATTTTTTTGTGTTTGGTGAGTTAAATGAGTCAATTTTTCGTTGATGTTTTTAATCTCCAAGTGAAGGAGAGTCCATGCCTCGACATATTGATTGGTTTGGCTATACATGGGACTTTTTTCACTCTTTCCTCGACTTATTTCAATTTTAGCTTCTTTACCTTTGTATCTATGATATCTACATATAAAGTTCACTAGTATGGTTACGTAATGATTTTGAGGACTCTGGTTACATAGTATTAACGCACCCTAACTATGTGTAACAGAAATGATATTTCTCTTACAATTGCACGTATAACACACACACACTCAAGCTGGCATATCACTTATTTAAAACACACATGTGCAACTAATACGGTTAACTAACAACCTATATAATCTGGTTGTAATCCTCATTAATGGATACCAAGATTCATTTTACTCTCAACAGTTAAGGTGAGCTTTATCTCACAGATTCATTCAATTCTATCATGGTATCAGAGAAGATGTCAAGATCTTGATAATTGTTTCTTGAGATTCTTCTAATTTTTCTGCTCTATCTGTCTCAAAACTCTGAGATCTTCATTTTCTTTAATGATCGAAACTTTTCCTGCTTCTTCATTTTCTTATGCTACTGCAAATATGGAAAATCCAACCTCAAATTTACTCTCTCGGGTACCCTTGAATCAACTTACTAATTTCGTACAGCTCAAACTATAGGAGGACAATTACATTACCTGGAAAAACTTGATGAATCCATTGATTCAGAAATTCAAGTTGAAGAAATTTCTTGATGGCTCATTTGCATATCCAACACAATTTACCAGTCCAAAAAATCAACAAAATGGAATTGAAAATCCATTGTATATAGATTGGATGGATGAACATTCTACTATCACAATGTGGATTCACTCCATAATTTCTGAGTCTATGATAGCCTATTTCTCTAGACCTCAATCTTCTGCTGAGCTATGGAAAAACATTGAAGAAATATTTGGTAGAGCATTATTAACACATTCAATTCAGTTGAGAACTCAATTACTATCAAGCACCCAAGGTACTAAATCTATATCCTCATTAATCAATGAGCTTAAATTTCTAAATGATCAATTGGCTTCTGCTGGAGAGATTGTATCTGATAAGGAGCTAGTAGTGATTACACTAAAAGCTCTAAATGAAGAGTATATTCCTTTTGCAACCTCTATGCGTCACATGAATCCTCCTGTTTCTTGCATTGAATTGTACAACAATCTTCTAAGTGAAGAATCATTAATTCATGAAAGAAATAAACTCCAAAGGGAAGATCCTTCTGCAAAGGCCTTTCTAGTATACTCTGGCAGAGGTTATGCAAGAAACTCCTTCTCCAACTCTAGAGGATCATATCATGGTTCAAGAAACTATAATAGAGGATCATATGCTGGTGCAAGATTTCCTAATCCCTCAATCTTCTCTAGACAAAACAATGGAAGGGGTACTTATGCTAGAGATAGACCAATATGTCATATTTGCAACACACCTGGTCACATTGCCACCACTTGTGCACAGAGATTGAACTTCACTTACCAGGAAAGATCACCTCCTTCCAATTTGTGCCATGTTAGCAGCAGCAGACATCTTTGATGAAGAGGAGTGGCTGGCTGATAATGGAGCTACTTATCACATAGCCTCAGATACAAAGGTGTTGCAAGAATCTACTCCATATGATGGTTCTGACACTATCCAAAAAACAAATGGGGAAGGTATGCAAATCTCTCACGAGGTAACTCAAGTAAGATTGTTAATTCTCACTCTTTTGATATTAATGACATACTAATTGTACCTAAAGCTTCTCACAATCTTTTATCCATACACAAATTCACCACTGATAATCATTGCTCCCGACACTTGATTCTGCTGGTTTCTATGTGAAGGATCATCTCTCCGGGAAACTTCTTTTCCAAGGTCCACATAGACATGGCCTATATCCAATCTCCTTTGGTCATGCTACTCAAGCACCTCATGATCTAGATTCCACATTGACTGACAACCTTCTTCTTCATAGAAGGTTTTGACATCCTTCATTTCACACAGTGCAAAGATTATGCTTCATCCTCCACATGTCTAGTACCCTAAATAGTCCATTCACTTGTATTGATTGTAAGCTATGTAGGTCACAGAAGCATCCATTTCATATGTCTAACGCAGTAGCTACACAACCTCTAGAGTTGTTACACATTGACTTGTGGGGACCCTTTCATGTTGCTTATGTTTCTATCAAATGTACTATGCAAATGTGGTTGATGAATATACAAAATATTTTTGGCTACTTCCTTTGTCTACAAAATCTGAATTCAAGCATGCTTTTGTTTCTTTTGTCACAAGAGTTGAAAAATTGTTAAATGCTCTTGTTATCTCAATCAGAACAGACAATGGTGGAGATTTTATAAACAACTTTCTTCAGGAATTTTGTGTCACTAAAGGATTACTTATCAATTGTCTTGCCCTCATACTCCAGAAAAAAATGGAGTGGCCGAGGTAAAACACAAACATCTATTAGAGCTTACTAGGACCTTGTTGTCTCAATCTAGCTTACCAACTGTTTTTTGGGTGGATGTTATACAAACTGCTAATTTTTTCATAAATAGATTGCCAACAAAATCTATTAACTACATGTCTCCATATTAACTCTTGTTTGGTAAGTCTCCTGACTATGCCTTTTTAAGGGTATTTGGGTGTGCTTTTTTCCCATGGTTAAAGCCATATGCCACAAAAAAGCTGCAAAAGAGGAGTAAACAATGTGTATTTCTTGGGTATAGTCTCCAACATAAAGGGTACAGATGTTTAGACCCATGTTCTGGAACTGTCTTCATCTTCAGGCATGTTTCCTTTGATGAAACATCTTTTCCCTACAATGTGATTGTGTACTCAGATACTTCTATGTTGTCTACATCTCATGCCTCTGTGTCTACAAAGCCAGGTTGGTGGCAAAGGGCTTCCTTCAACAACATGGCTTAGATTTTGATGATACTTTCAGTCCAGTGGCTAAACCACAAACAATTAGAGTGATTTTGTCCCTGGAAGTCCAATATGACTGGAAGATACATCAACTGGATGTCAATAATGCCTTTTTACATGGGGACCTTAAGGGGTGGTATATATGGCTCAGCCTCCAGGATTTATTGATGTTGCAATGCCCAACCATGTTTTCCTTCTGCACAAAGCCATTTATGGCCTGAAGCAGGCTCCAAGTGCATGGTATGACAAGCTGAGTTCAAGTCTAGCTATGCTTGAGTTTTTCCGGTCCTAAGCAGATACTTCTTTGTTTATTTATCACAAGGGGGCCCAAGTTACTATTGCACTTGTGTATGTAGATGACATACTCTTAACTGGGAGTTCCGATGATCATGTCCAGAGTGTTCTAGTCAAATTACATGAGACATTTCCAATTAAGGACTTGGGGGCCTTACACTATTTTCTGGGTCTTGAGATTACAAGGTATGGTAATAATCTTTTCCTTTGTCAGACCAAGTATGCTCTGGATTTGCTGATCAAGCATCAGATGGAAGGTTCCAGACCATATAACACTCTACTGGCTACATCTACATCTCTAAGAAGGGATTATGGCATTTTACTTTCTAACCCTACAACATACAGATCACTGGTAGGTGCACTTCAATATTTGACATGGACCAGACCTGAAATTACTTATGCAGTAAATCTGGTCTGCCAGTTCATGCATCAACCCAGGACCACTCATATGGAGGCATCCAAGAGAATCCTTCGGTATATTAATGGTACTCTTTCACATGGCTTAGTCTTTTCCAAGGGAATTACTTCTCTCCTTGGATATGCAGATGCTGATTGGGTTGGTTGCATAGATGACAGACGGTCCCAATCTTATTTCCTGGTCCTCACGTAAGAAGACAACAATGGCACGGTCCATTATTGAGGCAGAGTATAGGACCTTGGCTCACACGGCTGCTGAGATGGTCTGGCTATGTTTTCTGCTGAAGGATCTACACTTTACTTTGACAGGTCTTCCACGTATTGGTTGAGACAATATCAACTCTATTAATCTAGCATCAAATCTAATGCAACACTCGCGTATGAATCATATGCAGCTTGACTACCATTTTGTGCGAGAATTGATCCAGGCGCGCAATCTAGACGTATTCTATGTCCACACGCTGGATCAGCTAGCGGATGTTTTTTACAAAAAGTCTACATGGACCAAGGTTCCTTTCTATGCTTGCCAAGATCAAGGTGGTTCCTCCTACCATGAGCTTGAAGGGGGGTATTAACACACCCTAACTATGTGTAACATAAATGAGATTTATGTTACAATCGCACGTATAACACACACACACACTCCAGCTGACATATCACTTATGTAAAGCACACATGTGCAACTAATACAGTTAACTAACAACCTATATAATCTGGGTGTAATCCTCATTAACGGATAACAAGATTCATTTTACTCTCAACAGTTCAGGTGAGCTTTATCTCAACGATTCATTCAATTCTATCATATAGCACATGCCTAAATTCTTTTACTATTCTCTATTTTTCTTTTTTCCTTCAAATAATATTCAGGTATCCTCCTAGTTTCTAATTATAATCTATGTTTTTTACTCATCTCTGTGAAACTATTTATCTGGATTTCCTTGTGTCTTTTTTGGTTCTGATTGGAACGAATTGGTGTCAACTAAGTTTGGAACTTTGTGTCAACTATATTTGCAATCATAAAATTGTTGAGGAGAATTGTGTTTTTGGTTATACATGATCATTTTCTGTTCTAACCCTTTTCCTTAATTTTTTTTTCTACTTTTAAGCTTTTATTTTCATAGTACTATCAAGGACTTTAGTTCAGGTTTACTAGTGTTTTTACAAATTTATGTTTTAAGTATAATATGGACAATGTTTTGCTATATAATTTGTATTAGTCTTGGCTTAGTTTATTTTTTTATCCTAAGACATTGAGGAGATTAGACTTCAATTTCCTCAGTCTTTAGTGCCTTAAACTGAGCCTAGCTAGTAGGGTGCTTCTCTAACTATTTTTTCTTATCATTCTCTTTAATTCTCAAAACCCCAAAATAGTTTTGTTTTGTTAGGATGGTCAGTTGTTGCTTGTATAGCCTGGGTGATTGTATACCGATCGGACTAAGTAAACATCATTTTAAATAAAGATTTGGTTATTTAATGTTTTAATAACAAATAATCTTGTACAATACTTAAGTTTATTTTTGAGTTTCTTTAGGTAGTTTTAAAAGCTTATTTTCTCATGTTCTTCTTTCTTTTAAGTTTCCAAGCATAATTTTTTTATTTTACCCTCTTGTTATTCATTTATTGGTAGCCTTACTGTTTTTAGCTAGTTAAATCTCTTTAATGTTAGTATTTAGTTTAATTTACATGGGTAGTTCTTCTTTTTATAGAAAAATAATTAATCATGTGAAACATCATGATGTTGAAATCATTATTGGCGATGTATTGTCTTGGTCCAATTTTATAAATCGTGAATCAACTACTTGTATCTTTTTGAAGATACATTTCTCATCTCAAAAGTATTTGATTGCAGATAAGATTAAACCGTCATTTTTAATCGCCAAGAGGACGAATTTCCCATCCTGTATACGCCATCATGACACTCATATTAGTCTTGATATTAATAGAAGGACGCAGTACCATACTTTGATAGTTTTATCACGAGTGAAGACGCTCAATTCTCATAACTTGCTTGTGGTGACATATATATCACCATCATTTGAAGACATCTCATCGGGTACCGATGGAGAACGAAGAATTTCTATGAATTTGAGAAATTATGAATGTAATTTTACCTTTTTAAGGAGTTTTAACTTTGTTTTAGTTTTCTGGACATATTGTGTTGTACTCTTTTTCCTTGGTCAAGGTTTTACCACTATGGGTTTTCCTTGTCAAAGTTCTAACGAGGCAACATCTGTATGTCCAACTTTTTCACAGACTTTTTGTTTACATCTTTTGTATTACCCTCGAAGTTGGTGTTTGGGGAATTTATTGGAGGCACATCCCTGTCTAGAGTAACGTCTAATGAGATAGTTCTAATTATCTAGCTGGTTTTTAATATATGTCAAATTCACAAAAAATAATTAGAGAAAGTTCGGGAAATACGTAAATTAGGGACAAGGAAGTATATGAGGACAAAAGACCTGAAAAAATGATAACTGATGAAGGCCAAGATCCCAAGCAGGCTGTTAATGTTGTTGCTACAGAAGCTTAAGCTATAGTGATTTCCAATCAGGCTCTTCATAAAACATATATTCATTTTTTTCTCCATGATTTTAATTTTTTTACAAATTACTCTTACACTTTGAGAATTTTCTTCCTTTAGTTAGATACCAATAACATCCATATTATTATTCATCTATGTTTGATTGTTTTCTTAACCAACACACAAGGATAGAGCCACATGCTCGATAAATTGTCCTTAACACAATATTCTGCGTGTACTCCTCAAGAATGAGAGATGTTATATCCCCAAAATAGAAATGTGTCCAGGATAAATTGCCCTTTATGACTAGTAAAAGCACAATACTAGTCACCCACTCATACGAAATCAACATCAAGATATTAAGGA
Organism: Papaver californicum; assembly: GCA_023531435.1. Taxonomy (NCBI): domain Eukaryota; kingdom Viridiplantae; phylum Streptophyta; class Magnoliopsida; order Ranunculales; family Papaveraceae; genus Papaver; species Papaver californicum. The sequence goes on along the minus strand of JAJJMC010017794.1, from coordinate 3,379,798 downwards.
ATAAAATAAACAATCAAAGCGTAAGCAAAAAAGAAGAGAGGAAAAAAACCATGGTAGTATCCTGCTCTGGGATGAAATTGAAGTGAAGAACTCTATTTTATTCTATAGGCATAGAGAAGAGAAGAACAATAATTGATTCACAAACAATTAACAAACCGACAAAATTAATTCCTTGCATGATGCGTGGAATTAAAATAAAACATGCAATAAAATAACTTTCCATTACTGCAAGAAGTAGTTTTTTGTAAGTTAAAAATATTCCGCTCAGGCCATACGCCCTTCCCATATTAAATCAACAATCAATTTAAATTTATTTAGGAAATAAATATCAAAGGAAGTTTGACCAAAAAAATCGATATTGGTTGGCATGTGCATAAGCTTGTGCACAAGATGAAAAGCTAGGTATATGCAGGAAACTGAATTGCACAAGTCTTGTGCACAAGACGAGAATTAGGTGCATGTCCATATGCAGGAACCTTTTGTGCACAACTCTTGTGCGCAAAAGCTTGGGCATAAGAAAGGACGAGTATCATTTTCCCGCATGCCCACCCCCACCCATATTGATAACTAAACGTTTTAGTTTATATGGTAGTGCCCATTTTTAGTTTTCCCCAATATGGGAGTAAAGAATATCTTTTTCATTCAATCATAAAAATGAGTAAGGTTTAATCGGTTCACATGAATGAATAACCGATTAAAAAAAATCAGAAATGACAAAGCAAGAAATGCCACTATAGGCAATAGGTGTCCATAAGGTCTTGAACCTTTGCTTATCAAGAAATTAACAGAACTACTTGATGTCTAGAAATGCCATCGTTTGGTGTAATTCACGATACAAACCACACATGATATCTCTCTAGGTGTTGTCAAGTTCGTGCCGTTGTGTCCATTTTTTCCCTGGACATATCCCGTTTCTCAGAATGCTCTAGAGAATCAGCTCCATTCACATAGAAAACGACCCACTTTCTCATTCAGATAGGTGAGTTCCATCAAGATTGTTTACTGTTATACCCACTTCAATCTTAAATTAAAACTGTAGAACTCATTAAAACATATTCAAAAGTCACCCTCCACACTATCACGTCTACACCATAGGGAAGGGACATAAAATAAAATTCTCTGATAGTGTTTCCTTTATATTACCACAAATTAATTGTCTCATTCAAAACCTTGATCCTGGGATCTCCATTCAATAAGGTTGAGTATCCTTCATGCCAAGTTTATTTAATGAGCTTAATCTCCATCCCCCCTGATGCATTATTAACTATCTCTTTGGACAAACCTCTCATCAAAGGGTCCGTGATATTCTCCTTAGACCTCACAAAGTCAATAGAAATAACTCTAATTGAGATTAGTTGTTTCAGGGAATTTTTTCTTCTACGAGTGTGTATAGACTTCCCATTATAGTTGTTGTTTTTAGCATTAGCTATTGCAGCTTGACTATCACAATGTACAAATATAGATGGCACATGCCTATGCCAGAGAAGAATATCTTCTAAAAAGCATCTTAGTCATGTATCTTCCTATCTTGCTTTATCTAACACAAGAAACTATGATTCCATAGTGGATCGAGATATACATGTCTGTTTGGAACTCTTCCAAGAAACAGACCCACCAGCTAGAGTGAAAACATATCCACTTGTATACTTAGACTCCTCTGAGTATGATATCCAGTTTCCACCATAAAATCCTATAAGGACGGTAGGGTACCTCTCATAATTCAAACAAAATGTCAAAATGTACTTCAAGTGCCTCAACACTCTAATAAGTATATCCCAATGCTCATGCCCTGGATTATAAGTATACCCACTCAACCTACTCATAGCATAAGAAATGTATGGTCTCGTACAGTTCATCAAATACATCAGACTTCCTATAACACGTGAGTATTCAAGTTGTGAAACTCCATTACCCTTATTATTCTTGGGTCTACAACAAGGATCATACGAAGTACAAGCAGTTTTACAATCAAAATGATTATATTTTCTAAGCACAAATTCAGCATAATGAGATTGACTAAGACTATATCCATTAGAATTTCATATAATCTGCATCCCTAAGATCATATCATTGGGGCCTAAGCCTTTCATGTCAAAGTTCTCATTTAGCATGTACTTAGTGGAATAAATTACATTCATGTTTGTACCAAGTATAAACATATCATCAACATATAAGCATACAATCACACAAGTATCATTCACAAGTTTAGTATAAACACACTCGTCAGATTCATGGATTTTAAAACCACTAGAAATCATTACATGATCAAAAAATTTATGTTACTGTTTAGGTGCTTGTTTCAAACCATACAAAGATTTTTTCAGTTTACAAACTTTGTCTTCACAACCTTTCACTACAAAACCCTCAGATTGGTCCATGTAAATTTCTTCATCTAATTCACGATTTAGATAAATCGTATTTACATCCACTTGATGTATCTCTAAGTAATGAATGACAATAATAACAATTAACATCCTAATGGAAGTAATTCTCGTAACATGTAAGAAGGTATCAAAGAAATCTACACACTTTTTCTGTTTATATCCTTTAGCTACTAACCTAACTTTGTATTTTTCCACAGTTCCATCTACCTTACGTTTCTTTTTGAAGATCCATGTACAAACTATGGACTTACACCCTAGAGGTAAATCTACAATCTCCTACGTACCATTTTGTATGATAAAATCTAGTTCACTAATTGCAGATTCTTTCCACGATGGAACTTCAGAAGAAGTCATGGCTTCTTTATAAGTCCGTGGATCAGACTCAGTTAGGCAAGTTATGAAGTCAGAGCCATCATATTTTGCAGTTTTAAGCCCTTTACCTCTCCTAAGCTCAAATTTTACTTCATCTTCCTCTAAAGATAATATATGACTGGTCGAAAGTACATCTAGGGGATCAACACATATCATGCGAGAATCAGATTTCAAAAGAATTTTTTTTCAAAGAACACAATATCCCTAGATTCCATAATAATATTCACACCAATTTCAAAACTTTCAGAACTTACAACCATAAATCTATATGCAGTAGTATTTTCAGGATACCCTATACAGACACAACCAATAATTTTGGGTCCTATCTTAATTATCTTAGGAGGAGGAATGCCAACCTTAGCCAAACACCCACACACTTTAAATGATGCATAAGAAGGTTGTCTACATTTCCATAATTCCTATAAAATTTTATCTAAACCTTTAAAGGGTACTCTGTGCAGGATATAACAAGAGAGGACAACCTTCTGGTAGACACAATTTTGTGTCTAAATTGTTCTCAAATCTCTATTTTGTTAGTGCTCAATTTGGTATTTATTGTGTATTTTATATGTTTATATGTATTTTTAAAAAATAAATATTTGTGGAAAAATCGCTTAAAAAGTTGTTAAAGGTAGCCAGGAAAATTACTAAAGGCACCCAGGATGATTGATAAAGGTAACCAACTTTTCGATAGGGGCACCCCTTCTTCATTATTCAAAAAATCGAAAAAGGGCGGGAACCAACTTCTTACATGAAGAGTTCCTGATTTAGGTTGAAATCGATTTTTGGTGGATTTTTAAAGAGTTTAAACCTTATCAACATGAAATATCAACCATTAAAGGATGAAACACGTAAATTAAAAGAGTTTAAAGCCGTAAAAATTCGAAAAAGGGCGGGAACCAACTTCTTACATGAAGAGTTCATGATTTAGGTTGAAATTAATTTTGGGGGATTTTAAAGAGTTTAAACCTTATCAACATGAAGCAACAATCATTGGAGGATGAAACAAGTAAATTAAAAGAGTTCAAAGCCGTAAAAATTTGAAAAAGGGCGGGAACCAACTTCTTACATGAAGAATTCATGATTTAGGTAGAAATCGATTTTTGGGGGATTTTAAAGAGTTTAAACCTTATCAACATGAAGCAACAATCATTAGAGGATAAAACACGTAAATTACAAGAGTTTAAAGCCGTAAAAACAACTTCAAAATCCCATCTGCAACCGGAAAAAAAGTTTCACCCTTATTCGGATTTACAAGAATTAGAGTTTGTTTTGGATTGATCTTTGAGTCCTTATCGATTAAGGATGAGTTTTTAGGGTTTGTGGAACCTATAAATAGCAAAGAGAAGGAAGAAAAATCAGAAGGGGAGGCTCGAAAAAAAAAAACAGGAGAAAAAAAAAGTTCAACTGCTGAACAGGAAGAACATGAATATGGTCGATTTCTTCAACTGAACATCAATGTTTATCTTCAGCTTTGTAACGTTTATCTTCAGATGCAACGGTTTCTTCAACCCATCAACAACATTTATCTTCATCTTTCTAACATTTATCTTCAAGCTATATTGCAACAGTTAATCTGTAACGCCCAGAAAACGTTGCAGATTTCATGTTTTATTATTTTTAACTTCTTTCTTCTTCTCAAGCACGTTTGATCCATGTACCAATATTTTGAGTGTTTTGAGCATGATGAGCTAAACCCAACCACTGGGACAATGGAGGAATCCATATTTCATGAATGAATGATAACTATTTTTGATTCTTAATGATATTTGCATTGATTTTTAATTGATTTATGATTTTTCTTAATTAGTTGTGATTTTGTTTGATGGTGTATGCTGGGACTTAAGAGATTTTGATGCACCTTGTTTATGATTTACAGTTAATGTTTTAGAAATCTACTTTTCCAAAGAAATATAGTCAATAAAAGAGTTATAATTGTTAAAGAATCATTGTACAAATCATTCACAAGTGTTTTTGGTGGAATCCTGAGTTTCAGATCTTCCCAATATTATTAAAATCTTTTACTTATTTTCTAGTTTAATCAAAATTAGGTCTAAAACAAATCTTCACAAGTGTCAGCGAACTAACTATTTTTACCACTTTTCTAAAACGATCACCTCCCCCCACAAGTTTTTCGGTAATCCTTAACTAATGAACATGACATTTATCATATCCTTAAGGGTTCGGTTCTTCCTTTCAGCCACACCATTAGATTGTGGTGAATAAGAAAGGGTGGTCTCATGAATAATGGCATGTTGTGAGAAAAATTATCCTATAGGAATTTCATACTCACCAACACGGTCATACCTAACTCTTTTAATGGTAACATCTTATTGGTTTTCAACTTCAAGTATATACATCTTAAAGTCTTCTAAGGCATCATCCTTACCCCTAAGCAAGTATATATAACAGTACCTCGTACAATCATCTATGAAAGCTATAAACCATTTTTACCACCTCTAGTTTGAGTTGATTTTATGTCATCTAGGTTAGTATGAATTAATTCTTAGGATTTATAACTTCTCTGAACATTTTTGCTATAAGGTTTTCTAGCATGTTTTGATTCTACACAAATTTAACATTTATGTTCATTATCCAAACTAAATTTGGGTATGCATCCTACGCTAGCCAGTTTATGCAATGACTTATAATTTACAAGTCCAAGTCTATGATGCCAAACATTTAATGACACATAAACATAAGCAGAAGAATCAATTTTATTCATTTCATCAGAGGTTATATTAAGTTTATAGAGACCTCAGTCTTATAACCCTTGTCCACATAATCCTTTCCCTTAGTGACAACAACTTTGCCATATTCAATTACAATTTTGAAACCCTTATCATCTAAAACACCATAAAAAACAAGAATTTTACAGATGTCCGAAATATGAAGAACTTCATTCAATGTGAGAGTTTTGCCAGAAGTGAGCTCTAGCCAACCTTGCCTTTTTCCTGCAACCTGTGCTGCAGATGAGTTACCCATGTAGAGTTTTTCTCCATCCCCTACCTTCTGATATGAGGTGAACATATATCTGTTTCCACAGACATGCTTGGTATCCCCAGAGTCTACCAACCAGTCTCTCACATTGGTTACCAAATTGACTTCAACACCGTACCAGAAAACTCATTCTTGTTGTTCTCAACCAAATTAGCATTATTTTTATTATTATGAAGGTCCTTACATTTTGTGCAGTGAATTTCCATATGACAAGGAATTCCACAAACATAACAAGCACCCTTCATTTTATTAATGCTAGATTTAGGTTTATGAAACATATCTTTCTTGTGAGGACCATGCTCAGGGTTGTGTTTGATGCTCTCACCATTTTCTGTATTAGAAGATTTGTGTTCAATTACATGAGCCTTGTTGGAAATGTCCATTGCAGAAGATACATTCTTGTCTTTGGAGTATAACAATTTTTCCACTTGAATCTTCTTACCTAATTCAACCATACTGACTTCACTAGTTTCATGTCTCAATCTTCGTTTGTATTCTGACCAGGAAGATGATAGTTTCTCAATCACATCAGACATTTGAAAAGTTTCATTAGTCACCATGCCTTCAGAAATAATTTCATTGATAATACTCTGAAGTTCAAGGAATTGATCAACCACGAATTTGGTACTCGTCATTTTATATTCCAAGAACCTAGCTACCAAGAATTTCTTACTTCCAGTAGTTTCTTCTTGGTATTTAGCCTCTAAAGCATCCCATAAATCAAATGCATTAAAATTCTCTATTGCATTATAAAAGTCATACAATCCATCCTCTAAACAGTTCTGAATATGGTTTTTAGCCATATAATTCTGCGTAACCCAACTATCCAATTCCCTTTCATTTCCAGCATCGTTCAAACTTTCATCAAAATATTTATGTACAAGATCATCTAGCATATGAAAACTCATAGAAAACAACATCTTTGATTGCCATCTTTTGAAATCCTTCCGTTTGAATTTTTCTGGTCAGTCAACATCATTTTCCCCATTGTTACAGAAGAATTATTGTGTTAAGATTGTTGTGTCTCCAACAGTAAAAAGCTTGAAAATAAAATGTTATACAAATTTACAGAAATTAAAAATTGAATCACTAGTTTCAAATAACACACAAGGACAGAGCCACCTGCTCAACAAATTTTCCTTAACACAGTAGTCCGCTGGTACTCCTCAAGAATGAGAGATGATATACCCCCACGACGAGGATGTGTCAAGGATAGAGCTTCCCGTTATGACTAGTATAAGCACAATACTAGTCCCTCACTCATACGAACTCAACTTCAAGATGTGAAAGAATGAAATAAATACTCAAAGCGCAAGCAAAACAGGAAAAGGGGAAAAGAGCTAGCGGTAATAGCCTTCTCTGGGATGAATTGAAATAAAGAACTCAATTTTCTTTTATAGGAAGAGAGAAGAGAAGAACAATAATGGTAATTGATTCACAATCAATTAAAAAACCGATAAAATCAATTCTTTACATGATCGTGGAATTAGAATAAAACGACTAATAAAATAACTGATCAATACCGCAAGAAATAATTTTTGATAAGTTAAAAATATTCCGCCCACGTCATATACACTCATATTAAATCAAAAATCAATTTAAATTTATTTAAGAAATAAATTTCAAAGGAAGTTTGACCAAAAAATTCGATCTTGATTGTCATGTGTATAAGCTTGTGCACAAGACAAAAAGCTAAATAGATGTCCACATGTTGAAACCTGAAATGCACAAATATTGTGTACATGACGAAAATCAGGTGTATGTTCATATGAAGGAACCTGATCTACATAACTCCTGTGTGCAAAAAGCTTGGGCATAAGAAAGCCTTACCCTCCCGCCCCTACCCAAGCAATTGGCTACTATCTGGTTTCGACTACAAAGAATACAAGTTAGGTAGTCCGCTACGTACACTAGTTTTCCGTAAAAGACTCCCATTGAAATTTTCGTAATTACCTACCTATTCAAGTGTATTTGTGTAAAGTGCAAAGGATATCCGTTCATCCTCTACTAGCCGTTATATAAATATAAGGGCTGAACTTGAAAATCCAGAAAATACTTTTCTGAAAAACACTAGCAGAGAAAAAAAGAGAGAAATTTCCACTAAGAAAGAGTTTGAGATCGAAAGAGAAAGAGAAAGAGAAAGAGATCCATTTAGCGATCCGTATTGTAAGTTTCTAATCCTCCTTAAGATCTTCTTCTATTTCTTTTCTTTGTTAATTTGTTTGAAAGTAAAAGGAAGGTTTTGATTGATATCTTCTGGTTATACAGAGGCATATTAAACTTGGGTTTTTATTAAATTTTTTAAAAGCATCATACTTGGATGGAAATAATAACTCATGAGTTTTGATTTACTTGAACAGAAGAAAAATTGGGGGTAATATTAGGGTTTTTGCTTACATGAATCGTAGAAATTGGGGATGGGTTTTGATTTTCTTGAGTAGAAAAGAAATACTTGGGTGAAATTAACTGAAGATTCTGAACGGAAGAAAAAAATGGGGGTCAAATTAGGGTTCGAGGTTTCTTGAATAGATGGAATTGCGGGTGAAATTAGGGTTTTGCCTTTCTTGAGTAGAAGAGAATTAAGGTTTTGGTTGAAATGGACGGTAAAATTAGGTTTTAGTTTCTTGAATACATGAAAGGGGTGTAAAATTAGGGTTTTGGTTCTTCTTTAATAGAATTAGGGGTTCTGTTCTTCTTTTTTTGGTCATTTTAAGTCTTATTGTTCATTTTATTTTTCTGTAGAAATAATCCAGTTTGATCTACTACACTCACGTTATAATGGCAACAAGAACTCTTGGAGTGATGCAAGATGAGAATTTGCATTCTCACTTTCGAGGTATATCCCTTTTCTTTTCTAAACCTACTTCGTTGCTGCAATTCAGTGTATGTTGCAAATTTTAAAGTATGTAATAGTAAGATCTAATGATGTGTTTGTTTTTTTAGGCCCATCTCGAAAGGCATTGACCAACATTACAAATTCTTCAAAGCTATCTCCACATAAGGCAGCATCAAAGAAGAATTTGTTGAAGAAGTCTGATAATACTATGGAGCAGAATGGTCTGTATATCAATCCTGGTTTCGTCAGTTCAAATATGAAATCAAATTTCAGAGGTATGGGTGTTGGGGTACTCACTGTAGTAGATAGTGAATTTGCGTTGAATGAAAATACTTATAGAGGAATGACTCAATTTGCTAATTGTTGTTTATAGGGGATACTGGTGGGGGGAAAGTAAAAGTTTCAGATGGTCAAAAGAAAGCAGGGTTAGGTGGGGGTGGTGTTAGGAAAGCACTGGGCGACATTACAAACTCGAGGAAGTTGTCTCTTAATCAGGAATCAAAGAAGAATAATCCTAAGAAAACGAATGACATTGCTGGAGAACGATTCCTACACGATCATCAGAAATGTATTAAATCACAAAATTGTGAAATGGATCGGAAGTTGCTTCTTAAAACACTTGGATTTGATGATGGTAATTGATCTTTACTAGCTGATCTAAGTATTTCTAATAGTTTATTCTTTTATAGTTGTGTTCTTAGTTTTCTTATGAATTTTGAACTTGAAATCATGCAGATTTCTCTGTGCAATTGTCTAAGCCACGCATTGTTCCAGCTTCGTTACCAGCAAAGGTATGTGTTTTGATCTCCATTTCTTTTGTTTTAGTTGGTTGATGGTTAATTTTTTTGTCCAGTTTATTAGATGTTTATATTGGATGAAACCTCCAAATAAAATGGTAGAAAAAAAAGAGATTTAGGTCTGTGTAAAAAATAATTCCTGCGACCATTTCAGGCAAAAGATGAAATCTGGGGTTAGTATAGTTTTGGACTCTACATGTAGGCGATCTCCATTTTTATTTGAAATGGGAAAGTGGACTATGCTTATCTACTTAGGTTCTCATGGCACTGAAACATTCTTATATAATTATATTGTATAGCATTGAATTGTTGTTTTATGCAAAATAGGAAATCTGGGGTTAGTATAGTTTTGGACTTTACACGTAGGCCATCTCTGTTTTTATTTGAAATGAGAAAATGGACTATGCTTATCTACTTAGGTGGTTCCCATGGCAGTGAAACATTCTTATATTGTACAGCATTGAATTGTTGTTTTATGCAAACGATGAAATATGGGTTTAATATACTCTATGCTCTAACTTGGGCGATTTTTATATTAATCTGATTCAAATTGAGGAAGTCGGGTATGCTTGTTGGCTTAAGTTTCCCTTAAAACCGTTACACACTTAAATTGTTTAGCTTTGAATTGTTGGTCTAGTAAGTAGATGAAATCTACTGTAAATGAGGAAGTAGAGTATGCACTAGACTTAGGTTTCTTATAACACGATAGCATACTTACACTGTGCATCATTGAATTGTTGTTTGCAGGTTGATTCTTTCAGCTCTCTAAAGCCTTTGGAGTATGATGAGATTCCAGAGTTACTCTATGAACTTCGATCCCCACCTCGATGCCGCACTCCTGAACACCACATTACCTCTCCCTCGATGAACCAATATGCATTATCTCCTACTCCGATGTTGCTTGGATCCCCATAAATGTTCCAAGTACTGAAACTTGTCAAGGTTTTGTGGCTGTACCAGTAGTTACTACTACTTTTGGAACTTGGATCTCTTTCTGTAGAGGTTCTGTAGGCTTACAAGTAGTTACTACTACTGGTTTTGGAACGTGGATCTCTTTCTGCGGAGATTGTTTACTATTATGTTGTTTCGCGCTTTAGAAAGTAAAGTAAATTGGTTTTTAGTAAGTGATTACTTGGTTGATTTTGTTTGTAGTAGTTGAACTCAGTTTAGACACTACATCATCGAAGAAGAAAGTAGTTCATTTCTTCTCTATTGTGAACAAAAATCATGTAATGTTTCAGTAAAATAGCACTCTTCTTCAGACTCTTTGCAGAATGGTTGGACCTGTGTAAAATAAGTTGTGTCTTTTGGTTAGGCCCATCAAAAGTTAGTCCGACAAGAATTAGGAGCTGGGGTTATACTCGAATTTGATTTCTGATAAAGAAATTAAAGCTTTAAATAGACACCGGCCTCAATCACTCCAATCTCTTCATCCAAATTTTCTCTCTGCTTAAACCCGATTTATTTATGAAAGAACTTTTCAATTCTTAATCCTCTCAGGTACACTACTACTACTACTACTTTATTCAATTGATACTTCTAGGTTTTGGGTTTTTCTTATTAATAATGGTATGTTTTGATCCTCCTTAGAGCGTCTCCAACGGACGAGGGGACCATCGAGCAAACCATGTTTTTGGTCTTTACTCGTTAAATTTCAACCACAACGGGCGAGTTAAAATGGGAATGAGGCCAGTATAACTACTGTTCGGGAGAAAATTTGGTCCTAAAATTGGACCAAACGTATATACTCTCAGGCGATGTTCTGGTGTAGCGTTAGCATAAAACGTTTTCGTAAGACAACGATTTTAAACACGGACGCAGGAGTTGAGCGACGCCTGCTGAAACGCTCACACAAGAATACGTGTGATGTAACGCTACACCAGCACAACGCTCATTGAAGAAGCGCAAGGAGAATGTACGCCTGGATGAAACGTTCCACTGCAATAGCGCCGGTACACCAGACGTCTTTTTTGGCCGATCGCCAGACAACAAACGTTCCCTTATGAAAGCGCCGGTGAACCAGACGTTCACATAATACGACGCCTATATCTGAAGCGCGCCCACAGGATAGCGTTTCCCATATTTTATACTGACGACAGGAAGAAATTCATCACTAAAGAAGAGGAACCAGAACAGTAAGCATTTTCATTGGCCCTTCCTTGATTTGGTTGGTTCATCTTTGGCAAAAGCATGTACATTAACATTTTCACTACACCTGCCTTAATATGACATATGACTACGCTGGACGCTCTTCTTTGGTTGATTTACTTACATTAACATCTTTGAAACGGTGAACTGGACGTTCTTCTTGGGGGGCGTATGCGGATGACTACATGGACGCTCCTTTGTGGATGCGCCAGATAACATTTCAAAAATGACCGTTATTATAGGGGAGCGTTTGTCATGCCGGCGTCTTTTAGGGATTACGTCTGTCACTAAATGTGACAACGCTCAATTTCCATACGTTCCCATATGACTACGCTGTGATAACAGACGTTACCTTGTGTTGACGCTTAAACATACCTTTGGTTAGAAGAATGTATGAGTCTAACGTTCCAATAGAAGTGCGTCTGGTTCCAGGCATTTCTATAGTGTAGCGTCTAATATGAAACGCTAACCAAATGTACGCCCAGCACCAAGCGTTACACCACTAAGACGTCTGGTCCATTTAACGTTCAGTTAGAATTACGCCCAATAACAAACGTCTGGTAAGAAGAGCGTATGAACATATTTGGGTCGAAAACCGGTGCATTTAAAAAAAAAGAGCAAATAAATTTAGGTTATTCTCTTTGTATGCTCATGTTGTTGTGGATGCTCTTAAACCCTGTATTTTTGTTTCTTGAACTCAAATAAAATAAAATTCTATCTTTGGGACAAAAGAAACATGAGCGGAGAAGGCCAAATAATAATTGCAATTGATACACTAATGAAAAAAATAGCATCAAGAAGTTGGATTTTATTAGATTCTACAGGTAAAGCTACTGTTTTAAATGTTGATAGCCGCTCAATTATGCAAAGAGTTCAAGTTCATGCAAGAGATTTGCATATGCTTGATCCTTTTAACTCCTTCTACCATTTTAGGCATGGAAAAAACCATTCTTGTTAATTTAAAGCATATTAAAGTTATAATCACATTTACATAATAAATGTGTGTTGAACGTCTCACTTCTTAAATTGAAAGTCACTATTATTGAGTACATGTCGTCTATCCAAAAAATACACCTGATCCACGTAATCTTACAGAAATATCCTCAAGGTTCCTCCATCCAATCTTGTAGCCGAGAGTGTGTACTTCAACTTTGCCCGCTGGGTCAATTAGAACCATCTTGTATTCATTAGTACTTTGACAGTAGCCGAAACCTCCTATTAAGCTCGTGTATCCACCGTCCGGCTGCCCGAATTTTCGAGGGAGATGTATGTGCTGACCTGTTTCTGGATTCATAATGTAAACAAGGTCTTGGAAGGAGTCATGGTAGACATATAAACACATGAGACCGTTGCAAGATCCAACCAACGGATGTGTAAATACCACATAAGTCTATATTCCGGATGACTGTTGGCTACGATAGTCTCGAATAATTCTTGGTTCAAATGTTCCATATAGAAGAGTTGTGAACCTGGTTCTCCTCCCATGCGCGATGTGACACAGAAGAGAAGACCAATTTTAGTATCACCAAGGATGGCCCTCCAGTTTTTGCAAATAGATTATTATGCAAAACACATTATGTTGTAGGTAGTCGTCTTAATATCTCGGTTTTTAGTTCTAAAGGAAGCTTATCCATCGGTGATATATATTGAATAGTAGAATAAATTATGAAGATGGAGAATTTACAATGGAACTTTATATAGATAGCCATCGAATGGTTTCCAACGTTTGGTATACCTAATACACAATTCGTACTGTTACAATTTTGCAATTGGGTAAAGTAAATAATTGTTTGTAAATGTTATACAAAAGGGTGGGGACGTGAAGCATCATTACGCTTCATTTTCCCACCTCCATAAATACCTCCCTCTCACACGTTATGCTTCATTTTTCCACCTTCATAAATACCGCCCCTCATATTTCTTCAAATGGTCGACCCCAAAAGTGGACCATTTACGCACAAGAAGGTGAGGAGTATAATTTGACAGGAAGGAGGTGGAAGTATAGTCGGAAGCTTCAAAATCTGTTGAATTATCAGGAAGGGTAGAGAAATTCTGTGAGCGGAATTCAAATTCGTTCAGCAGACGAATTGCATTCCAACTGAGTTGAAACATGCCGCGTTGCTTTTCTAGGCGAGATAGAACCTCGCAAAAAACAGGGTTCTTCAGATTATACAAAGGTATCGGAAAACCAACTTTCAATTGACCAAGACTAACAAGAACTCTGTACGCATTCCATGTCTCACTTTTAATCCACTTCAAGACAAGATTGGTGTTCTTCCTCGAACCCTTGGGAATGATAAGTTTAATATCCACTTGTTTAAGATCAACAATGAAGTCAGGGGTCTCTTTCTGAGAAGTTTTTTTAAGAGGATAAAAACTGAAAACCAAAAACGAAAAAATTAAAATTAAAGTTAACCAAAAAATTGGATTAAATCATGATGATCAAGATGATCAGTGACAAAGAACTTACTTTTGAGCATGGCTTGGAGAAACACCTCTTTTTGGAGACTTAGTGATTGCGTAAAGATGATTGGAGATAGACTTGAGAGAATTGTGTGAAGTAAATACTTGGATGTGTTGTGGGATTTTCTGCAACTACAAGAACAAGCTTGCTTCTTAATTCCTTCCCTTCTGTTTTTGGGATGAACAAATTTGGAATAAGCTATATATATATATATAAATATATAAAAGAGAAGCCTTGTAAAAAGTAGAAAACATCGTCAACATGTATAAATTCATTCAAAATACCTTAACATTTTCTATTTATTCTATTAAGTTTTATTAGAAGACGACTTCTCAGTTTGATGGACACAAGTTTTCTTAGAAGAAGGATTTTTCATTTTCATTGACACCCAGACTATAACTATATTAGAACAACTATATCTAACATGGAAAATCGATTTTTATGTGTGGAAACCCTTCCCTTTTTGAGGGGACCATCCTCAAATTGGGATAAGGTCGAAGTAAAATCCAGAACCCCTAATCCATATATTTTAGTTAACAACCAAAATACCTGTATTAGTTTATTTTTTATTTTTATTTTTATTTTTATTTTTCCTTCATTTTTATTTTTATTTTTATTTTTATTTTTATTTTTGTAATTACTTTTTTTGGATTTTTTTCATTAGGATTTGTAATTCAACTAGTTTTTTTTTATTTTTCTAATCGAAACTCAATTTGTTCTTTATATATTTATGACGAACAGACTAAGGTTCGACTAGGAAAAATAACCTAACCCAACCTCAATATGTTGTTCACATGCCAACCCAACAGATTAACGTTCGGTTAGGAAAAGAAATCAGCTGAACCTTAATATGATCTTCATATAGAAGTTTGGCTAGGTAAAAAACAAGAAAAAAACTCAACTGAACCTGGATTTGTCTAGGAAAAAAACAAAATTTGGGTTCGTTCAAGAAAAAAAAAGTTGATTTATCCAAGCAGGTTGAAGTTCAGTGAGAAAATATTAAATAAAATTAACCGAACTTTTAAAATAATATATTATAAGGATAATAACTTAATTTTGATAAGCAAAAGGTTACTTTGTCATTTACTAACACTAGGATACCCCTTATCACCATACAATGGATGAGATGAGTATAATGGCCTTGGAAAATTAATTATGGATGAAAATGATTGTGCACATTATATTCATTGCTTTTTTCATCAACTATAACTAGTCGTTATAGGTGTAGCAAAAAATGATCCAGAAATTGATAACTTATTTTCATTGGTTACTTGTGTGACAACTATTTTTGGTGGATCACTTAAAACTTCTAAAAATTCTTCGAGAATTACTAAGGGGTTGAACTTTTGGAAGCCCTCAATAATGGTAAAGTTGAAACCGGACAATGGTTATACCAAGAGACTAATTTAAAACATGTTTCGGATACATGTTGGGGTTCACACCACTATACTTTAACAGTTTGATCAACTTATTTCGCTATTTAGAAGTATTTTTCACTGTGTAATTTTAAAAATAATTAGTATATTTTTTATATTCCATATCCAACAAACCTAAAATAAAATAAAATATATTTTAACTCATATTTTATAATATTTTTTATTTATCATTATATTTTTTCTATTTTCTATCCGAATGAATATGTCTTTTAATTTAGTTTTATATTAGTGTGTCATATTTTCTAATATACCATCATCGAATAGTTGGGTTGGATTCGTCACAGACTAGGGGCGTGGAACATAAGAAATATGGGTTTGTTTGATGGTGAGAGACACCCATAGCCAGAAAATGCGGTTTGGGATATCCCAATGTAGCGCAATCCCTTTGTCCTCTTGTTAGATTTGATTGGACCTTAAAAGTCTTTGGGTTGAGCCCAACAAAATTTAGCCGTAAAAGCCTAATAAAAAAGAGTTCCCTCGTCGAACTTTTAGCAATATAAGATTATAGATCATACCTCTGCATTGATTTTTCTATTTCTTGAAATTTAGTATCTTCGCCAAGTGTTTTAAGATTCGAATTACCTAATTTAAAATTAGGTAATAACAAAAATTTTCTTATGAATAAAAATTTTATTTTTAAAAAAAATTATATATATAACCTCGTAAATTTAAGGGAGACCCAAAATTAATTAGGGATTATTTTTTTAAAGCAATCCAATGGATGTAGCTAAAGGATAACCTAAGGGTATGTAAAATTATCATAAAATTTTTTACTAATCAAATAATTACCAAAAAACCTTTAACTAATATAACAAATTATTATTATTATTTTTTTACAAAAATATTATTTTTTAAATTATTTTTTTCTAATTTTTATTTTAGAAAAATATTTTTTTGATAACTTGATGTTAAAATCATTGTATAATTAGATTGTGGTTGTTGATTTGATGGATATTACTATAGTGTTTAACATTACTGGCTTTAATGTCTAACATTCGAAAGAATTTTATGTTCTTTTTTTGAGTTATCAATTGATTTGCAATCGATTTATTTTTAACAAGTTGTGTTCTTCAAATTTTACATTATAATCGGTAGTTAGCGGGTTTGAAAAAACTAGTGATTGAGAAATTCATCACTAATCGGTAGTTTATGAATTACCTAAACTACCGATTGTGAGTGTCCAGGAGTTTTGGAAAAATTGTAATTTCCAATTTGAGGCTACTTACATAATCGGTAGTTTGTAAAAAATTTAACCTACCGATGAGTGTCCAGGAGTTTTTTTTTTTAAATCGATTTCCAATTTTGTACTAATCATAATCGGTAGTTAAATATTTTTTTAAACTACCGATTGTGTTTGCACAAAATGCTGAACTTTTTCAAAAAAAATCGATTTCCAATTTGGGGCTACTAATCATAATCGGTAGTGTAAGAATTTTTTAAACTACCGATTGTGTTTGTACAAAATGTTGAAATTTTGTAAAAAAAATCGAATTCCAATTTGGGTTAATAATCATAATCGGTAGTTTAATAAAAAAATTTAAACTACCGATTGTGTTTGTACAAAATGTTGAAATTTTTCAAAAAAAATCGATTTCTAATTTGGGGCTACTAATCATAATCGGTAGTTTTAGAATTTTTTAAACCACCGATTGTGTTTGTACAGAATGTTAAAATTTTACAAAAAATTTCGATTTCTAATTTAGGGCTACTAATCATAATCGGTAGTTTTAGAATTTCTTAAACTACCGATTGTGTTTGTACAAAATGTTAAAATTTTGCAAAAAAATTCGATTTCTAATTTAGGGCTACTAATCATAATCGGTAGTTTAAAATTTTTTTAAACTATCGATTGTGTTTGTAGAAAATGTTAATTTTTTTTAAAAAATTTTGAATTCCAATTTGGGGCTACTTATTAGAATCGGTAGTTTAAGAATTTCTTAAACTACCGACTATGCATTTTCAAAATGTTGGATTTTTTTTGAAAAATATATGATTTCCAATTTGGGGTTATATGCATAATCAGTTTATTGTTTTTTTAACCATAAATTTAATTAAATTTTAATAAAACTCTATAGAAAAGGTAAAAAATAAATATTTTTTAAAAAATAAATTAAAAAAATACTATTTTTTCTAAAAAATAATTAATTAATTATAATAAACTAATTAATCAAAATTAATACTAAATAAGCAAGGATCAGTTAGCCATTTTAGAAATTACATGAATAATGAATATATTGAGATTACTTCAAAATGATCTTATTTTGTTTTATTAGTCGCCCCTAATTAGTTTGGGGTCGCCCTCAAATTCGCTAGGATAAATTGATTAGAGGGGTGTTGGAGGAAACTAAAATCACTTTTGTAATGCCGAGAGAACTCACTAAGTAGCCCCAAGCTTTAAAGTATTTACTTTTGCTGAATTGAATGCAGCGACCAAGATTTAAAAACAGCGACCAAGATTTGAAAGCAGCGATACTGTTTAGGTGAAGGAGGTTTTGGTAAGGTTTTTAAAGGTCTTGATGAGGAACCTCATGTTCCTTCTAAAATTTTTAGTGGAATGATTGTTCATGTTAAGCTATTGAATAAAGAAAGTAAGTTCATTTTTGGTGTAAAAGTTTCATTCTATTTTCGTCTTCTTAAAAATTTGTTTGTATATTGTTTTAGGGAAGGTTCCGTTATTTTCCGGATTTATTCATTGTCATGCAAGTCTTATCATTTTTTTATGTTGTTTTGGGTATGGTTCTATATTTTTTCAAATTTAATCCTTAATATTTAGTCATTGATAGTTTTACGCGGCGTTGTTGAGATGCACAATAACGAAGAGATTACGGTTGTTGATGAGAGAAAAATCAAAAGAAACTTCTACAACAAATACGTTGTATCCTGAAGTTCTACTTGAAATTACTTCGATGACCTTGGTTTGTTACACTTTATTGGTTAAATGTGTTGCTGATCTACTATTATAACAAAATCAAAATTAAAATTTTAAATAAGAACTATTTTTTATATAGGTCGTTTTGACTAAATATAGACTCTACCATTATGCCTCAACGGGGTAGTATTTAAACGAAATCATTTTCAATTGGTTACATGTGATGTGACTTTTTATACATAACCATGATATTTACAGGTTAATTATTTATTCAACTTTACAGAGTTTTTGTTAGGGTAACATGGATTATCGTAATATAACAACATTGTCAATCGAATAATAATAACTAAGTTGTTCAGTTAATAGGTAACAATGATTCCATAAAACAGGGTAATAAAATCGATTTATTTACTTTATCTATAAATGATACTCCTTGTCTTTCCTCTCTTCTCCGTCACCACTACTTCTTTTGACGATTGATATACATGCAACGACTATAGCTAAAACGCTCAGATCACGAAGATAATTAGAAAAATCAATGAGGTCACGTTTTGTAACGTTGTTTTTTGTATTAATCATACATACATACATAAAATATATATTTTTATCTATGATAAACTACTTATCTATTTTGTCTATACCGTGTCATGTTTTCTAATTTTCGAATTTGCCATATCAAGGTAACATATCGGACACAAGATATCGGTACCGTGTCCGTGTCATTGTAACATAACTTTTTAGTATTAAAAAAAAAAAAAAATGGGGTTTAACAAATATTTTTGCGTATCAATCGGGAAGGGGTTAAATCTCATTTGATAATTGTTGTTTTTTGGTTCAACAACAGAAAAACAAAGAAGGAAACAATATAAAAAATAGAAATGACATATAAGTACTAAGAAGCCAACTAGAACAACAAAGGGGAAGAAAGCCATTGTTCACTAATGTGATTGGATGAAGTGGATTTTGCCAGAGGATGAGCATCATCATTAACATCTTTATCATGCAGGAATGAGTATTTATGGATTATCTTAAGAGGATCCTAAATATTACACATAATAGATTCGGTGGTGGAACTAGACTTTGGTTATAGGGTGGGCTTGAATATTTTCTTAGCCCGGAATTAAGCCTAAAATTCACACGCATATTATGGCCCAACTCAAAAGAGACTATAAAAAAAATGATTTTTGGTTTTCTTGAGCCTGGCTTAGGCTAGAACAAATCCTGGTGTAGTTCCGTCCATGATAGATTTGACTTTCCAAGGAACTTGCAAGATCTTCTTGGATAAAATTTTCACCATTTAAAGAGAGTGGTTTTTAAAAATTGTTTTGTAAATGTCAAGATGAAAAACTAGAGGCATGCTTACTAAGATTCCTTTTCTTCAGCCACTGGAGGTTAGATTGTTGCAAACTGTTATAACAAATGTCTCAAGCACAATCAAGAGATGAAAGGAAATGAAATCAATCATCACAAGCACACACACGAAACAAGAAGTTTATAATGGTTCGATCAATATCATCTAAATCCACAACGAAGACGACAAAATGATTCTACAATGATCAAACAAGTTTACAACATCACCCAAACCCCAATCAACAAACCCTAACCCTTTTTCTGAGCCACACACTCTCTGCAATCTATTTCTTTCTTACAACAAAAGGAAATCATGTTTTCCTTTATCTCATGATGCCTTTAAATTACAAATGAACTAATGGAATGTTGGGATTTAAATTTGGAGCAAGCCCAAACATAATACAAATGCATATATTCAAGACATATTACAACAAATATCCACCTTGACTTTAATACTCTCAAGTATATAAACCGCAATCCAATTAATTGCACACATAATTCACAATTTGATTGCATACAAATTGCAACCCAACTGTAATCTTATAACCTTGATCATAATCCATCACTGTTTTTGCTCATCCCTCACAAGGGCTCTTTACAGTTGTTGACACCAACCAAGTTCGAGCGATGCTGGAACTTGATACTTGGAACTGGCTTTGTCAATATATCTGTGAGGTTATCATCTGTATGAATCCTTAGCATCGCTCTCTTACCTTCTTCAACTGCATCCTTGATAAAATGATACCTGATATTAATTTGCTTCGTCCCTTTATGCTACATCTGGTTCTTAGTCAAGTGAATTACATTTTTGGTGTCACAATACAAAGTCGTACTCTCTTGTTTCAAACCTAAATCACCAACCAAACCCATTTACCATATACATTTCTCTACTACTTATGTGACTGCCATGTACTCTGCCTCAGTTGTAGACAATGCAACTGTAATTCATAAAATTTCCCTCCAACTAATAGTACTATCACACAATGCGAATGTATAACCTGTCAGTAAACTTCTTTTATCAAGATCACATGCATAATCAAAATCAACATACCTCATTATTTCCTGAATCACCAGTGTGTTTTTCAAACACCAAATCAGCATCTGTATTTCCCTTTAGATACCTTAAGATACACTTTACAACTTGTCGATGAGCTTTACCATAACTTTTCACGTATCTACTTACCACACTCACATCTTGTGCGATATCCGACTTTGTACATATATATCATATCATACATGGTGCTACCAACTGCACTTGCATAAGGAACTCGATGCATATACTCTGCCTCATTTGCAGTTTGAGGTGATAGTTTCACAGAGAGTCTAAAATGAGCTTCCAAATGTGTATTTATAGGTTTTGCATCTTTAATACCATAACTCCAATATCTTCCATGATGTAAGCTTTCTGAGACAAATTTGTTATAAGAAATGACTCAAGCCCAATCAAGATATGAAATAACATGAAATCAATCACCACAATAGATTCATAATGAATCGATCAATATGATCCACATCCACTGCAAAGACGACGAAATGATCCCACTATGATCTAACAAGTTTACAAGATGACCACCCAAATCCCACTCAAGAAACCCTTTTTGGTTCACACACTCTTTGCATCTATTCTCTCTTACAACAAAAGGAAATCCCGTTTTCCTTTTATCTCCTAATGCTTTTAGGTTATAAGGGAACCAATGAACTACTGAGCCAGAAACTTGGAGCAATCCTAAACAGAATTTAAAGGCATGTATTCAAGTCATATTAAAACATAAACTATAAAAGCTAGCACCTTTAAATACCTTGGCACAATAGCTAGTAACTAGTATATACACAAACTCTACTTAACATTAACCTATATATGCAAAAATATATCCAAACTTAAAAATTCATTTATGTTATTAAGTTGATATGTTTTTCCTACAAGTCTTAGAAGAATAAAAAAGGTCATGCTTCTATGATGGACTTTTGGTGTTAGTCTTCATAATAGACAAAATAGTTTATTAATGGTGGTGGTGACGGTGATGATGAACTGAAGAGTAGAAAAAAGGAACCATAGTTTAAATAAAAAATACCGACCTTTTAAGGTTGATATTAAACTAATCTAAAGGTTCACTTAATCAATTTAAATTACAATGGTTTTTAACGAACCGCTAAAAAAACTCCTAAAAAACCACCCCTTCACATAGGGTGGATTCCGCCCATTTAGGATTAGCAGGGAGGCACTTTTAAGTCCCACCATTAAAAGAGATGTGAGGGGCGGTTTTTTAGGTGGATTTTTAAGTGGTTCATCAAGAATTAAGTGATATAGTTCTAACTAAATGAACAATGTGGGAGTGGGGCGGACTATATTTTACAACTATATATCACAACGATATCATATCACTAAGTGGCGCCTTTGCGCTAAAGCCCGTGTCTCTTAGTTGGGCTTGGGTTATATTGCATAAAGTATTTTTCATATGTAAGCTACATATATTTGATATTAGAGCAAGTAATGGGACTAGGCAGATTTGCCCATTTGCAGATCCACATGAGCAAACTCAATTTCTGATAGTGGTAAAAGGAAAAATTTAACTAGTGTACTAGTTTTGTATATAAATTTTTAAAAAATTATATTGAATGGAATCCGTTTTTTAAAAATTAATCATATAAATCTGGTTGCTGGATCCTTTTTACATATAATTATATTAACTAACCAATTCGGACAAATATTGACCGATTGACCGTTTGACCATGCTTAATTCGGTCAGCTTAAGGTTCAACTTAAGAAGTGATGCTCAAATGTTCAAATTTGAGCATTCACACATTCCATTTCCCTATTTAAGGATTCTACTATGGGTGGTAATGGACAAGTTTTCCTATTTACCACCTCATTGTCCTTGCTCTCACCGTTTTAAATAGGTTTCTGAGTTTTCTTTGGGTTGTGTTGACCTTTTTTTCTTATTCTCTTTGTTTTGAATCTTTATTAGTAACAAAACTCTTTGATTTCAAAAAAAAAAAAAAAACAACAACGTCTATTATACTTCCTTTTGTGAGCAAAAGGTTATTTTTGAATTGTTTTTCATGGGATGTAGAGATGTTTAGGGGTTGCAAGATAATAAGAAATAGGATTGGTACGAAGTAAATCAAATAACTTGTTATCAAAATATTTCCAATGATAACTAAAATGATCTCATTTAATTATATGTTAATTTTAATTAGTTGAATTAATTGTATGTTAGTTATTTGATTGGATTAGTTAGATTTAACTTATAGTTGGTTGTTGAGAATTAGAGTTTGATTTATAGATTTTTAGAGGGGAAAAAAGGAAAACAGATGTTTTTTGTTTGAAACCTTAGATTTTGAGACATAAATGAGTGAATCTAACGAGAACATTAAAGTACATGAATCTTTATCTCGCCAATCTGAGAAAATATACATACCCCTTGGCAATGATCGAGATATGGCTTATCTTTAAGATGATCAAAGTATTTTAACCCCAACTCAAAGTAAAACTAAAGATTTTTATGAACCAAAACAAGAAAATGAAGAATCAAATGTTGAAAACAGTCGGGTGTACCTCTAAATGACCTTGAGTGGTATTTTTTGTGTGTTATTTCCCAAAGAATGTTAAAATCATGAAATTTGATAACTATATACAACCCAGAATCGACTAGGTATATTTTGTTATAGCGTCGGTTGGTTGAATCCACAGGCATTGGTATGACAAGTCTGGTTGTCAAATTTAGATGTTAATACGCTTGAGTCGCTTATTATAGTCAATTTCGGATAAGATTAGACTTAGGATGTAGAGGTGCAGGATGTAATACTTCAAATTACCCCTGGAGAATTAAAAACGAAGACTAAAGATCACACAAAGATATCAACGATCGTTAAAGATTTATAATTGAAGATTTTATTTCCTTTATATGATTATCATCTTCTCTATCTATCCCTCTACCTATAAAAATGAAAAATTGAAGATTGAATGTATTGATTTTTCGTATGAGAGACTTGATCATTGAGTAGATCAAAGTGTCGAAGGAATAAGCAACAAGTGTAGTCTATATATGGTTTTCAAAAACTGGAATTTTGGCTAATGGTCATTCAACAATGGATGCATGTTAGGTCCTTATTGTTGATGTTTCACAACTTGAGATGTAACTTCCAAAAACTATCCACCTTTCAAAAAGTGAACTTCTAGTTTTCCAAAATAGTTGGGAAGTCGAAATATGTTGCTCACTGCCAAGCTTTCAAAATCTTATTGTTTTATTTTCAGAAAATGAAAGGAAAGATATATTTTTACTTCTCTTAAGTGAGCTTTCGAATACCACTCATCTAGATTCTCGAAAGCTTGGTCCTGAAATATTACTAGGGTAGTTTTCGAAACCTTGGAGTTGGTAAGCAACGTATTGTTGATATGCAAATTGAGGTTGATTATGAATCAGTAAGGAACGGTATGATCAAGGTGGATAATTCTGGAAATGGAGGGATTGATATAGTTTAGGATAGTATTGAAGGAAGTGAGCTTGGTAATAGTATTTCAGATAATCAGAGATGAAAAGAGAATCATTGGGAACATAAGGATAGCTGCTGAGAGAAGTATGATAAAGGGGAAGAGAAAATTGGGGGAGAGTTCAAGGGGAGACAACATGTTTAATCCCAGAGCTAGGGGTGGAAGTACCAAAACTACAATTATAAGGGAAAGAGGGACGAAGTGGTGATCAGTGAAGTAGTAAGTCGTCTAGATGAGACAAATGTGCATCAGCTGAAAGCTCAGAAACTTCTTGATTTCACAGTAAGTATGGTAAAACCTAAAAGGAACAATAGAAAATACAAAAAAAAAAACAACAATGATTGCTGATGAAATTACTAAAAATAATTAAAATGGGCCTAACGGCAGAAGCAAACAATATTTTTTGAGATGACACTTTTTTATTTGATGGCTATAAGGATTTAATATTTATATTGTTATTGATTAGTTAACCCTAAAGGCAAGTAGTGCCTCATATATATAGGGTGTACAAAAGACAATACTTATACAAACATAAAGATAATACTGACACTCTACTGACACTCTAATGACACTCTAATACTCCCCCTCAAACAGATGATGTACTAGTTGATTGCATCAGTTTGACCTTTAAAAAAAATTCGAAATCACTCTTCGTAAGTTGTTTGAGACAGTCGGAATGCCTCTTCAGAAGTTGTTTGATGTCATTTGAGGGACATCGAAGTCATTTGAGGGACTTCTTTTTGTTTAAGGAAATTTACGTCCTTTAATTTGTTTTTAAGGAAATTTAATCCTTCTTCCCAGTCACATTTCAAGGGTGACTATTGGGGACTCTTTAATTTCCTCTTCTATCTCCGATTGCAGAATCGACCATCTAAATTCTGGCCACAACTTGAACTCAAAAAACATCACCAGCACTTCTCAAACTTGAACCAAGATTCGAACAACACCTCCTCTCTTGATCAATACTGAACTCTCACTGCCAGTTCTAACAATTTCCGGCCACAGAAAACCCCCAAATCATAAACCCATCTCTGCAATCTTGAGCCACCACAGATGCATTTTAATCTCCATATTTCCGTGAAAAAGGCACCCTATTTCTCGGCCAAATAGTGAGACATTCCATCGAGCATATCATGTGCATCCTGTTGGTAATTGAAATGTATGAATGATTTCAATCACCGTTCTCTACTTCCCTGCATACATTCATATCAAATCACATAATTCACTCAACAGCTCCAATTGAATCTGTAGTAGCTCAGATTCATCTCAAACCATATACCACTGTCTCCACTGCCATCTCGTCCACCATCACAGGTTCAATCTCAAACCCATCTTTCTCTGCCAAGAACAGCGACTCTAAAATCAGAAAACCCAAGCAGCAAGTCCATCTTCTCAAACTGATTTTTCAGATCAAATTTTCTTCACTGTGAACTTTTCTCACTCGAACATTAGCCTCTAACCCTCAACAACACAGCCTTCTTCTTTCTTTTGCAGCTCACCCATCAATTCTTGTTTCGAACCCTAGGCAGAAAATTCAAAAATCCCCATCAGCACTCTATCTATTTCACAGCAGTTCTTCCTTCTTCTCTTCAATTTCTCTTCTAACAGCCAACAGAAATTCAAGACACAATACCACCGAGATTAAGAGCTAGAACTTCATCTGCACCACAGATTTAACACCTCTACCACAAATTCATTCTATAATCCCTCGATTCAAGACTACCTAACTCAGATTCTTCATTCTCTGCCATGACCCATAAAAGCCCTAACTCCCTTTCAAATTTTACTTGACAGCAACCCCTTTCTTCTTCTCCGATTTGTTCTTCATCATTTCTATTTTTCTTCCCCCTTCATTTTCCCTTTGACGGCAGATGTGGTGGTTCGAGTAGGTGGGGTTCATTATGATGGTGGATCTGTGAGAAGGAATTAGAAGATCGTAAGTTTGAAATGGTTTTTCAACAGAGTTTGTTTGTGGTAGTTTGATAAGGTAGCAAATGGATCTGAGTTTGATTTTAAGAATACGAAGAGAATGGGTTTGTGCTTCTGTTGGATTTAAAGTAGAAGAAAGCTTGTGTTTAGTGAATCTGAGAAGAGATAACAAGAGATTGAAGAAGGGATTCGGTGCTGTTAGGGTTTGAATTTTTTATTTTATAGTTTTACCTCCAAGATCTGCAGACGCAAAGCTTAACGGCTCTGATACCATATAAGGATTTAATATTTATATTGTTATTGATTAGTTAACCCTAAAGGTAAGTAGTACCTCATATATATATAGGGTGTACAAAAGACAATACTTATACAAACATAAAGATAATACCGACACTCTAATGACATTCTAATGACACTCTAATAACGGCAAATCAAAGAGACATTCGGTGACATTTATGGCTTGCACCACTACAGTAAAAGAATGTAAAAATGGAATTTCTTTTGAGCGATAGACGGTTAGTCGCTCAATCAAATCTTTACAGCTTATTCCTGGTTTTATATATAATATCAGCTTAACATAACATATATTAATAAAATAATAAAAAATATAGAGATCTAGTCACTTGTTATAATGATTTAGTCGCACA
This sequence comes from Papaver californicum, assembly GCA_023531435.1. Taxonomy (NCBI): domain Eukaryota; kingdom Viridiplantae; phylum Streptophyta; class Magnoliopsida; order Ranunculales; family Papaveraceae; genus Papaver; species Papaver californicum. The sequence continues at coordinate 3,353,074 of JAJJMC010017794.1, read as the reverse complement.
TACAATACTTTATAGCGATTGAGACTATCAATTTCTGTTAAAGAGTTTCCCATTGCCTTCTCAAGTCGGTGTTGTAAAACGCGCCTAATCATTTCTAGGATTAGGGTTTCTTCCAATTTCAGTTCCAATTGGATGATCATATTCATGGGTGGTGTTGGTACTAATTTGAAGACTGGAAAAATCCCTACACCAGCAGACATGATTCAACAACCTTTGCTATTCATACCTTGTCATAACCGAGTCCGAGAGTATAAAATCCTAATCACGCGTCCAAGGTATGAAATACGGCCAAGGGTGGATAAGCAAGCCTCTTGGTGCAGCCAAGGTACAAATGGCGCTTCTTCAGGTTAGTTGGTTAAGCCTCTTCTTTCTCCGCAGCAATAACCATAACTAACCCTTTTCTTATAAATACTCATTCACTCCACTTCTTGCTCTCTTTCTTTTTCTCATTGTCTATAAACTGTTTGTTCTTGAAGCTGATCAAGAAACCATATCTTCTTCTCTCTGCTTATTACTACTACTCCACATTACAGGAATCAAAAGAAATTGTGGAAGACAACAACAGCATGTCGACATCAAAAGAAGCTGAAGAAATGTCAGAATCTGATAAGATTAGTATTTCAGAACGATGTTGGACAAACTGTACCAATGAAGCACTCTACTCCAGGTTTTCACCTTTGTTTGTTCACCTGGCTTCTGGAAGTTTAGATAATAAAGAATTTTACCAATATGTTGCTAAAAATGCACACCTTCTCAATACATTTATGGAAGTGTAAGTTTCAACCTTTTCTTGATTTCTTGATTTTTGTTTTCTTGCGTTTGTGTATTGATTTTGATGTGTATTTCTTCTGGTGTACATACTCAGTTATGAGTTAGCAGTAGCTCAATTGGAAGATGGTTCTGATAAGGCTGAACTCTTAGGGTGGAGTAATTATGTGAAGCAAGACCTGAAAAGGCACGATTCTTTTGTTGCACAAGTAAGTAATGTGAAATGTAGATGTAGATCAAACGCAGATATTTTTGTCACCATATAGAGTGTTTTCACCTGCTTACATTAAAGTTTGTAGAAAGGAATAAATGGATGATTCATGTGCAGTGTATACAACTCATCAAGATTATATTAATTAAAGATGATAATGTTGTTCTTCACAAAAATCAGTAGCTGGAAATGGATCACAGTCCTTGAGAATTAAGAAGTGTTCGCCTTTCGAAACAATATATTCAATCAAGTTTGTTCGTCAAGCTCCTGCACGATTTGAGTGCTAGATGTTCTTTAGGAAATGTTACACTAAATGTTTTGAACGTTGCCTTGTTTAATTTTTACTGTTTTCGTGATATTGTTTAAAGATTATCTTGCACATCTGATTTTACATTTACCAGTTAGCATGAATTTCGATGTGTTTAAATAATTTATAATCATATATAATGAAGAGATTCTCCTTGTGCAGAAACTGGGTTTAGACCCTTCAAAAGAGACCACTATTCACCCTGCAACAGTGAAATACACAGAGTTCTTGTTAGCAACTGCTTCCGGTAATGTAAAAGCTTGTGAAATTCCAATACAGCAGTCAAAAATTCCTGCTTATACTGTTGGTGCTATGATACCAAGCCTGAGACTCTATGCCTTTCTTAGTAAGGTGATGTGGGAACTTGTCAGTCCTTATGTTAGTTCTCACCCACACAGTGAGTGGATCAAAGAATATTCTTATGTAAGTGTCCAGGTGTGTTGATCATTAGTCACTGATCTTTTTTTCCTTGATTTACCTTTCAAACACTTCCCAGGACTTTAAGAATGATTGATATTTTCTGCTTAAGGAGCTTATGAACCTTTTTTTACATTCTTTTCAGGCATCATATCGGCATACTGAGGATTTGCTTGATGAGCTATGTGACTCTTTGGCCGACAAAGATGTTGAAGTCGTAGAAAGGCTTTATCGTCAAGCTATGAGACTGGAAATGGACTTCTTTTATTCTCGACAGTCTGAGCAGACCCTGATCATTCCAATATATACAAAGCTTGATCCTAAGGAGGAACGTCTGATACTATTTGCGGATTTTGATTTTACATGTACCAGTGTGGCTTCTGTGGAAATATTAGCAAACATTGAGATATTGACTGCACAAAAACCTGATCAGCAACTGCACTGTGAGGATAGAGACACACCTTCTCAGATTACACCAATAGATTTGAGGAAGACTTGGGAGCTTCTTTCCAAGCAGTATACCTTGGAGAATGATAATTTCATAAAGAAAATTATGCTCGGTGAAAAAGGTATGATCAGACAATTGAATCATGAATTGACATGTTAAAATTATGTAGAACGTTTTAAACTCTGAAGTTGTTGTAAACAGAAAGAGAGCAAGGGTTTGCTTACTGCTTAGATATCTGACCCATAAATCTCAACCTTGTGTTTTCTTTTTCTTTCTTTGCAGCTGTTAATTTTGTTTATGAAAGACTTTACGATGCGCTTGTGAAGCTATCATCTCCAGAGGGGAAAGCAGTTTCAAGAATATTTGATTCTGATGTACTGAAGGGCATAAGCTTGGAGGACATAATGCAAGCTGGGAAAAGTATGATACTTCAAAATGGTTGCATGAATTTTTTTGAGAAGGTGAACAACCTGGATGCATCTGTCAATGTAATGTCATGTTGGAGTGGGGATCTAACTAGGTCAGCTCTTTCAGGTACTAAATCATTTCTCACTGTAAGAACTTTTATATGTACAGATTGCTAGGTAGTTCAGGTGTTTCTATGCTATCATCCAACTCATCACTTTACAAGGTTTTGGTCTTGAAAATAGGTTTTATTGTATGCTCCTTTCAGGTGTAAAACTCTATTCATGAAGTGTTTTTGAATGGATACTCTTTAAGAGCAAATATATTTATGTTATTTTACAGGTGATTTAGACATGTTGAGAGTAGACGGGAATGAGTTTGGTTATGCAGATGGATTCTTTACGGGTGAAGTAACTCATGCGGCACATCAGTCTGTTACAGATAAACTTAAATATTTCAAGGACATGGTGCAGGAGAATGAACATGAACATGGCGTTGGGGCCCGTACTGTTTTCATTGGTGACTCAGTTAGTGACTTGCTATGCCTGCTTACAGCTGATATTGGCATTGTGGTTGGGTCAAACAAAAGCTTAATTCAGGTGGGAAATCACTTTGGGATTACATTTGTACCTCTGTATGCTGGTTTTGTCAAGGAACAGAACAAATACTTCGAAACTGGCAACCCTATGGTCTGGAAAGGTGGTCTATCTGGTACTCTTTACACAGTTACTAGTTGGATTGAAATACACGCTTTCATTCTGGGTTGTGATTTAGTAAACAAGGACCTATGATCTCTAATGACTATAAGCTCTGGAATTCAGCTTTGGGTATGTACAGATGGTGTATGATGGCGAGTTTTATCAAGGGTCGCGAGTAAACTTCTAGGTAGCAAACTGTCGGAATAGTTTTGTTTGTTTTTTTGTACGTCTATAGATTTTTGGTATCTGCTTTCTTTTCTTCTTTGATATGATAGCATTGTAGTACAATTATGATTTTGAGTTTTGAAAATTTGAACTTTCCAAATAAGTAATAAATAGGGTCTGCCACCATGAAAGTTTATGGGCGCTATATGAATTTTGATCCATGGGTCCCGCAAAATCATTAATTATCTAACATCAGCATCAGCAGCACCTGTACTGGGAAGACTCAGTAAAGCTGTAAATTCGTCATATTGAACACAACCCCCACCCCCCACCCCCCCCAGTCTGAAAAGAAATCTGCACAAAAATATTGAATAGGCTGCGGAGTCGTCGCCTATAACTAGTTATATTCCCAACTCGGATTTCCCCCAGCTTACTTATGTTTTCAAGGTTTAATAAACCTGACGAATTTGAGGGCGACCCAAAACTAATTAGGAGCTTATTTTTTTTAAAGTCATCCAATGGGAAAAGTTAAGGGATATCCTAGGAATATGTAAATTATCATAAAACTTTTCAGTAATCAAATTATTACCAAAAAATCTATCACTATTAAAACCTAAACTTAAACATATTTCACATTTTCATTTCAAACTTCGGATTCTCCAACTCTCTTCTTCTCCTCTCCAACTTTAACTTCCGATTATCCACTAGAACTATCGATTTCCACCATTATTTTTCGATTAATCGTAAACCAATTCATTGTATAATCGTAAACCGATTAATCGTACTTACTACAATCCAAAGATGGCTCGAGAAAAGCAAACAAGTCGACAACCTCCTAATACAGAGGGCCTGAATTTTTCCACGAAGGATTTTGAGTATTAGCAGAAAGAATTCTTCAAGTATTGTAAATTCTGATTAAAAAAGAAGCTTCTGTTTTACAATGTTATAAAGTGTATTATCATACACTATAGATGATATCCTACACCACATACATTCATGTGTGTAAACCACACATGTGGTACTTATACTAACTAACTATGACTGTCTAAGTTTACCCTAACAATTTCATATCTCAAATTGCAACTTGGATTCAGAACTCTTGCACCAACTTTTCCATTACAACACAGATAAATTCCTGGCAACCCGGCTGAGGCACTTATTGCAATCTGATGATGATATATCTGCACACTGTACTAATCCGTATATCTGCAGCGTAGATACCGACAAGTTTGCTTCTCCTACAGCAAACGATTTAGTAGAATTACCAGAAACTGTACCTTCTCTGACTAGTCTATCCATTAATCCAACTAAAGTTTTATGAAACTCATCTTGATTTGCAGCAACGCTAGTTTGGTTTACGATAGAAAATACTGGTTTTTGTTGAAGAACCGAGAAGAATGATTCCTCAGTATACCTTATATTACACGTATCATACCATAAAATTGCTTGTTTAGAATTTGGACATCTACGTTTTTTTTTAATGTCATCGGCTGCTACATCAAAACATTTTTCGCAATCTTCTGGTTTAAGATCACCTCTGCACTGGTAAGCCCCGTGAACTGCATCGGAATCGGACCCGATACTGGCACTTCGATATGCATTGTTGACGCCTTCGTTGTTAAATAGAGTAAGCGATGAAGACAGAAGGTAGTGGATGTTATCCTGATAAGCACTGTTAGTAGTATAATTACCTCCTGAACAGAGTTCTTGATAAAATATTGGTTGTGCAAATGTACCACAGACCAAGTGCACGTAGATTATAAATATGATCAGTAAGCAATATGCGCCCATTCTTAATTCCTTGATTTTCTGATGATAAAAAATGCAATAAAATCTCATCAACATCCAAACCTTTAAATCAATTTTTTTTTCTTCGGTAAATCTCATTAAGTTGAGACACTTTGTTTGATTCTTGTGTTTCCCTCTTCTCTGTGTTCCTCCTTATGACCTTTCCTTTCTTCCAAGTGGGCTTTGGCTCTCTCTGAATTTTCCTTTGGGGCCTATTATGATTTGTCTCTTCTCGTTCACACACAAGTAAAATCAAAGTCAACCGGTTTACTTAATCAACTACATACTGGTATGCGTCACGTCACATGAGCTGTAATTTGACACTTAAAACTGTAAGAAAGGCAATGGTTTGAGATACCGCGAAGCCAGGAGTTTAAGAGAGGGATGCAAGAAAAAAGTACACCGCAAAATAAAAAGATTAGCAAAAAACTGAAATTCATTGCACATGAAAAATTGTGTTACAATCATCTAGTAATAGTAGTGGATAGCAACTAAATTTACAATACGCAAGAGACATCTTAGTTTGTTAATTAACGGTCATCTAATAATGGTTGGCTGCAACAGTATATATTACGGTTAATAATATAGTACATATGATTTGCATCCTTCTTCAAGGATAATGAGGAAGGACCATTGATTAGATATATTATCTATTCGACTGTGCAATTACTCTCCATTTCCATTAACGAGGTCAGTGTCCATGGATGGTTCTGTTATGGCTAATTTTTTACATAAACTCTATGAATGGAAGCTCCAAAGAACTTGAAATCTAAAATATGGTGATAGAGAAGATAAAAATGATAAAGGATAATATATAAAATGATATTTAGAGAGTCGGGTCATACTTCCACGTGAACTACAATAACTCAGATATAAATGTCCAACACTGAAGTTTGGGTACGTGATATTCTTTTGTCTATAAATACCGAGATTTCTATGTTATGTATGGCCGTGCCTAAGGGCATATCGATTGAAGTAGATTCTTCTTTTTGATCAATCAAAACCGTAGCTAAGAGAGGAGACAAGTAATGTTATTGGGAGAAGAGGTAGTAATAAGCTAGAGAGAGAGTAATTGTGAGAGTTCTTTGTGAGAGAAAATATATTCCTTTATAAGTTCAACCTCATTCAAATAAATCAAGCATTTATCCCCATGGACGTAGGTAATCATACCAAAGCACGCACTTCTCTAGTGTGATTATTGTTGTTATGTTCATAGTTTTACTTTTTACCTTCTTACTTTTGATTAAATGGTTGGATGGGCGTAGTTAGATTTTATACAACTTCATAAATATAATGAGATAGTGGTGGCAATTGAATTCATTTAGAACGTACCCAGGAATGTCACAATTTTTTGTTCATACACTCTCAGAAGCTTAGTACATGCTAGTTATTATTCATAGGAGACTGGAAACTGAATTCAACAAATCTTAATCATGAGCTGGTTACATCAGAATTTAGAGGACATTGAATATAGTGGACTTGAAATTGGAAACTTATAGAACTTTTCTTTTTTCTTACCTTTCATATTCTCTTTTTTTTTTTTTTTTTTCTTGTCGTGCATATTATGATATTTTAGGGGGTTTTTTTTTGTGCTAATAAGGGATTAACTATATGTGGAATACCACATTAGATATGGGATGTTGTCTGTGATAGGAATTGTCATCAAAAAGAATTTTATTTATCTTGTTCAAGAAACAATAGAAGAAGGCCTTTTTATATAGAAGATACAAAGCTTAGAAATGAAATACAAAAAATATACACAATTACACGGTAAAGGAAACAAGATAACTGCAAACATGGAAATAGTATACAAAATAATATATCATGGAGATATTATAGTATACAGAGTAGTATCTTAACACCCCCAACCCCCCCCCCCCCCTCAAAATCAAGACGTTGAGCACCTATTGATTTTGGATGCTAAGAATTAAAGACGAACAGACCCTTGCTTATAATGATTTCATGTGAAGTGTCAGTAAATTTCAATGTGCTTAGTTCTCTCATGGAAAACATCATTATGAGTAATATGAATTGCAGCTTAGTTATTATAGAAAATGGAGTGGGTTCAGAGAATTGAACTCCCATGTCACCAAGATGCCATCGTAACCAAACAGTCTCAGAAGTAATGTGAGAAAGAGATCGACATTAAGCTTCATCACCTGAGTGGGAAACAACGTTTTGTTTCTTATTTTGCCAAGAAATAAGAGAATCGCCAAGAAACATGCAATAACCGGTACTATAACGACGATCAATAACATCGCCTGCCCAATCAGAGTTAGAATATGCCCGGAGACGAAGATCATATTTGGAAGAAAAATATAACCCTTGATGAAAAGTGCCCTTGATATACCGTAGTATTTGAAGAACAACAACAAAATGAATTGAGCGAGGAGCAGACATAAATTGACTAACAACATGAACACCATGACTTATATCTGGCCGAGTGATGGTTAGGTAATTGAGACTACCTACAAGTTGACGGTACAATGTAGGGTTGGATAAAGCGTCAACTTTGATAGAATAGTTGGTTTGTAATAACAATTGTGTAAGTTTTTTTCATTAATAGAATCTTCATTTCTCTACCTCTAGTAGGCAGCTGCATATATACTGAGAAACTGTAGCTGGTATTAGTTCGAACCAATGAGCATTCCCATCTTCGCATCTTTAGAAAACAGGTACTTTTATTCTCACGTTTCTATGGAATATTCAAATATAATTCAGAAGGTTTTTTCTTCCCACTATTCAACGTGTGCAAGATTTTTATCATCACTACTTCTTGCACACATGAGAATTATAAAATGCGTCTTTTGAGTGCAATTTCATAAAACCCTGTTAGTGAGGTAGAAGTTAAAACATTCGATCGCTCTCGAACTTGAATTCTTTCATATGGTGGTTTTCTCCTAACTCAAGAGTTAAGCATGTGAATACTGCTTTTTATAATTTCTAACTTCTTGTGATCAGTGTGCAGATACTTTATATCCCTTAACTTTTTGGATGCATGTGATTTTGAATATTTGGAAGTTGGAGTTGGTTTTGTGGGTACACCTCTTGTAAACCCTCACGAGACTATAACTCGTCCACTAGGGACACATAGAGTTTAAAGGCTTGTTATACATGTTAAGTGTAACTGTATCCTCAACGAAAATGATTTGTATATTTTAGTTTAGTTTGTTTGATGACTAGCAAAAGGAAAGTGTGGAGAAATTTGATAGGTACATAAAATACAATATATGAATATCAATTTTGTATGTTATTCTTAGCTATTTCTCTTATATTTTATACATATTACGTATGTTTTCTATTTTGTAGGTATTATGGAATCATCTGGAGTAAACGAAGAATAAGTTGTAGGTATTTTCTAGGCTTTACGAAGTCGTTCAACCAGACAAAAAAAGCAAAGTTGTCATTTTACATGCTAGTTTATTGACTGCCCAGACAAAGCTAAGGGTCGATCTATCCACTTCTTTATACAGACATGCTATGGCACCCTATGGCACGTTAAGGGGCTGATAGGGAGTGGTGCCTAAATCCACCCATTTTTCTTAACCTAGGTCTAACGGTCTTTCCCTTCCCTCACTTAAACACCAACCAAGACCAGCCACTGCATCTTCTTACGCCGGCATGAGAATCACTGTCGAGAGAAGAATAGAAGAGAGTTAGGAGATTGAATCTGAGCTCGAGAGGAGATAAAAGAATTTTGAGTTTTTTCTTGAGTTCAAGATTAGTAACAGAGTGATGGGTGTTTGGTAAGAATGGGTTTCGCGGTTTGTTGTCGGAAAGAGAGATGGGATTCATCAAGATCTGAGCTCAAGTTAGGAATGAACAGCAGAGAAGAAATGTGAAGGTGGTTTTGCTGTGGCCGGATTAAGAAGAGGCAGAGAAAGGAAGGTGGTCGCTGTGATGTGAACCTGAGATGGGTTCAAAGGCCGGAAGCTTGTGGTAGTTTCTATGTTGGAACATGAAGAAAGAGAGAATCAATAAATCAAGAAGGAGACAGGTCTGAAGTTGGTACCAGCCATGGCCCTGATGGTTGATTGCCGAAATTCAAGGTGGGTTTTGATGGCTGTGATGTTTGCTCGAATTAGAGAAGGAGAAGAAGTTGTTGCCGTGAATGATTAGAACGGGATGAATGAATTAATGGGTAATGTGAATGAATGATTGAATTGCTATGATAGGAAGGAGAGGTGGGACTTCTTATAAATCAACATAACTTGTTCTTCTCCCTACCAAGCTGTGCACGCCAAGTCGCAACTATTTGATGAAATGCCGCAATGAGGCTGCAAGCCGTGAATAGTGATACTCTGTTTGGGTTAGGTCTTGGCAAACTTGCCAATGGTTGTAGGGCTTTACTAACGAGTCTGAAATGGGCCAAAATGGGCCTGTTCGAGATTAAAGTGGTTAAGCCTAGGATTTGTTTTAGGTATGGAAATCTAGGTTTTTTTAAAGTTCTTTTTGGATCCAGAAGAAAATGTATATCTAAAGGAAACTTCAGCAAGGGAGAGATATCTAGGTTTTTACCTAATTCTCTTCTCATCTTTCTACTTTTTTTTATAGGTTTGTATGAGGAATATTTTTCACATCTAGGATTTGCACTTATTTCTTTTATTCAATTTTATGAACTCCAATATGTGTAGCTCAATATTTGTTTGATTAGGGGTTACTTCGAAACTATGTGACTTGATTCAAATTAATCTTTCTTTTGAATATCGTTTTATTGCTTATCTTTTACCGAGTTTATGACCATTGGTTGTTGCGAGTTTCAAACGACCAATTGAATATCTCGTTTGCAATTCTAAAACTAGATTCTTGAGTCGTGATCCATAATTGTTACAACGATGTAATCAAAAGTAGAAAAACATTAACATTGTAATGAGATGTTGTGTATTTTGATGTGTGAAAGATAACTCTAAGTAAACATGTCAAACTTACGAATGTGGTTAGGATCAACCCGAATCATAGAGCATACCGGTCAATAAAGTTATAAAAGAGAACTTATTCAAAGTGACTTGATTGGCTAGAAACGAGTAGATAACTTATTCTACGAAGTGACCTTGGAGTCTAATGGACTTGTTGAACTCATAACTTGTCTAGGGTTTTCAGTAAACATATTTTGAAGAAGATTTTATTTGTATTCATGTTCACCAGTGGAGAAATACTCCTTAATCATTCGCATTCTCATATTTGCATTCTTTTATTTTTTTGAGTATCTTTGCATTGGTTTATTTTTAAAAGTTTATCGATATCTTTAACTCAACGCTCCCTTTGGAACGAACCTGCTTATCATTATTCTACTAGTTATGCAAGAAAAGTAAGGAATATATTTTTGACGAGTTTGACACCGCGATCACCAGGCTCGTAATCTCGCATTTTGACCTTTTTGTTAAGCTCTCTTGCTAACCTTCGATGATAATTATCCATGTTCTGAAGTGGTCTCTCTCGATTCTCCTCCAGTTCATCCAACTTAGACAATATAAGATCCAAAGTTAGATTCTTTATCCACGTTTTTCTCTTTGTTATTGGCATGATTATATATGTGGGAAAGACTGCTTCTACCCCATATGTTAAATGAAATGGGGACATTCCTGTTGCACTTCGTCGTGTCGTCTTGTATTCCCGTAGCACATTATGCAGCTCTTCGCACCATTCTTTATGCTTCATATCCAATTTTTCTTTAAATTGTGTGTGATTGTTTTTTTCGTTGCCGCTGATTGTTCTTTAGATCGGAGTTGACTTGCCTTGCTGAATTTTGAATGAATTGAAAAAAATAGTGATATTTTCCCCTTCGAATTGTTTTCCATTGTTCGAAACAATCTCAACTGGTATGCGAAATCTGTAAATAATATGTTCAAACAAGAAAGCAAATACGTATTTCTCTCCAATATTTTTTAATGGTTTCGTTTATACCCATTTGGTGAAGTAATCTGCAGCTAGGGTCAAATTTTTCTTTGTTTTGATCCTGGAACCAGCGGTTCGAAAATGTCAACTCCCCACTTTGCGAAAGTTCATGGACTGAGCATTGAATGCAAACTTATTGCAGGAGCATGAATCTTTTTGATGAATCTTTGACATTCTTCGCATCCCTTGGACACTTCCTTCGTGTCTTCGTACATGTACGGACAAAAATACCTCGAGTTTTTGCTTTGTTCTCTAGCGATCTTGTTCCGCTGTGATTTCGCGCATCTCGATAGTGTATGGCTTTCAAGATTTCCATCCTTTGTTCTTTTGATAAACACCACAACAATGGTCCATGGAAGGAATGACGATACATAAAGTCGTCGCGCAACTGGTAATTCGTGGACTTGATTTTGATCTTATTAGCTTATAGTCTATCTTTGGGCAATTTTCCCCCGCTTAGGTATTCATGAATTTGGACTCGTCAGTCATCCACTTGCGCATCTTTGTTCACGCTAATTGTCAATGTTTCCATGCCCGAAACCACTTGCTCCTCTGATGGATATCACACACTGTTTACACCGAAATGGTTTCAGGATCACTCATCATTGACGATACAAAATTCAATCCATCATCCAATTTATTGTCTTTTCGGTAGATATGCCTCCATTTGAAATTCGGGATTTGGATGCATAATGCCTCGCAACCTTTCGATACCTTAGCAGTGACGGATCGAATGTATGATATGTTCCTTCAATCTGCCGAACCACCAACTGCGAATCAGTTGTAAGTATGATGTTATCAAGCTTCATCTCGATTTCCAATCTGATTGCTTGTATCACCACCTCATATTCACTTTTATTATTGGTTGTCGAAAACTCTAATCGAATAGAATGGACGATTCTTAACCCTCCTGGCGAGGTAAAAACTATGTTGATTCCTCTTCCCTCGGTATTTGACGATCCATATACAAATATCTTTCACCTGTTGGGATGGTTTTCCTAGAGCAGATCTTTGGGATTTGTGAGATCTTCTTCCAGATTTTTCATTTCTTCAATGTCTTTGTCCATGGCATATGCTAGTTGTTGGCCCTTCCCATTACTCTAGTAGGTTCGAATCATTTCTCGATATTCTTCAGTTCCTTCAAAACTTCTTGATTCGCATCCCTCTCTGGATTTTTTCAACTTTAGTTTCATCTCTTCTTGACGTTTTCTGGCATCACGCTCTTCAGGGCTCTCTTTTTGGTTTCCACGTCATTTTCTGGTTTGTTCCTTTATTCGATTGGTATGTGATGCTGATGAACCTGACTTCTCATGAAGTTCCTCCTGCAGCTTTTGATTTTCTTCAACAAGCTCCAAATTATGTTGTTTTAGTATTTCCTGCTTCTGGACCAATTTCTTCTCTGCTTCTCTTATTTTTGCAAGCTTTGCTCTCAACTCTTCTGTTATCATTTCTCATTCGTCGTCATATATTTGTCACTATCATTGGATGTGTGTGCTTCTAATTCCTCATTTCCTCTGCGATGATTACTCCTAACTGGACTTCTCCTTCCTTCCTCGGTACGAAGCATTATGTCTCTACTGTTTCATCAGTTTGAGGTCCAAGATTCACCATGCGATTGCTCACGACCTGTAGATTTTTTTTTGGGTTTACTTTATCCACTTTTGATGCCATCTTTTTTCTTCCAAAGCCTGCACAGTAAAAATAATAGTTATGTTGTACTCTTTTTAACAAGTTTTTACCAGTGGACCCTATGATTCATGACATTGAATGTAGATCCAATGATTATAATTAGCATAACCAGATTTATAAACCCTATATTTGATAATGGACTCAAGAATATTATATGTTTATTCTAATCAAATGATTATCTAGATAGATCCCAGGTAGATCTTCGAGAGAGGATTTTATTTACTATGATTTAACCGTTAAGTGTAATGTTTTGATGAGAATAAAATTCTTTGACGTAGACTTATCAAAAACTGGAAGAAAAAAAATCAAAATACCTCCAGATCGTGAAAAACCTCAATATTTAAGACACTTATAACTTTTATGCAAACATGATCTTGAAAATAATTTTATATCCTAATGAAATCTCAAAGTTCTAAAACTCTTATAAAATAACTGACTAGATCAATGATTTTATTTTGAAAATCTCGAACTTATGACCTTTTTTTCCTTATGATTACTGCTTTTCCAGAGACTTGCTCTTAGAAACTTAGATCTCAAATTTCTTTCACAAAACAACCAAGATCTAACTCTCTTTTTTCTAGATAAAACTTTAAAGACTCTAAATCTGAACTCTTTCTATTAGAACCAAGTGTTAAAATGTGTTAAATCTTCAAATGTCCATGTTTTTAGCGCAAAAATACAGTTGTAGGAAATCTTACAACACACCCGGACGATTGTTCTAATCTACTCTCTATGGTTTTAGCTTTATATTTATGGTCCAAGTTCACATAATATTAATAGTAAATGATGAACGCAAATGATTTACATGGTTCGGTGTTAAAATCTACGTCCACATGAGGTATTTCACTATGATATGATGAAGATTACAAGCTCTCAGAGTGAATGCTCTCAATAACTCACTCTCTCACCCTTGTAAAATTGCTCAACCGTTATTACATTGCTCCCAAGTCTATTTCTAGACAAATTATATAGAAGTGGATGACAACTCTGTTGGCTTCGCCGAATCTTTCGCATGAGGTCTCCTCGCCATGGTTTCTTGGAGGAGAATTCCCCTTCACTGATATTCGTCTTTCCTAACTTATTCGTTAGTTTCCCTTTGCTAAAACGATCTTCGATATTATGTTCCTCGTTGAATTATAACTCGCCACTTGTTCCGACAGTTAACGAACTGTTGATCTGACCGTTCTGCTCGTGTATTAAATGTCTAACTACCCATTTAAACTCGGTCGTTGATCTTTGAGTAGTGTTTTTCACGCGTCTGAGTCTTATGAACTTGGCGGAAATTCATATATTGACTGAGTATAACTCCGTCTGGAATACATCTCTCTTGTATTTGTGCTTTTAAATACAAACACGTGACGAAGTAATTTTCTGTACCCACATCCATCGTGTAAAGATTACTGGTATTCAGGATGCCACTTAAAAAAAGTTTGATGTTTTTGTTACTTTTGGGTAAAGTCATTCTAGCAATAGGTTAGTTTAGATGCTTCCTAAAAAGAAAAAACAAACAAACAATTTGAGATGCCTACTTTATGGAAGCTAAGGCCCCCTTATCCACCGCTTTGACTTCCTTACGATCCACACCACACACAGTAATTTCATCCAGCATCAGTGCCATGTGAAGGACATGAGCTGATGTACCGCCAAACCAAATTATATCAACATTCAATCAAGAACCTAAATTCAATACGAAAAGGTAATCAACCATGGACCATTCGTTTCTTTGTTTTTCTAGAGAAAAGGATGACTTTTGACTTCGCACATCACCCGCGGTACACATCGTCTTGGTACCATTTGGAAAATTGTTTGATTCTCATCACAATCATCCAACAAACTTTAAGAGGAGGAGATAAGACTAGTATGAGAGTTGGATCGTCGATTCGTTAACTCCTTCCTTCATCAACTCATACAGACATTGACTCGTCCTTTACAGCAGGCTCCAGATATGACATGGTGTTTGGTTAGTTCATTTGCTTTGGTCGGCCCCAAAGTGAACCAACCACCATTCACACAGCCTTATCACTCTGGTGGACCGTGGACAAGGATCAATTTTGATAACGTTCAAGCTGCAACTTTATAACACATGATCATTCATCAACCACATATTGTTCTTTAGGCTTTAGCCGCCTCTTTAAGATCGAATGACATCATCAGTTAAAAGAGGTACAACGTCAGTATATCTCTCAAAATTCATATGAAACTGCCACGTGTATAAAGTGACGGTTTTATATATTTTCAATGTTCATGTGTAAATAGAAGTTTTTCTTTTCCATCTCAATAATATTTCTTCACTTTTTTCTTCATCTCTCTCAAATATTTCTTCCTTGTATTATCTTCTTCCTGGTAACTACATAAACTTAGTTTTCTAGATCCTTCTAGAACACTTTGAAATTCCTTATCTTATCAATTTAGAATAACCGATCAATCACTTCATTACCAATCGGAACCCAAACTAACTTCAATTATTTTAGAATCATCATCTTGCTCCTCCACATCAATATATCCAATCATACTCTCAGTTTCTTCTTCATGGAAAATAGACAAAGTGTGAGGAAAGGTATTAATACTAATAAGTGTAAGAAAATATCTAAACCAATCAAAGTTGTTTATATTTCAAACCCTATGATGGTGAAAACAAGTGTTTCTGAATTCAGATCTTTGGTTCAAGAGCTCACGGGCCGCGATTCTGATGTATCATCCCTATCTTTTGATACGTCAAGATTTATGGATTATAATGAAATCAAAAACTTTCAAACCGTTCCACATAACAATTATCGATCTGAAAACATGAAAGTCAATGTAGCGAGGAATAGTACTAATGATAGTAGTATTCATCATCAACAACAACAACAACAACAACATGGTGATTTTATTGAAGAGCTTCTTGGTTTTGATTACCCTAGTTGGATGAGCACATCATCTGATTCTTCGTCATCAATATTTGAACGTCTTGATGATGTATTTGTCCCTCGGGCGATGGAGAATATGAATGGCTTTTCGCCCTTCACCCCATTAATGGAAGCTCAACGAACATTTAGTAGATTTCAGTCGGAAACCCTTGATGCGGTAGTACAGGTGTAGAGTGTAAACTAATTATTTACACATGTTTTTTCGTTTTCTAGCTCGTATTTGTTTATAGTTATGCATATTATGCTTATACTTAGATTCTTGCAAATCTTCAACGTAAATTGGTATATCCCTTACATCATCTCTAGCAAAATCACATCCAGCTGCACATCTTATATATTAGATGTATCCATTTTTGTTGAGAGATTTTTATTGTTTATTTTTAAAGCCATTAAGTTGTTGGTAAGAAAAAGAATGGGATGTTGGACTTAGCTCAGTTAAAAAGAAGGCCCCTAAATGCAGTGAAAATTGTGGTTATTAATTCAAAAGTTATTTTAGATTTTTTTTTTGTTATTTTTTATACCGGTTAGGAGTTTGCAGAAAAGGAGAACTCATTCGATCTAGATGCCTTAAATTGATGTACCAGAATTTTTATTACAAAAACAATAACTATCCAATTATGTGGAAATTCCAAGTATAGCGTTTTACTCTCATCCTTTAATCATATGTCTATTGAGTGAGTACTACACATCATTTAAGTAGCGTTATTCTGATTAAAATGTATATACTTCCCTATAATGATCGAAAATACTACAATTAACCAGTTAGTAAAGGTTATATAGTAGTAGATAGCAACACCTCATCGTAAAGCTTATCTCTGTCCCACTAAGGTAATGAAGGATCGATATAATGTTATTCCGTTAAGCTGGCATTGTGGAAAGCCAATTGTGTTAAAAATATCCGATTGTAATTCGGAATATATATGTCATAAAAATACTAAACAGTACATCCCTACCCTATCCAATCCAGGACAAGCCCTTCCTGTAAAGCAAGCAAAGCCGTGTTTAAGGCCACACACGGGCGAAGACACAAATTAACAAAAAGTCAAAATAGACCTTAGCCAGATATTCTAATTGGATAAAAAAAAAGTTAAAAACGGTTTTTATTAGAAATATTTGCTGTTTTGAATATACAATTTGTAATTACTGAATAAAATGGTAATTTATTTATTCATAAACACGGTGGTAATGTTTTCTTTATTAGATCCGATTAAATAAAATAGTTACTGCCTGCTCATTTATCCATATGTAAATGCATAGATGTGTCATACATATTATAAGATGTTGTATGTATTCCGGGTACTAGCTATTTAAGTTCCCATCATTATTAGTTATTGGTAGATATATAGTACAAATGCACATAGATATGTATTAAAAATTATCTGTGTGTCATAATGTATTAATTGATTATCTATGGAAAAAAATATATAAAAATTTAGCTATTGCATTACAAATTGTACAAAGACAATCACTATTCACCCCCAAAAAGAAGTACAATTATACTTCAAAATTAGAAGGAAAGAAGAAGTACAATTATGCTTCCAAAAAAAAGGAAGAAGGAGTAGATTTCAAGAGTCCTACTTATTTGATAGTAATTGCCTTACTTATCTTGAACGAGTTTCATCCCAACTTTCAAATAAAAATAGATAATGTCCCTTGGACAGGGACACTTTCAAATCTGTAGATTTGACTGTTTTAGTACCATGCATGAACTTGGTTTTATTTTAATATATCAACATTTCTCGTCAAAGTAATAATAAAAAAAAAAAATTAAATAATTGGTTGAATAACCCATACTTTTCATTTTCTGGGTGAAGAAGACTCATAAACTGTAACGCCCCACCTCATCATTCTAAATCGGCCGCCCTAAAATAGAAGTGTGGCACTACTCATGGGACAAAAAACACACTCTAGCCTTCAAGCCAACAAATGTCAATCCGGCTATTGTGTGGGGTTTTTTGAAGAATAATAAGTTTAAAAGAAAATCTTATTTAAAAATAACAAGCGCTATAAAAGAAATCTGATAAAAGAAGGTCTTAAAAATAGTTATCTTCGACTCGCAGGTCGGATATTTAATTTAAATGATAAAGTCTTACTTAAAGTAAAGAAGTATGGATTTAATCACTAGCTCTAAAATATTTAAACGTTTAAGCACCTTGAAGAAAAATGATGTAGCTTTCCGGGACAAAGATCGTTCTACAAGTTAGGTCGCTCCGCGGCTACCGTTCCTTGAAAAATAATAGTAAGTTGGGTCAGACCCCAACTTAAAGTAGATTCTCACACCTTTATGCCCTACACGGATAAATTAGCGAAACAAGGTTCATGAAATGATTTCGTCAGGAAGAAATAGTTTACAAGAGTGCCTCTTTGAAAGTAGTAAGGTCGACGACCTAAACAGAAATATAGACTTTTAAAATCAAGACAAAACACAAAGGCACACAAAACCATTATATAAAAATAAAAACGGAAAACAGATTTCCCACCCACAAAAATATTCGACTACCCCTCTCTATAATTTCGTTCTCTAATTGTACGACGACACATATCGACCCTTATGTAGTCCACTTAATTTCTTACAGTGCGAAAGAAATAAGTGTTGTCGATCCCATTCAAGATAATAGATCCATATCTTCTAGGCGACCCCTCGGTCATCGCCCAACAACTTCTGGGAGTCGAACCAACTACGAGTCTCAAACAAATGTACACAAGCCATTAATTTAACTACTGATAGTTACCTTCACTATCCTACCCGAAACCCGGGTAATCAATCGAAACGACATCAATACAAATACTAACCACCGCATCAAACTAAGAATAATACTATTCATCATCGCATAGCATTATTATTACATTCATACACAATGACAATGAATAACACCTAAATACCACGTTATTAGTTGTTGTCTGGCTGTACTAATGTTCTCACGACTGTGCGTGGTAATTAGTTGTCGTCTGACTGTATTAGTAATCTCTCAACTGTACCGATATACATATCCTCTGTTAAATTCCCATACAACTAAGTCCCTACCTCAAAACAATCCATTGTACATAAAGAAAACAATATTTCAAATAATGGTACAATGGAGGGAAACTAAGAGCCAGTGAAGGAAATGTATGATGTACCTTCCACAGACTTTTTACTACTAGACCAACATAAACAAAGCATTACACAAAGGTCATAGTTTCAATCAGGAGTCATTTCAACTCTAACTACAAAGATGTTACTATCAGAAGAACTCCAACTCTTGCCTGTATGGAAATGTTGCCAGACTTTACACAGACTTTTCAACTTCTATGTGTAACGGCAACATATATATATGCACAACACTAAAATCTCTAACTATCACAGGTACAAAGCATCACAAGGGGTTATCCGTTACTAACAAGAACCTACAAAGTCTACCACCTAAAGGTTGTGACATCGCCCTACCAATCTTCCTAACAGTACTACAGAAGAACGGCTGCCCAGCCTCACATTTACAGGCTTACAACATGATTCTACAGGCGTGCATAGCCGCCTATGGCAGCTGGACATTTAAATCAACTGTGTGTAAATGGTGATTCATATCAATAGTAAACACTCACAAATTAACCAGTTCACATATGTGTATAGCAAGTAATTCCATGAGAAATCAAATTTGTATTTAACATGAGAAACCACGTTGTGGAACAACATACATATACTGTAAACAACATGAAATCTCAACTATTCATTGTATGATTGTATGAATACACCGTAGCAATCATTTGTATAAGCTAATTCCCGCTTTTCTTTAAGTATTCAAAATGTTGGTTGTCATACGTGTATACAGCAGAACACACAAAACTTCTATAATAGATAAGGGGTTGTATCTAACATACGAAATCAACGTTGTGGGACAACATACATATACACAGTAAAAAGAATCAAATCTGTAAACATCATGAATTAGGTTTGTTAGATTAACCCAAAAAGATTAAGAGTAAGAGAACCTACTTGGTTTAAAGCAATAAATCTTAAGCCGCTATCGACACCTTTCGATTAAAAATCAGTCTTCTTCTGCTTCTCCCTAGGTTTTCAAAGAAAAGGGTTAAGTTCTTCCGAAAACATATCCCTCACTTACAAAACCCTAACTATCTATAAATACCCTAACTAATCTTCCTATAATTCCTCCCACTTTTTTTCCCACAAAAACACGTCAAGCCCTACGACCAAAATTTTAACTCCTAACTAACTAACTTAGGTTTAAAGCTTAAGACTATCTAATCCCAGGATAAGGGGTATTGCATAAACTATGATATTGTTTAATATCCAAGAATCATTTTGATACTTGTCTAATATCCTAAATTGGATATTTCACCCAAAAAGTGATAGTGTTTTTTTAGATATGTAACCAATATACCCTTCCTTATATTAGATTCTTTTCTTCCTTATCAAAAGAATGTCATCGTTGTTAAATTGATATAGATGTTTGTCGACGATTTTTGCGGCTTCAATTAGTTTTTCTCCTTCCCAAGTTTTAACCAACTTAATAATTTCCACCACGGGCTTGGTGTCACATTACGGAAGAGCATTGCTTCTTTGAGTGATATGAAGGTTTGTTTGAGTCATAAACGATGTTAGGAAGGTTGTTCGATCCCAGGAAGTTAAAAAGATAAAAAAAAAATCAAATCAGAATTTTTTTATTTTTCTGCTGTTGATGAAGAAGATGAAGAAAAGAGAAAAGGCAACGGTTTCTTCAACCCATTAGCAACGTTGATCTTCAACTTTGCAACGTTTATTTCCAGTTGTAACGGTTTCTTCAACCAATTAGCAACGCTTTTCTTCATATTTGCAACTTTTATATCAGTTGCAACAGTTTCTTCAACCAATCAGCAACTTCTATTTGCAGATTTACAACTGTTATTTTCAGCTTTATTGTAACAATTCATTTGTAACATTAATAAAACGTTGCAGATTTCCTGTTTTTATTTATTTTTGTTTTTTTCTTCTTTTCAAGCACTTTTGAGCCATGTACATATTTTCTTAGAGTGTTTTGAACATGATGATACTAGTTTCATCCTACGTATAATTCGAATATTTTTTTTCAATTTTATTTTAAAACATGATGAAACTGGTTTCATCCTAGCTATTATTCGATTTTTTTTTCAACTTTATTTTAAAACAGCTAGCTATTATTCGAATATTTTAATTTTCTTAGTTTTAAATAGGATGAAACTCCTAGCTATTATTCGAATATTTTTATTTTTCTTAGTTTAAAACATGTCATCCTTATTCGAATATTTTTATTTTTTTTAGTTTCATACAGGATGAAAATCCTAGCTATTATTTGAATATTTTTATTTTTTTAGTTTTATACAGGATGAAACTGGGATGAAACCAGTTTCATCCTAGTTATTTTATTTTTTAAAAAAAATATTCGAATTTACTATCAACAATGGATCTTGTTTTGAAGAGAATTTAAAATCCTTTCCAAAAATATAAGTTTTGTTAAAATCGGATATATATTTTGAGAATTATAAGTGTTTTAGTGATTTATTTTTAAAGTGGGGAGAGAAAGGATGAAAAAGAAATATTTATAAAAGAGAGGGATATAAATGTTAAAAATCTTTTGTGTCAATTTGGCCTAACCCGAATTTTTACAAGTTCATTAGACCCATAAATTAAGGAATCTTGGGCAATAAACTCATTTTCCCTAAAAAAAATAGCAAGTCTTGTCCTAAAAAATATAATAATAACACTTTTGTAGAAACACAGGGAGTATTATATATATTATTAATATGTCTTTAGGACTGATATATATGGATAGGAACAGATAATAGTATACAGGTTGTGTTGGTGATTTTTATCTTGATATGTTGTTTCGGCTTTAACCTAGCGCCATGTGTTGAGTAGGATTTATGGTCTTAAATAGAGAAAAATGATTTTAGTATTGGGATTAGGAATTGGTAAAATGATCTCATTTTCTATTTTACACGTTAGATTTTGGGGATAATTGAAAAAATATCCCAAAAATACAGACCACATTGGTAAAATGCCCCGCCAAATTAAAATGATATGAAAATGGCACACCATCCATTTTTCCACCCATTGAAGGTTAATTCCCACACATGGATTTGGCATACGCGAGGAATTTTTCCACACTACCCTTTTTTAATTGTCGTTTAGTCATAACCTAAATACACTAGCCGCAGTTCTTCCCACTTCGTTATCTTTTTCTTCTTAACGAAAAAGATATGCTTCTTCTTCCGTATCTTCTGAAGTCGTCATGACCTAGCTAATATCTTAGACAATGACAACTCATTTAATTAGCCAATATCGTCATGACCTAGTTACTAGGGCATTTTTGCTAGATTTTTTAGGTTAAACATTCTTGTGAACGTTATGATCTACGATGACATGCTAATCACGATTGATTTGACACAAACTTTAGCCTACCAAGTTTGATTTCTTCGGTTTAATGATTACTTTGTTCATGGAGACTTTACCAAGTACATCTTTCACTTTTGGAGCTAGTTGGATCGCAAGCGACATAATCTAACACTATATATTCGAATATCTAATTTTTAGTGCATCTTGACGGTCTCATATTTTCTTCTTATTCATAAACTTGATACTTATTTTAGATTTTTTTTTAAAATTCCAACTAAAAATACCACCAAATTAGTATTTAGTTAAGTTTAACATGATTTACGATCAAGGGACAAACAAAATCTCACCTTGTCAGTTGTCATCGGATGATAAACAAAGAATATGTACTTCAAAATAGTTATTATGAAACTGGTCCAAAACATAAATGATATTACTCCATAAACTTCCGCCTCTAAATTAATCTATGATTTGAACATTGTTGTTTTTATTTGAGCTGGCCAAGGTTAAAGTTTCATTCAGAAAAAAGAAAGGCACTTAGCTTAATCTCTCGTTACAACAATATTACATCCAAATTACCATCTCTCAGTTTATGATTTTGTACATATGAGTCTAGGACTCCGACGAACCCCACTCTATATCTATTATACATTAATAATGAGCAAAAATATATCAGAATGCCTTACACAATTCTCGAGTTCCTATGAGATATTTCCACAAGAAGTTTAAATGGCCAACGTAAGAAAAAGTAAAATATATAATCTGATATCCTTTGTTCTTTAAATTATTTTAGAGGTAATTGAGAATATGTTGCGGATTTAAATTATTAGTTAAAAATATGTCCTGTAACGATTGAAATTAAGGAATATGTCTCAATCGTTCATTTTTTCCGTTAAATATATTTTTTTAGATAGTTATGCCCTTGATCAACTTCATTTTTTTTTCCGTTAAATCAACTCCCGCTTCCGTCAATCAATTATCATCATGATCAAATTCATAAATCCGGGATATATTTTCAATTTTCCCTCTCTTGAACCACTAAATGTTTTATATGTGAAGGACGTAACTGTCTAAAAATATATATTTAACGGAAAAAATAGACGATTGAAACATATCCCTTAGTTTCGACATATCCCTTAATTACTAGTTCAAATCCAGAATATATTTTTAATTTTTCAATTTTCTTATTATTTTCTGTGTTTTCGAATTTTACCGTATAATAATTCAAACTCTATCTTCCATCGTGGCTAGCAAACTATCAATAAGCTCAGTTCATGATTCCACGTTCTTATTGAACAAATCAAACTTTCTCTCTTCTAATTTTGACGTATCTTCTTTATGCCTTTCACCTCCCTTTCTTTCAAATACTCTATATTTCTAACTCCTCGAAAAAATGATCATGAACACCACAAAATCTCAAAGTAAAAACTTATATAAACGATCTACTAAAAGAATTTATTGGACGAGTTTTAAAAATGAAGAAATTAAAAGTTCAATTTCTCCTTAAAAGTGTTAATTTTAATAGATTATCATATTTATTCATGGTTGAGTATTTTAAGCCAGTTTCATCTCGAACTCTTTCTGTGATACCTCTATTACCACTAATGGTGTCAGTTATTTAAACTGGTTTAGAAAACTGAATAAATCTTGGATATTTTTTGGTAAGCTACCGTGAGAGAGTGAGAGTTTCATTAGGTAAATTGAGATTGAGATCTTGATATCCGAAGTAAAATGAAAAGAACAATAAGTTAAAGGGTATTCGTGTTATTTCAGGAAACATGTAAAATTTACTCTGGTCGTAATTTAACCTTTATATTATTATAGTAAGATTACACGTAGGGCCCATATAAGATGGATTTTACCAACAGTACAAACATCAAAATAAATTGACGATGCCCATACAAATCCTTACTTTCGTTTAAAAAGTAAAGATATAAATATGGTCGATAAAGGAGATATCATTATTAGCATGATAAGATCGATCCATATTGGATAAATAAATTTTAAATAATTTTGACCGTCGAATCAATTAAATAGTATCCCTGCTAGTTTTGGTATCTCCTTTATAATCCATGCATATAAGTTGGATTGTATAGAATTAGAACTTTAAACTAGTGTAAACCAAAACAAAATATTATGCCAGACCACGACTTATCTAGTGGTAGAGACCCACCCCCTTTGTTCATGAAACTTGTTTTTGGGCATATCCAAATTTATAACGCATATTGAATAATTTTAAAATAGGGTCATTTGGTAGTAAAAGCCAAAAACCTTTTATTTATATTTATTTTGTTAATGACGAAACTACCCTTATTTTCAAAAAAAATAATTTTAAATAAGAATTTTGATTTTTGTATTAATTGAAAAAAACTTAAAAAAATACTTTTTTTATCTACAGCAACTATGTTCGGCTGATAATTTGTCACTCAAATCTAGGTTTTTTGAAAATATACCTAGGTTCGTCTGACAAGTTATCAGCCGATCTTCTCTCTGTAACTGCCAAATTTAGGTTCGGCTGATTCGAGCAAAAAATTGGACAACCGAATTTATTGTTGTTCTTTATAAAGTAAAGTTCGGCTATCATTTTCGTGTTTAATCATCAGTCGGATTGTTCATCAGCACCTTTAGAATGTATATCAATGAGCAGTTCGGATGATGATTCATTTCAATTGTCAACCGAACTTCACTATGTAACTACCGTAAAACCCTAGTTTTTTCGATTTAAACAAGACATAGTTTTGTGGGAGATACTTTCTATTGTAGATTTCCTTGCAATGGAGGAAAAAATAAAATTAAAAATTCAAATATTAATAAAAAATATTTAAATAAATAAATAAAATAAAATTAGCATATAAGTAAATAAAATTACATTTTTTAAAAGGAAAATAAAATATATAAAAAATAAAAAATTAGAATAAAAAAGAATATGTAAATAGATAAACTAATAAAGGGTAACTAATTAATTTACTGTTCTTGGACCTATGGTGGAGCCAACTACAAGCAAGGGTGTGCATTTACTACCCCTGTTAGGGCTGTTCATGGTAACGGGTTTCCATGGAAACCCGCCAAAACCGAACCGAACCGGTTGTTAATGGAACCGTTATGGTAAAAAATATTGAAAACCGGTAGTCACGGTTTCGGTTTTGGTTTGCCTAAAAACCGAATTATGCCATGAAAAACCGGATAATTAGAACCGTTGATATAGTTTTTGATAGATTTAATCTACACCCTAGATATCTCTTCATATATATATAAGCTTTCTTTTCTAAGTTTAACCTAATTCATTTTTAACCAGAAGCCTAGCAGTTAGGGCTGCACATCGGGTGGGTCGGGTCGGGTTTGGCCTCACCCGCACCCGACCCACCGTAAAGGCGGGTGACCAATTTTTCACCCGCACCCAACCCGCCGTAGGACGGGTCAGGTCGGGTTTGACCCGACTTTACATCGGGTCGGATGCGGGCACCCGCGGGTTACCCACCCAGACTGCACAAATCTAACTAAAACTGTTGATCTGTACACTAACAAGTTCATCAGCTATTCAGCAGTTATAAAACAGGTATATTCAATAATGAGATATCTTCATTTCAGTAGCCAAGCAACAATTTAAGGCAGAAAAATAAAAAAATTAATGTAAAACACAACTATTTTCTTCATCAAATTGTTTATACAGTTAGAGAAAGAAGAATGAATTCAGTAGTATCAATACCGCCAACTCCAAAAGCTTTCGTCTCTCTTTCCTGTCACTCTTCTAACAAACCAAGTTTTATCCAACATGAATCAAGAGCTAATCAGAAGTAAGTCAAGTTAGCATATATATAGAGAGAGATAAAGAGAAAGAGAATCATGCTTCAAAAATAAAGTAAAAAAACTCACTAAAAATGTTATTTTCTCAACATCTAACGAAATAAGCTGCAAACGAAACATAAAGAAGAGGGGTTTTACCTAAGCTTCTCCTCTGGAACACAACCCAGATCAATATTGCATACTGGGCAACAATCTTCATCTGTCAGCTTCTTATAGATACACTTCCTCTTTGACTTCGAGGATTTGGATGTAGTAGATGGGGTTCTCCGAGTACATCCCGAAGGCGCTGCTTTTGCAGGAGTATCAACAGGTTCTTCTTTAGGTGTATCCTTCTTTTTTGGAGCCAACACAGGTGACATGCTCATATCATCGTCCACGTCCTGCAAATGAATCAAGGTAACCAGAAACATAATTAGAAAAACCAGTTTGGATTATCGGAGGAACGGTAATCCGTTTTGTCTACTACAATGCACTAATTTTCTCATGTTAAGAAGTTCACAGTAAGAAAATGACAGAATAGAATACATGCAGATTATGTATGATATGACAAAGTGATGATGTAGATATAAAATGGGGTTGAACCTGCTTGATTTCTGGGGGAGCGGGAACTTCTGGATCCAAATCTTCTCGTTCCTCGGGATCATTACCAAAACCTTTCCTATTGATATATCACCAATTGGGAAAATTAATAAAAAGTTCACTCCTTAGAACCCCATATTTAACTGGACAATATAAACCTTTCAATAAAATTCACATTTATTCTCTGATTAAGAACAACACTTACAGCAGTCACTTCTAGATCACCTGAAGAACAACAAAGAAGACACGGTTCCCCGACCAACCAAAGACAACAATGTCCAAAGTATACAAAACTAATGAAACGAGGCAACTGCTTGTCACCCTTAATAATTTGATTCCATCAGAAAACTCTTTACCCATTGTTGTTTTCCAATTCTACACTCTACTTCTAAACCGTAAGAAGCTCTACACATTAGGGCTAGCAACTCAAATAGCATTAAATACAATCACTTAGATTATATCCCTTTAGTCCTACATAAACCCATAAATTGATGCTCTAGGATAGTTAAATCTAATTGAGGGAAACACAAAAAAAGGTTATCTTACAAA
This sequence comes from Papaver californicum, assembly GCA_023531435.1. NCBI lineage: Eukaryota > Viridiplantae > Streptophyta > Magnoliopsida > Ranunculales > Papaveraceae > Papaver > Papaver californicum. Next base: position 3,326,096 of record JAJJMC010017794.1, on the reverse strand, counting down.
ATGTTTCACCTTTACAGAATACAGAGCATGAATCCCAAATTAAGAAGCCATTTAATAAGTCAAACATACCGGAGAACTCCAACTCTCTTGATTTCAATATCTTCTCTAGTTAATAAGAGGATGTAATATAGAACATAATGAATCAGATCGTTAAAAATCAAAACTTGAAACAACCCAAATTACAAAAATGGAGATAACAAGAAACCCAAATCAGAGAAAAGCGTAATACACACAATCAAGCTCAAGAAAGGTATAAAACAGAGAGATTGAAACAAATCCTTCGATTGTAAAAGCTAGGGTTTCAATGTCTTATATCTTTTAAAAGATAGACTTTCAATTAGTGGTAGACTACCGGTGAACGTGATGATAAAAGAATGATGGTGAGTGGAAGTGTGGCGCCGTGGTGGTGGTAGTCTGAGAGTGGGTGAGAAGTGAGAGCAGTGAGAAGAAGAAGAAGTGAAGAAGAAATACGAATGGAAGAACTCATAGGGCTGCACATACGAATGGAAGAAGTAGAGATTTTCTGGCGGGTGGGCGGGGCGGGTCGGGTGAGAGTAGCTATCACCCGTACTCGACCCGCCAAAAATTGGGTTTTAATAAAATCACCCACATCCGACCCGTTCATCAGCGGATCGGGTGCGGATCGGGTAATTCTGGACGGGTGCGGATCAGGTTGGGTCGGGTTTGTGCAGCCCTACTAGCAGTAGCCGACCTTCTTCCTCCGCCTCCATCAGTTCCACGTTCCATCTGAAACCAGAAGAGCTCAACATCCAATCGAATCGAATCAGCTTTAAAGCTTTTGGTTTTTCCCCTTCTCTCTCAGTGGGATGAAGATTTTGTTGCAGAGAAGGTTTTTAGAATTTGATTTCATGGTATAACCTGACCTCATTGAATCTTCTTCGTCTTTTTCAAAATTGCTATTTCGTCAACTCTTTGAGAAAGAGTCATCTATGAATACGTATCTTCTTGCTGATTTGAATCACCCTGATAAACCGGCTTTGGTAAGTGTAATTCTAATTTTCTTTTCTTTTTGGTTCAATCCAGTTATTATCTATCTTTGTTATTTTTGTGTTTTCCAAATTTGATCATTTCCTCCTTTTTCTTTTTGTTATTTTTGATGTAATTGGTTGATCCAGTAGACAAAGCAGTTGAGAGAGACATTTCTGTAGTGAAAGAATTAGGATTGAAGCTCACCGGAACTGGCTTGTTAAAGGTTATAACTAGCACTTGTAAGTTGTTGATCTTTTTAGAGTGTCTTCTGTACTATATATCAATTGCTTGTGTGAGTTACAGGGTAATTTGTTCCTCCAGATTGACGAAGAGTTATACACAAGCCTTGAGCTCTGCTGCAAGGGGACTTTACAGGTTTGTTTCTTGATGCTGTAAAACTGGATGTTTGTATTATTAATTTGGGTAATGATAATAATAAGTTCTTGTTGACCTTGATTGCTACTAAGTTCTTGTTGACCTGGATTGCTGTAAAACTGGATGTTTGGAATTCACTATCACCTATTTTGGGATTTGCTGATAAGAATATTGGAATGGGGCTGGAGATGGTACATACCATTTTGCATTTTCAATTGCTTGCTTGTAATCAGTTAGATATCTCAATGTTTCTGATAGAAACAATAATATACCTTTTATGTATATGAGATCCATTAGAGGGATATAGGCTGTAGATACTTATCTTAGTTGTAAGTCTTAGTCAGCAAGAACTGCTCTTTGCTCAATGTGAGTTTTACCTTATTAAGAATTCTCTCTGTTGCCAAGTCTTTGACCCTGGATTAAGCCCATTTAGATAAATGTATATCCTATATGATGAAAATCCAGATTGTTGACAATAAGTAAATTGGTGGTTTCTCCCAGTTTGAGAATCAAAAAGGTAGATATAGCTCTTAAGATTTCACCACTTTACTTATAAGATACTTGTCATCTCTTGCCGCAGTCTTCTAGCAATCTGCTTTCACGTGCGATGGATGGTGATATCTTTGCCACACACAGGCCTAAGGTATTCAACACCACAACTCATGTTAAAAAAATTTATTGTTAACTCCTTGTTTGCACAATTATCTGATTCTCAACCTGGCATATTATTCTCAGTTACTTGAGCTAAATTTGGCTGTCTTTATTGTTCTTCTTTTAATCTTCAACCCCTGATCAGTTTGCACGCTATCTTACAGATTTTGACTGCGTTGTTGAGGGTTTTACTGAGCCAACCACCATTCTCGATACTAACACAGTGGCACACAGGGTGGGTTATCGGAAAGCTACTAAGATACCACGATACAAAGTTCACAGAGCATGATATCAATCTTTTTAATGTAAGGCATGAACTAGGCAGCAGGCAACATTTTAATGAACAATGAAAGTTGTTTTTATCTTTAAAAATGGAATTTTTTTTTATGTGTTTGTGTTCTAAAACCGAACTGAAACCGGCCATGAACAGCCCTAACCCCTGTCCATACCTAAATTTTCAAGTAATTTGGGTTTCCAAGCCTAATTTTGCTTTCTTACTATCCCTAGTAAAACTGTGCTTCCCCTTAAGTCTTGTTTTTGGCTCCGTCTTATAAACTCATCCTAGATAGGATTATAATCTTGTATGTACATAAAGGACTTGATCTCCCATTTTTACCCACCAACTTTACATAATGTACACGGCTGAAGTTGGGCTTGATGGGAATAATAATTGTGTGGGCCAGCCTAAGTTGTTGGGTCTTCTCAGAAGAATTAGATTCAGCTATGCCTAAGAAAGAAGGTTACTTTTAGGCATATTTAAAACTTTTGAGGTATACAAGATGATTACCATAACTAGTGTAAGTTGATAAAAAGTGTTCACTAGTTAAATTACTTAGATCACCGTGATTTATACAATTATTTTTAATCTTTTTAATTTTTTAAATTATGGTTTTACTTTTTTAAAAAATTAATTTTTTATATATTTTTTTGAAATATTTTGTTATTTTTTTGTGAAAAGAAAATTTAAAAAACTTTGAAATAAATATTAAAATAAAAAATAAAAAACTATATAAAAAAAACTTTAGAAATATTAAATAAAAAATAAGTATAAAAATATAAGCGATAAAGACATTTTTAAAAAAAATACTGGATAGAGATTATTGGTTTTTACTATCCAGTTACTCTATTTTATATTTATTAAATATATCTTAAATTTTTTAAAGATTCCCCAAAACACTCTTCCGAACAAAAAAAGAAAATATATATCATAATATCTCAGTTGGAAAAGCCTGGTTGTTAGATGTGAAAGGCTAACCTTTGGTTTTTTGTTTTATTTTGAGTTTTATTAAAAATGAGCTTGGTAATTTTCATTGCATACACAATATATCTACTACCAAAAGAGATGCTGCTCAGATACGAACGAAACGTAAATTTAGAAGAAAAAGAATGCACAAAATAAATTAAATATGAAACGTAAATTTAGAAGGAAAAGAATGCACAAAATAAATTAAATATCAAGCATGACAGATACGATCAACTAGCGAAACAAGGCTAGGACAATTCAGTTCTGGAGTCAACTAAAAACTTTTAACATTCACTTAAAAAATTACCCAATTGGTGACACAAAATTTCTAAAATTTTATAGTCCGTAGATACCTCAAGCACCCTTTTGCTTCGTCCCTACCGGTGCCAAATCTAGCTAGAAAAGATATACCTGTACCTTCCAAATATAACTTCGTCTACTACCTTCCAGACGTGCCTTGTGGTGAAACTAGGCTCTCCACATAATTCTCTACAGCATCCATTACCGCATCATCAATACCATCGAAATGCACATTTCGAACTCTTTTATTCGTTGGGTTAAATAAAACAAAATTGTATGCAGTTTTGATCAGAATCTCGCCATCTTTGTGAGACCATATCAACTTCGGATAACAGCATTCGATAAATGCTGGCTGAAAGATAGTGAGTTTCTTAGTCCAAGATTCTTTCACGCCATAATTCTGCATCACCCATACATGAATGCGGGTATAATGGATAACATTAACTAAGCAAAGGCATCCTTCCCAAAGTCCCACACTTCTATTTACATGGAGAGTTGATGGAGTAGTTTCTTCAGGAATTGGCATATGAATAAGCTTCTCATTGCTAATACTGAACGCTAATATATAATTAGAGAAAGTATTTTTGGTGACGGAAATGGTAGCACCGTACCAATGAAGAACCCCGTTAAAAAGCATACCGCAAGTATTTCCAACAGCATTAAACGCGAGATAACGATTAGTTGTATTTCCAGTAGTATTAAACGGGCGATAAGGATTAGTTTTGATAGTTTTCCATGAATCAGATCTTAATGTATAGACAAGAATTTCAGTCCAACAATATTTTACACCAATCTTTACCAGCTTGTAGTCATGAGATTTACAATCATAGCCAAACCCATATTTACTGGTAAGCGAAATATTATGTGACGGTGTTAATTCCTTGTGTTCTCTAGTTGCTGGATTCCAAATTATATAAAAGCCATCTCCATAGAGGTTGGTGAGACCTAAGCAGATCAAGCCATTACAAGTGCCAAAATAGTGATTAACATATCGGTGTTTTTTATATTTGGATGGGTAATCTATTACCATAGCTCCTCCAATATTATACATAGGTTCACCTGATGAAGATGCTACTGAATCATAATCTATTGAGTATATTGATTTATTATTCCTCCAACCAGTAAACATGAGACGAGGTTTGATAGTCTGGATACTAAGATCTAAGTGATTCTTAACAAATATTGGGCTAGAAATTATAGAAAACCATACCTTGCATACGCACTTACAAGTTAAGATGGATTTCACTGGTAACCTCAGAAAAATATCTGCCTGAATCTCTCCCGGAAGACTAGACAACGATACCATTACAGCTTTTCTTTTTCAAAATAGGGTTTTCAAAATATATGTTGTAACGAGAGATCGAATGAAAACAATAATAGAGATCGAGACGTAGAGATTTACGTGCTTCGCTAACTGTTACGTATGTATATATATAGGGCAAAGAAATAAATCCAAGTTCGACTAGAAAACGGAAAACAATCCCAGTGATAATACATTAGCGTATACCGTAGTTTCGTTCAACGAGTAATTCAAGGCATATCAACGATATAACTTGTATGAACACAATTGCTTAATACTTGTACAAGTATAAATAAGGAAAACTCTCTCACGGTTATCCCAAAAGGATTCGGAGGGATAAAATCTAGTGATTAGGGTTGATTTGTGGGCCGGTCTTTTTCTTTGTTTTTTTTTTAATCCATTGAGTTAGGGTCGATTTGTACAGAATTTCTTTAGAACTGCAGATTAGCTGCCTAAACACATCAGTAAAACTAATATCTGTCTAATCCCTAAAAATCACCATCCAATCACACAAGATGAATATAGACAGATTGGGTGATGGAGCAATTCATACAAACTCATATGAAAGCTTCTAGTTACAAGAATGAAATCACTCATGGTTAGAATAATTTCACCATATCAACCAGCCTAGTGTCCCTAAAAGATTGATAAATGACAACATATTGTGGCACAAAAGAATGGAAAAACTAAGAGAAAACAGGTTCAGTTGGCTCAAAAGCTAGATATGTCTAACAAAATACTACATATACCATTGGGAGAATGTTGACTCCGCACACTCCCTCTGATTGTCTTGAGCTTGCCTTCGCTAAGTAATCAGCTGTAAATGTTTGATTCTCTATATATCAATGCCCGAAATCTAATCTTCTAACGGAAACTTTCTTCTGCCAAGTATCTTGCATCAAGCCACGCAATTACCATGCACTTCTTGCATTACGTATAGGGTCACCCATATCCCATGCTCTTATGATCAATAAACATGAGATGACGCTTTTAAGTTTTGATACTTCGATCTAAGTGATATTTAGTAAATATAGGGTGGCAAGTAATTAGAGAACACCATAATATTTTGACACCAACTTACAAGTTAAGAGGGATTTCACGGGTAACCTCACAAAAATATCTACTTGAATCTCTTCCTGAAGGTGATAATGACGACATTACTGCTTCTTCTTTTTTATGTATCAATTTTTTAAACACAACTGCTTGATTAATCCGATTATGAAGTTTGGTCACACCATGATGGTATAAGAAAGTAAGGACGCCAAATCTTTAGTGATTTGTGTTGCGGGTTTGTATGTATGGCCCGTGGATCATAAAGAGTTAACCCGTCATTTATGGGAACCAACGGGATAATGTCTGGTGGGTTAGGGTTGACATGAGCAGGGACAGATCCAGGTGGGCTACAATTTCTCTTTGGACCTAGGCTGATATCAATGACAAGGCCCAAAAATTAAAAATAAAATAAAAAAATTAGGTAGAAGGTTCCGGTGGCTACCTAGGCTAAAGCCCACGTTAGCCCTTTCATAGGTCAGTCCCTGGATATGAGGCCAGTTATAGGTGGGCACATGAACCTAAACCCGTCAATCCGACCCAATCTACCTATAGTTTAGTGGGTGGACACCCAACCCGTTTATGGACGGGCTGGATATGGATGTATTTTTAAAATTCACTAAATAATAGGTTGGATATGGGTGTTGATGCGTGTCGTGGGTGCAATCAAATTATTGATTTTGTTTTCGCTCAATTAAAGAACAATATAATGGAAGTCAAATTCGTTCCCACGAGGAGCGAGGTGTTTAAGTTGTTCAAAGTCACAAAGGGGGTCTGTTTTAGGTTGAAAAAACTAACAAAGCAATTAAAAGTTATTAAGATGCAAGCAGTGGAGAGAAATATGATCGAGAAATCCTTCTTCATTACTAAACAATCATTGAATTAGTATACTCATCTACTATTCATTAATCACAGAGTATCACCAACTGTAGAATAGCAGGTACACTTAGCTATTTCAAAAATTCCTTTTATCACCGGATAATAGGTACACTTAGTTACCCGATTCTATTCGGCGGAGCCACCTTGAGGTTAGCTTACAAGATGTAACTCAATTGAATGCTTTAAGGTTTGTGAATTTAGGTTTGATCCTAGTAGTTAAACTCAGTACGCCAGGTCCACTTTCTAGTGTTGCTTTTACACGCGATTGCTCCATAGAATCCCTCTGTAAGGTCTCACGTTCTCTACTTAGGTAAGATGTTATGATACAATTAACTTGATTTTAAAAGACCCATTAAATATCCGGACCCGACGGGTATTTAAATTTTTAATCGGATCCGGTTACGAATCCACTAAATTAGGAACCGGATCCAAAATCGTTAGGACCTTTTTTAATCGGATCTGTTCCGGGTCCAATAGTATCCGAGAGAAACCGGATCCATTGACATCCCTAATAAATATACTGAGTACACTGGTGAAGCCAAGGGTTGAGTAACCCTAGCTCCAGCCTCCCCAAAAATCCTAATTACTATTGTAAAACCTCTTTATATTATTTTATAATTTGTACTCAACTCACATATATTTAGTATTTAGTCTACAAAAGTTTATATGATTATTTAATTTTTATTTTTACCCTCTTAATAATAAATCCTGGTTCTATCACTAGTTGGGTAGCCTGGCCTGGACGGTTGAACACTCCTAAGACCCTTTGTCGATGGTAATGCACTCCTAAGGCACTTTGTCGATGATGGTCATGCTGCATGTTTTCCATTGTTCATACTTCTAGTTACTTCGAGTTGAACCAGATAAATTTTGCTCTTAAGGGTAATACGGTTCAGGGTTGAATATTTTCTTAGCTTGGACTTAAATCTAAAATTCATACACATACTATGGCCCATCGTGTACCACTGTAATACTAACTCCTTCAACAAAGTTATAATTTGTTTAGTTCGTTTAGGGATTTTTACCAGCAATGTCATTTTCAAAATGCTTTTCTCTTTATTCAAGTAAAACTGTGAAATCCTAAATATCCATTATATTTTAAGTTAGTGTTCAATACTCGAATATCGTTGGCTTAAACACGCCCCACTAGACAGTGCCCAAAAAACATCTTTAAAAGGGCTTATACTTTTGCACAATTCAATACATGCTGGATGTTGCGTTCAGTCTATTTTTGGTGGATTCTGCACGAATGGGTAATGCAATGGCAGACACTCAGAGTTTTGACTGCTTTAGTTGTTGCTCTTTTCTTATGAAGCATTATTTTATTTCATTTGGTTGTTCGACAAATGTAACCAATGTTGCAATTTCAGTTGTAATTAAAACCCTTAATAACTTCATTATAGTACTAAATTGCATCTATATACTCAATGGATAATAGGTACATCATTAGTTTGACTGATCTAGATTCTCAACATACAAGAGAATAACTAGACCTTCGATGCATGGATGGTTCAAGTTGGTGTTCATGTGCAACTATAGGTGAACAGACAAAGAAAGACTGATATATTCTGGGATTTACTTCTAAATATTAGTTGTCAAACCACTTTTGATTGTGCGTAAACTAATCATCATCCTAAATTAGTGAAATATGACTTAGTGCAAAAGCGCAATATTAGTGTTCCTTGTACCAGTGACTATTTATAGTCAAGGTATAGCCAGGCACCCAATTGACAAATACCATGTACTAATTTATAATGATAACCATTAATTAATGGGATCCATGCTACTTATGGATAGGTACCACCTGACTGAATTCATAATCCTCGTCGAATTTATTTGTAGGATAAATAATGACAGTTGTCCCTACTTGCCCACTAACTGTAAAAAATTTTCTAATCTTAGTTCGTAGCGACTAGTCAAGCCCAAGGATAATTTTGGATCTTTTCCAGTTTAATTAAGTTTCACATCAAGGCAAGGGGAGCCGGCCCATGACAAGGTAGGAACTGCCTATCCTTGCTATGACTGGCTCCCAAGCCTAGTTATTATTATCCTTTGGGTTCCAAAGCCCATTTTAGCTATTTGCCTATCCTCAATTTTTGGCAAAATTTTTTTGCATATCCATACAAAGATTCCTAGCTCCGCCGCTGCATCAAGGAGTTATTAAGTCCTTTGTACTACTTTTGCGATAGAATATATACAATTTTTACATTTGGTATCAAGTGTAAAAGTTGTGTATATTCTGAAATATCTAAAGACTTAAAGGTCTAGACAAATAAAGCTCCCACATTGAACGGTGAGGAAACCCTCACTTCCTATTGGTCGAAATAAGGCTTTTGTGGTTTTTGTGACACGAGAGTTTTGGTAAGGACACTTGACATAATTTGATTGGTGCAAATATTTAGGGGTTAAAGAAACTCAATCTCCTATTGGCTATTTTGTTTTTAAAATTATCACACTTCGTTTACACCCAATACTTAATTGTACCGGATCAACGTCACCTACAGTGGGTGGACAACACCGTAAATCGACGTTCTACGTTTAATCATCTTTAATAAACGGCTACCGTTAAATTTATATTCTTAAATAAGATAAAAAATACTAAATATGTATATTCATTGTGATTTTTAACTAACCAAACTTTGTAAAAGAGGTGAATCCAACACATACGGGTACGGGTAACTATCATTTTCATCATCGTTATTTGTTTCGTTTTAAATATACTTTTTATTTTGCAAAAGAGATGAATCCAACCGGTATGGGTATGGGTATGGGTAACTATCAATTTCATCATCGTTATTTGTTTTATTTTAAATATATTTTTTATTTATACGGGATAAAATTAATCTTAAAACATTCTTTCGAAACTTAGACTCAATCTCTTACCAAAGAACTTAAACAATTTTTAAACGTAACAGATTTAAAAAGATACAAGCAACTATACCCGTTGCATAGCACGAGTACAAATCTAGTCCATCTTAAAGTATGAATTAAGTTTTCATACTCGACTAATATTATGACCCAAGTTTTCACAGTGGCGACATACACTCTATCCAGGGGAAGTCACATTCAGGCTATGAAAAAGGAAATCCTAGCATTGGTGGTACTGGAATGTCAGAGTTTTGACTACTTCTGTTTATGTTGTTTTCCCCTTTTGATCAGTTGCTTGTGCAATTGCAAAGCGTAATGATTTTGCACTTCCGTAAGTGAACCCTTGATTTCAAACTAGCACTGAATTAATTACCTCTATAAACATAATCAGAGATATAAATTGGGTCGTGTCAACACATTTATGGCACGACATGTGAAAACTTGAATACAGCATAACATAACATGTTTTTTAATACGGCATATCATAGCATAACACGTCTTCTAACACGGTATAATTTATCAATTTTAATCTCTAGTACAACATAACACGACAAATAATATGTTTTGACACATGATTTCATAAACTGGATAGGACCGACACGTTTTACACATCTAAACATAATTGACAATAGCCAAGTGCAAATAGATTTTAGCACTGACTATCAGAATCACTTCAAAACAATTTAACCAAAACGTTAATTACAAGCTTAGTTATTTATTATGTTTTCTTATGATTATGCCTTTTGTCGTCAAATCCATCATTATGGAACTGTATTATGACCTTATTGTTTAATGGTTTTAATTAAAAGCTAACCCACTTGACAATCGCACAACCATTCGTGCACTAATATAGTAGTGTTGTGTTATCAAATAACAAAAACAAAAGAATATAGGAGCATCATTTGCAAAGAATAAACAAACATAACACTTTTATGACCAAGAAAAAACAACAATACCAATATTCCCCGGACATCTTGTATGTGAAAAACAGTACTAGGAGAGAACACACCAGATCAAAAAAAAAAAAAAATAGTCCTTTCGGTACGGATAATATAACATAATTTTATGTATGATTCGGTTTCAACTCTCAACAGACAATAACAATGTAAAACCCTTGCCCCTTTAGCACTAGATTAATATCTACTTCCGAGAATTCATTTTCTAGTACACTCGAGTGCGTACTCCCCCTTTTTCTATGTGAGTGAGTGGGAGAAAATTCGATTCTCACCGGTAGGATAGTTCATGAAATTTTGACAACCTATCCCCCTGTAGTATAGTTACGATAGGAGTGGGAGTTCACCAAAGCATGTTGCCAGGGTCGGAACCACATGAAAGGATGTTGTGCAGTTATCCATCTAGCCAAGCTGACTCTCAAACCTAATTTAAACTATTATCGTCTATTTTTAAACATTTTTATTATTTGTATCCCTTTAGATATGCGTTTATTGGTGGTTTGTCTATTTATTTTTTAAAACCTAGCCCCCGCCATGCATGTTGGCAATACAATATCAGGTCCAAGTTGGTTGGACTAACTCCGAGAGCGGGTTGGGTGGAATGAACTATCCAATAGGATGGGGCCATAAGCATCCCAGCATCTCATCCAGAAAAATAGCAATTTAATATTAGGCCCAAAACATTTTACAGGTACAGATAACACTGTTGCAAACAGACCAGAGTAGTGTAAAGAACGAATTTTTAGGGATCAGTCCATTTTTAAAGAGACCTTAATCTATTTAGGTCACATACCCTATAAAATTAAGGGGTGTTCTAATAGGATGAAATGACTAAGTTACTCTTTATTAAATTTATCCTAATCTAATATAACCACCCAAACAACCATCCAAACCAAAATAAATATAAATCAAATCCTAAAACTAATTTCTAACCTAACTTAACCTATATAAAAAAGAATTCTTCAAATTCTCTTCTTCTCATTTTTCCCTCTTCATCTTCCATAAATGATTAATCGTCGATTCATAAACAAATTTCATCGTCGATTAATCTTATCGTCTACAAATGAGTTGTGTTAAACATTGTAAAAGACATGTACAACCTAACCATGGGATTGCGGCGATTGCAAATCAAGCGAATCAAGCACAAGAAGAAGTTGAAGAGCCGGTTCTTCAAACCGAAATCAAGCCCCAAACGGAAGAACCAATTCCTAATCAACCCAACATGCAAATTAGAAGGTAATTCCCGAAAAACCCCTTCTACTGCGTGCGTGTTTTATTGTCGATTCGAGTAGAAATCATGATTTTTAGTGTTCAAAATGTAGGTTCAGATAAAAGTTCAGCTAGACACATAGTGTTTTATCCTTTTCGTCTCAGCCGAACTTTCTGTTTTTCAAGAACACGAAGAACAATTCGGTTGAGAAATAATTTTAGGGATAGCCGAACTGTTTTTTCTCTAGTTTTTTTATCCGAACTTAGGAGTTCGGCTATATTGATACTTTGTTATTTCAACCAAACTTTTTAGTCCAAAATGTAAACTTAAAGTTCGGGTATACTCTAAAATTAACATTCCAACCGAACATTACATTGTTTTAGAGGAAAATGATGGATGCTAGCCGAACTTTTTTATTGTTGATCGAACTGTTTGTTCAGTTAACTCGATTGTATGTTATTCTTTACGAAATTTTTTTATCCCAACCTATTATGCTTTGTTGTTCAAATTTAGTTAAGCAGTCTTTGTTTTGTTTTTAGAGCAAATCGAAAGGTAAAGCTAAGCATACGGTGGTGTAAGATCTTAGAACTCCGACTCCTCTCCACGGTAAACACCTAGGGGAAAATAAGTGTGGAGCTAAAGCTACAAAGAAATCGAGGTCATTACCGGGAGTTGTAATCCGTGAAGAAGTGAACCAAGAGATAGAGCAGGAAGTTGAGGGTAAGCAAGAGGAAGAGGAAAAGGAAGATCAAGATCAAGAGGAAGATAATGAGGAAGATCCACAATGAAATCTTTCTCTTGTTGTTGTTAAAGAGAAGAAGACGCCTAAGACACCTTGTGCTAGATATGCACATATTCCTAATAATGATTTGTGTTTAACTCCTACTAACCCACCTAGTGGTACGTCAGAAGATGGATGCGAAGTGTTTTTCGGCTACAAACACTCATGGGCTGCCAAAATCTACTCGACCAAGGTATTGAATTTTAACTATTTTTTTTTCTTCTAATTATGTTCTCTTAATTATGATTTCGTGTGTGTTAGTTAGTCAATGATTATGTTAATCTTGTAAGATTATAACGATACGACTAGACTGTTGAGACGTCAGAAGACTGTTTCATGGGATATAGAGGATGAGTGTGAAAAGGTGGTGGAGAGAGTCAAATCATGTGTTTTGTTGTCTATTATTCATTATGCACATGCCGAGTTTGACAGTGTTACTGTCTCAGCATTTTCCGAGAGGTTCTACCCAGAGACGAATACTTTGCACCTCCCATTTGGTGAGATGTGTATCACTCACTAGTGAAAAAAGGCTGTGAAACAACATTTAGAACTTGTCCAAGAAACGATTTTTACGACATTGTAGAATGTTACAGAAAGTACCGTAGATTAACTATCTTTTTTGGGAACGAAACTATCAAAATATAGCTTAATATACGATACTTTATGGCTGTCGCTATGTATGGCAGTTTGAATATGTCGTGAGTTTGAGAAAAGAAAAGAGAAACAAGATGCAGAAAAAGATGCTCATTAGTTAAGATATTTATGGTTTTGTGAATAACCAAAAAAAAAATCTAATATACAAAAATAAAAAAATAATAATTAGGTGAGAGAATATGGAAAATCATAGCCGTTAGATCGATAAGATTTCTTAAAAGATAGCCCAGAAAAATCTACCATGGACACAATACTATGGTATTGTCGTTGTCCAAGTCAACAAAGTCTTTACACAACGACATTTTGACTTTAGTAAGCAATAATATCGAAGCGCAGTTTATTTTTTTTATTTTTTTTATCAAACGAACGACACATTGCATATGTAGATTGGGTCGCAACATGTAGCTTATGTCGTTTCATTATGCCTTAGATTTCTCATTTTCCACTAGTGACTCCTGATGACGTGCATAGGATCATTGGACTTAGCGTGGATGGAAAATGTATTGCAGAAGGCTATCAGGCTAAGATGAGTTTTGAAGATCTAGAAGTGTTAGCAGAGAAGACGCTTGGGTGGAGCCGAAGTAAGACCAAGTTGGAGTTCAGATGCTCTGTTAAAGAGTCTGAACTTGGTATGGAGTTCATGGAGATTGATAACAAAGGTCGTCCTATCAAGAATCTGAGGAAGTTCAAGTTGGACGTCGTTTTGAAGAGGGAATTCAGAGAGACAAGAAAGAAAGTACAAATATGAGAGTTGGTAAAGGACGAGGACAAGATTAAGCAACATGTCACCGCTTACTTGTCGTATCATCTAGGAAGCCTTATATTTCCCGAAACTTCTGGAAACAAGGTAGATGCCAATTTTCTCCAGCTTTTGCATCCCCTCAAAGAGGTTAATGATTACTCTTGGGGCACTGAGGTACCTGTGTTCCTTAAAGACCAACTTAGGAGCGCTAATCGGATTAATACTTCACAAATCGGAGGCTACTACACTCTGTTCCAGGTAATCGGAGGCTATTATACTCTCTTGGGTTGAGAATTGAATTTTTGTTCTAACCGAACTTTTGTTAAACTTGATATTTTTTCCCTTAGGTGTGGGTGTACGACCACTTCCCTTTAATGAAGTTGGATGATGAGAAGAAAGGTTGGCTTACCGGGAAGTCGACGACCGGAAAGTATGAGTTCAAGCATACACAGTTGAAGGCTAAAGAGAATCTGTTGGCATAAATAAGGAGAGTGTTGGATGATTTGATAGTGCATGAAGTAGTTTTTCACACATACTCTTTCGCCGAGGTTGAGATTTTTCCAGTCGCGGCTTACTATGGGCTATTGTTCTTCCCTAGCGGTTACTCGATGTACAATCCTCGAAGAGTATTTCGCCAACTCACTTGTGTGCAGACTATCCCAACTGTGGTGAATGAAAATTTTAGATTATTGAAGAGGGGTACGACGAACACCACCAATTTCTTTAAGCCCTTTCATGACCCACAGCCAACGCTAAACATGTGGAACAACATGGATGAATACCTTATTGATGAAGATGAGTATATATATTTGGAGGAGGGTACCCAAAAGGCCTATGGAAAGGGTACATGGATTGGTATCTAGGTGCTACTCATCCCTATGTTATAAATCATGTTGATTATGCTAAGGCAGATAAGGCGAAGGGAAAGGAAAAGGTGAATGATAAGGGAGTTGAAACCGGGAAGACGCCTACTTGCGGTGAAGATGTGGCGAAGGGTATTGAGGGTGTGGTAAATAAATAAAGTTATTCTCTTAAAGTTTTTCGAAGTGTTATAAATTTTTGATCTAAAATAACGCATTTTTATGTTTAACTTTGAATAGGTTAAGGCGGATAGGAAGCTATTGAGGAAAATGATGACTAACATTCGCACATGAGACCCTATGTCGACTGAAGAACAGAAATCCTTTACAAAGAATGGGACAAGGTCATAACGGACAATGAGATTGAGCCGATCAAGGAGAAAGCGCCCAAGAGGAGTCGTGTACAAGGGGGAGGTTCAACTGTTGTTGCTTCTACTAGAAAGGGATCAAGTGGGGAAATCTCAAGTGCAACTGCTGCTACTATATTGGAACCAAGTGGAGATGAGACCCCATCTGACGAAGAACTTGGACGTGGTAAAAGAGCTCTTCGCACTCGTCGACGTGGTGAATGAGTGTTTGAATTCAGTATGTTTGCATTTAAGAACAATTACATGGTTTGAATTTCGTAAGTTGGTTTGTATTTGATGTTAATACTTCGTAAGTTGGTTTGAAACTTTAGTTAATGAATTTTGTAAGTTCGGTAATAAATTTTGGTTCATAAATCCTATTACATAACAATCCGAACAAATAGTTCGGCTGTTAAAAAAAAAGTTCGGTTGGCATATATTAAAATCTATGGAAAAAAAAAAGAAATGTTCGGTTATTAAATCTTATTATCGAGCTAGCGGAACTTTCTACTTGATAAAATTGTTTAATATTTTGTGTAATGTGCGGCTAGAGAGAAATATCCGGTTATTAAATCCTATTATCGAGCTAGCCGAACTTTCTACATGATAGAATTGTTTGATATTATGTGTAATGTTCGGCTGGAGATAATAAGTTTGGCTAAGAATTGCACATCCAGAGTAATGTTCGGCTAGGGAATAAAATATCAATACTAGTCGAACTTTTGACACTAACAATCCCTGGTGAAATCATAAATATTCGGCTGCCTGTAATAAATAATTTCTAACCGAACTTCTGACACAAAATAACTTGGTAAATTAAAAATGTTCTGTTAAAATACCAAATATAGGCTTAACTGAACTTTTTAGGATGGTTCTAGACATACAAGTTCGGTTATAAAATCCCATTAACGAGATAGCCGAAGTTTATACTTGATAAAATTCTTTGTTATTTTGAAAGTTCGTTTAAGAATCGGATAGTTCGGTTTGAAAGTCTATTAAAGTCCTACCCGAACATCTTAGTTCGGCTATTACCATTAGTATTACTACCAGCTAAGTTATGTTATTACCAATAGTTTTAACTAATAGTTCGGCTATCTGTGTTCTTCATTGTACTAGCCAAATTTATATCGAGCTTGCCGAAGCCAAGCTATAAAGTTTGATATTTTTACCAAATTTAAGCCAAAAACACATTAACAAATATACCGGGGTATCCCAAATATTATAATCTTCATCTTCTTTGTTGTGGTCTCGGTAATCTCAAAAAAACTAATTTTGGGGTTGAGTTTGGGTTTGGTGAAGAACACATTCACCATCTAACAATTCATTCATTACCGGATTGTTGGGAAGATTGACGAATAATTTGTTTCTTCGATGATTTAAAGGTTCAAATTCTCCATTGTTTGCCCTAGAGTAATTCATTTTAAATTCAACAACCATCAAACCTAGGTTTTAATTTTTTTCAAAAACTCTTCTTCTCCTTATTTTAATTCTCTAACAGAACAATATTTAATCTCATCTAATACTTAAAATTAATTAAGTTTAACTGACTCTAATTATTACCTCCTAATCAAATAAAGATATTTTTATCATTAGAAAAATTATATACGGGAGCCAAAAATTACCTTCTAATGACCTTAGTAAAATAGAAGATAATCCCTTTAAATTTTAAAGGGTCCCTAAAAAATCGTTCAAGTGTAAAACACTTCATGTCTTCACCTCCCGGTCCTCCTCACTACGCAGAAAGTCTTGCCACTTCCACAACTGCCATAGCTGCTTCCACCAAATTTAATGAAAAGTTTGTTTTTTTATTTTTCTTTTGAAGCATTTGAAAAGCTAGTTAGCTACTTAGCTCTGTGAGTGTTTGTAAACTTGTTTTAGAGTTGATTAAACCATTTCTAGGTATCTGATTTTAGCCTTTATGTGTAGGTAGGGGTAGGTTTGGACAATCTAGGTCTAGGCTACATAGGTCATAGTTGGAGCAGTCAAACCCGACACAAATGAGCACTTTTTAATGTTCTCATGCTAATCATCATTTTTAACTAATTAAGTATCAATTAGTGCTGAAGCATAATATTATGCTGATGTTGCTTGTGACTATTTATAGTCAAACTATACAGCTAGGCCACTACTATATTTATTTCATTAATAACATGATGAGCTAATTTGATTTAAGTTATGCATAGCCTCTTAACATGCGAGAGCTTTACCAATAGAATATGTGTGAATAAAAATATAGAAATACACTTTTATTTTATTTTTAATTCTTTTCCAACCCTTATTTTTTTAACCAATATAGAAAAAGGATTTTATCAGGGTTATTTCTGAGAACTTTTTATCCCGAAGCAAATAGTTTTTTTTGTCTCGATAAAGAAAAAAATTAAACACAAATTTAGTTACGTACATTCATATCATTTACCACTATGTAACACATTTTTTTATCACATTTCTTAAAAGATTCAGAATGAGTTTTTTTTAAGTGGGGGAAGCTAGAACTTCAGTATACAGTGGATAAATTTTTATGTACATGTTGGTATTAAATCTGACTAGACGGCCGAAGGCCGCTTGAATTTTTATGATTTTTTTAACATTAATTATTATTATACATACTGTTTGGTAATTTTATACTGCACAAAAGGCTAACTAAATGTAAAAAAAATATATATTTATAACCTAGATTAAAAAAATTCATCAGAACATCATGTATACTATAAAAAAATACAATATTTTTTTTTTCTAGACTGGAAATTGGATTATGTATGTAATATGTAAACATATTCAATTCAACTACTAATAAATTAAAACTTTGATTCTCTAAAATCAATCAACCATATAAAATTTAACATCAATAAAAGATTTATATTTTATAAAAAAGTTGATTCAGCAATAATCAAATAATAATAATAGGTAAAAAAACCTGAAGAATACAAACAAAATATGCAAGCAAATTAGGATGTAGGAAGTATAGTAAGAAAGTAGAAAACTATTGAAGTCCTAATTAATCTCATTGTCGCACGACTGCTTGAATCTTGTCGAACCCCTATAATTACATAAATCCTAGACTAATGTATGAACCTAGGTGAACTTCTAGAGACCGTTGTTTTATCTTATCAAAAAATTAATTAATTCCATTAAATTTTTACCCTTATATTTTATATAAATTGTATATAGTCCCGATAATTATTTATTATATAAAAAATCCCAAATGTAAAATATATATTTGGTTACCTCTCATTCCTTGTTGTCCCAAAATGGGGTTTTGTCCTGCTTACCCTTCAGGATCGGCCCTGGAAATCATATTGCCACATTGGAAACATATACATCCATAATCGAAGAAGTTCTAATTAGATATTTGTCTATTTGAATTTTAAAGTATTACCAGATCTAGCTTGGTATAAAATTATATTCCTCTTTTCAATAGACGCGTGATAAGTATATTACGGCAAATGAGTACAAATAATGAATAAAAGTTTCAGGGATTTGTGAGAATAAACATGAATAAATTTTGAGAGCCTAATGGCAACCATTGGCCATTATCTACCCGTAAACCATGATATTACAAGTTTTTTTTTTGTTTGTTTTAAACATGTATCACAAGCTTTTGTTTCCATGGAAATACGATTCCAGAGTTTTGTGTATTCTAATGGCAAATTCATTACGTTGATCTTTTATACATTAATTTCTTTCTCTAGAAACTTAAATTCTTTATTTTTAATCAAATTGTTATTTTCTGTTCACTATCAATCTTTACAAAAATGTTAGTTAATTTTATACGGAATTACGTTTTTTGATAGCAAAAAAAAGTAAAAGGATGGACAAATTAAAACAATATTTCAACTTTTTTAGTGCCAAGTATTTTTCTGAATCATTTTTTTAATACCAGATGATAGTAGTAATTTTTTAATATTAAAAGATAATAATATTTTTAATTCATTGTGACTACTTTAATCATTATTTTAAAAAAAATATTATTGATAACATAAATATGACGGAGGGAGGATTTGTAGAATTCATCGTCTCATAACAAAAAATTTAGCAGGACTTAACGATAAAATTAAATATAACTGCAGGCTTTATCGTATCCAAATACCTAATTAATTATCTTGCCACGTTTCGTTATAAACAATAAAATTCTTATTTTTGTTTTCTATCTATTCCTTAGAAGCAATGCGGATAAAATCCAAACGATTTTTTTACATATTTCCAATCATTTATCTTGCCACGTTATATAATTTACACTGAATTTTTATTTCTATTCTTGTTTCTGGCCCATTCTCCCGAAGTGATAAATTTTCTTTCATTCTTTAAAAACATTGCTATCATGTGATCATACTATTATTTCCTAGTAATATTTTTACCTTTTACCTAACATAATAACTTAACTAATAACATTATTATTTGTGGCAAAAGACCGCGTAAAGTTCCTTTCCACAAAAAAAGAAAACTATATGATTGTGGTTATTCTAAAATTCAGAACAAAATCAATATTAATATATTTGTCCTCCACTATGGTTAGATGCATAATTCCCATCTTATTCTTGCTTTTATTTCCTAATATATGTGAAGAATAGAGCGGGAAAAGAATAAATAAAACTATTTCAAAGATGAAAAAATATTTTATTTATTTTTAGCAAGTATTTACAAAAAAAACATAAACGCAACAGAAATTATTTGCCAAGGTCTTATTCTACGATTAACTACTCTATAATCATCCTCAGCTGACCAACTGTGCTTAGCCCTGAGCCACTTGCTCGTGAGTTGATATGAACACCGACAGTTATCCAAAATCCTAAATTTATAGGATGGTTAATTCGTTGAGGTAAATGTCATAATTCAAATTTTTTTTTTTTTTTTTTTTTTTGTTAAAACTGGCAAATGTGTTATATATTTTCTACCAGTCTAATGGAAGCGTCCGAGGAGAAAAGCTAGTACTCAAAGTAGGATTCCATGAATGACTACTACAATTAGTACCATTCCCATTAAAATACTGATGTAGTTGCTCATTAAAGCTTTGAGAATGATGAAGATATTGATGATCATAACCATTATAACATACTCCTCCTCCTCCACCACCTTCTTGAAAAACACTAGTTTCATACATCTGTCCCTGTAAAATTCTTCATATTAGATCATTAATCATCTTGACTGTTTGGCATTAAAGTTTCAATGAAATCAAATTAATTAAAAGAAGATTATACCCAGAAATCAATTTCATCTTCTTTTGGAATCTCAAAAGAAGTTTCATCGTATCGTGCGAATCTGCCACGTATTCTTGGACGACTGTCGGCTAAAGTTTTTCGACATGAATACTACAGAGAAACAAAATAAACAGAAGATCGAAAATTTGCTTAGATTTAGTTATTAGAAAGTTATATTTTGAGTAATTTTGCTGCTGATTTTGCATTTACCTTAATTGTTTTGTTGAAGTTTCTTTGAGTACGTTTGTTTCTGTATCTATGAATTTTCTGTTGTTTCTCTTCAGGAGTGTAAGGTTTTGCTTTGAAGTTTGAATCATCCACTAATGAACGATTCTCAGTAGCAGATAATGGACTCAATGAATACCCATTACTTGAATCTACTCTCTGAGAATTGGAAGGAAAACAAAAAAACAGAATCAGAATCTTACCACATTTAGGAAAAGAAAAACAGAGTTAGAAACAGAGATTTAATGACCTGTAAATCACCAGTGCTAGAGACTTTTCTGATCATGGGTTCATAAAATGCGGGAAAATGAGGTACTTCCATTAAAGGATTAAACCCTGGTTGGAAGAAACCATTTGGTTTTTGATCAAGAGAATGGCTACTGAAACTCCTCTGCATCCTCGTTTTCTCGTCAGAATTCATGGAACTGGTATCAATTTGAGGAAAACAACCTTCTAACTTGATTCCAGACAGTGAGTTATCATTCAATCCTGATATAAACCCATTTTTAGAGTAAAACCCAGAGTTATTATCAGGGAATTGAGTATGAGTTTCATTTTGAAGTGACAAATTGTTAAGTTGATGACTTGGTGGAGACAAATCATCAACTGGATTCACAGGAGCAGGAATCTCAGTTGATAAGACTGTGTTGTTGGTATTGAGGATATCAAGATCAGGTACTGGTGAATTCTCAAATGGAAAAAATGGTTGTTGTTCATCGATTAAAAACTGCAAATCAAAATCATCACAATTCAAGAATTCATCATCAAAAGAAGACATTGTCGAGAAAAACACTGTGAATGATGAAGCTGAACAATGCTGACAATGAAAAAGAAGAAGAAAATTCTGATTTTGGCTTCTTCTTCTTAATTTGTTGAATATATGAATTTAATAGAATTTGTTTTTTCTCACACTCACTCACTTTTCTTACACCAGTGTGAGTGTTTGCAATTTGGCTTTGAAGAAATTGTGACGTGGGAATGATTTGTTAGTGATGAGTTGCCAAACAAGAAAAACTAACAGACAAAATCAAACTAATTTTGAGTACTAATCCTCTAGGAAGTAGGATTAGAGTAAAAATGAAAAGAATTTTTTTTTTTTTTTTACAAGAGGTCGAAGGAGGCTTGTATTTATACACGTGAAAAAGATTCTTCAATGGCACTATAAAAATTTGGTCGCCCACTTCCACAAAAATAGGGGTTATGGGGCGATAATTTTTTTTATTTCATTATGATGTGAAGTGCAAAGTAAGTGGTCAAGTCAACTATGAATCAAATTGGTGTGTTTGTAAAATTTGATGAATGATTGGTTGTTTATTATATGAATTTTGATGGGAAAAAAGCCAAAAAGGTGAGATTTGTTACTAGTTGCCTAGTTGGTTTCACAGTGCTCAGAGGTAGTAGTAGTAGGTGCATACATTGTACTCAATTGATACTTGCTTAGGATCGTAATCCAACCATTTTAATCTCTATCGGAAGGGAATAATTTTTTTCCAAAGTCTTGATATCGGTAAAAAATTTGATGATCACAAAAATTTGCCGATGTACTCGAAAGTACTTGAAACTTTTGTAACCCAATGAAAAATGCTTTTAAAGCCATAAAAAACTTCACAAATAGGCAAACAAAAACGCCATTTAAGCGTAAAAAAAATACCGGATGACATGGAGGATGAAACAAGCTACACCTTAAAAAAAATTTAAAACCTTAACTAGAAGCTGCTGAAATTAACTAAAAGCGAAGGAATTAATAAACCTAACACTAATACGGCTCAGATCTACTTAGCTCCGTGGAGATCTAAGTAAATATGAGCAGTAAAATTCTCGCCAAAAAATTACTTTTCTCATCTGAAACCCATTCTAGAGAAGAAGGAGAAAGTGAGAGAAAATAGAGTCGCCTAGAAAAAGAAATATTATTAATAGGTGAAAATATTGGAAAAATAATTTCTTTTGTGAAGAGATGGATTAATCATCAATGGACATTAACTTAGGTATACTTATTATTCAAGATTATGTCATTCATCATCTAGTGAATAAGATGTTAGAGCACTGCTTGGTTGAACCCGCCAAACTTTGGTATGTCAAGTTTAGTTCCAAAACTCAAATTCAACTTCGCTAGGTTAGACTAGGAACATAAAATGTTGAGACTTCGTTGGGTTAGACTAAGAACATAGAATGTTGAAACTTGCTTTAGTTTCTCTTGAGGACCTGAAGACGTATTGAAAACAAAACGAAGACATCATCCTTCAAAAGAAAATCGAATCATATATGTTTTTGGTCACAGTGTTGCAATTCAAGCATGAAAACCAGATTAAGGAAATGTCAAAGGTGGTATTCTACTTAGAATGTAGATACATACAACAATAAAGATTCTATTAACATGAATATAGATACATATAGCAGTAGAGATTCTATCGACATGAATATCTACTTCTTTGTCTTCAATACGTCGTTAGGTCTTCAATAATAACTAGATAAGTCTCAGTATTTTATGTTCTTAGTCTAACCTAACAAAGTTGACTTTAGTTATCTACTCAAGCGACTTTGAGTTTTAGAACTAAATTTGACAACCAAACGTGACATACCAACACTTGGTGGGTTCAACTGAGCAGTGCTATAACAAATTAAGTTAAAATCGGAGTATGAGAAGCACTAACAGAGATGTTGTAGCAGTACTGGATTCAAGGTTCTTATTTAGAATCTTTTAGACAATTAATTCGATCATTCCGAATAAATTCGCAAGTACAATAGGTCAGTGAATTAATGCCTTCGGGATACAATGAAACCTTAACAATAAAACTGAATTCAAGGTTCGTATTCCCTTGATTCAACCATCGAATCAAACATCTCAATTTATAGGATTTGCATCTATTAAAAAGACCTATCCATCTCAAATAAATATCTTTTGTAGACGTCATTGGTGTTGATGTGTGTCGTGGGTGCAATCAAATTAGTGATCTTATTTCCACTCAATTAAGAAATAATATAAGGGAATTCAAGTTCGTTCCCACGGGGAGCGAGGTGTTTAAGTTGTCAAATGTCACAAAGGGTGGTTTTGTTTTAGGATTTAAGGAAAAGTAAATAAGAAAGCAATTAAAAGTAAAGTTCTAAGCAATTGAGAGAGATATGATCGAGGAATCCTTCTTCGTTACTAAACAATCATTGAATTAGTATACTCATATATTATTCATTCATCACAGATTATCACCAACCGTAGAATAGTGATGTATTTTTAATATAGTGGTAAAAAGAGGTTCGATTCTCGAACTTGTAAAGGTAATGATTTTAGAAAATAATGATTTTAAT
>JAJJMC010017794.1:3228241-3287173 GCA_023531435.1 Papaver californicum | reverse complement strand
TAGTGCAACAGCTGAACAGACACGTTTATAAGTGTTGAAGAACAGGGCTCAGCCGTTACAGAAGTGTTTCTAAGCAACAAAGGTTTAAAAGAATAGGTAACAGGAGCAGTTTGAATCAGCAACCCTTGTGGACGTTGCTGTGTTGTCTTCTCAGGCGGTGGTAGATGAAGAACAACACCGGCGGTGACCGGATCGCTGTCCAGTTCCGGCCAAACTCCGGTGACTCCGAAAATCGATCTCTAGGCTTCTCCCCCCTCCATTTTTCTTGGCTTCTCTTGGTTTATATAGGTTTTAGAAACCCTAGGGAGAGTTCTAAACCTAATAGAACTCTCCAAAACACTCCCAAATTCATCCAAATCCGAATCAAAGTATAATACCCTTTTTCCGGCGAAACTCGGATTTGGGGCTATTTTTCCGGTGTAAACCTCTAATTCTTCACGTTTTTAGTTTTGTATTGGTCCCATCTATCTTGTGTATCAATTTGAGCCGAAAATATCCAAGTTTTACCGTGAATCAAAGTGTCCAGTTGTATGCAGCAGTTCCGTCCGATCCCGTGCTGCAGTTGACTCGGTCAACTCGGGTTGACCGAGTTGACTCGTGTTTGACCCGATTTGACCGGTTTGACTCGAGGGTGCCCCTTATCCACTTCTTTAAGCAATTTTCTCCACAACTCCTTATTTATCCGATGTACCTACAAAAGCCATAAAACACGTAAAATGCACACTATAGAGTACTAACCTAATAGGAACTAAGGCACAATCTAGACACTAAAATGTGTCTATCAAATAGCAGGTACGCTTAGATATCCCCAAAACTCCTTTTTATCACCGGATAACAGGTAGGCTTAGTCACCGGATTCTATTCGGCTGAGCCACCTTGAGGTTCGCTTATTAAATGTAACTCAATCGAATGCTTTAAGGTTTGTGAATTTAGGTTTGATCCTAGTAGTTAAACTCAGTACGCTGGTCCACTTTCTAGTGTTGTTCTTACACGCGATTGCTCCACAGAATCCCTCTGTAAGGTCTCACGTTCTCTACTTAGGTAAGATGTTATGATACAATTACAGATACCCAACTCTTACTAGCTTTAGATTAATTAACATATCAATTTAGTTGGTCACCTAAACAATCTATTAATCAAGCATGAACATTCATATTAGTAAAAACAAACGATAATCATGTGAAGAACTTCAAAATAGATTCATATATAATAACTCAAATCATGTCTAGAACTTAGAATTCATCCTCAATCAATTAGGTTTTTAGCTACTCATGGATGTAGTAACACCCATGTTATGCATATAAAAAAATAGATAAGAAATCGTTACGATAACGGAACCTCTCTGAAATCCTAGCTTTCTCCTCTTGTGTTGTTGATATCCTTCAAGATATGCAAAGTTTTTCAAAAGGTTTCTTCTTAATGTCTTGGGAGTCTCCTTATATAGTACTCATGATATCTAGGGCTTAGACTCCTTCTGGGGCCGGGTTTCTCATTTTTTAGAAGTCCAAATTCGTATAAAAGACTTTACCTAAGGCTTGGAATTCTCCCACGACCTAGCCGAAAGTTAAATTGAGTTTTTGCGCAAATCCAGGGTCACTTACATCTGGGTTTTTGGGTTTCCTGGCTGTAACTGAGCCTAGACCTCACTTTCTTCCTTTACTGTTTTGGCCATAACTCCTTAATCCGATGTGACCTCATTCTTTTTTTTTTGGCTTCGTCTCTTCATCCTCTACAAGATGGTATCTTCAAAATATTAATATCTCTTCATTATATTTTATGTCTAGCTTGGATGGCTAGACTCAACCGTAAGTGAATCTGAAATACGTGTTTCAACACTTCAACTTGTCTACGACTAGGTTTTAATGATTTCATAGCCGTAAATATGTACCTGACACTTCTCTTCGTAAATTACTCCTTCTACGGCTGGGTCGAAATAATTTCCCAGCCATAAATCTGACGAATCTCTCATTATTTCCCACCTCTACGGCTAGCTTCTGATGTTTTCCTAGCCGTAACTAAATCTGAAACTTGGTCCTTTCTTCGACTTGTTTTACGGATAGCTTTGGAGAATTTCCTAGCCGTAAGTGCTTCTGGAATTCTATTCCAAAAGTGTTCTTTTCAATTCTAACTTCTCAGTTTCACTCCGGAATAAACCCTTTTTCTCTTCTTAGCTTTTTTCAACACCATTTCCACTGATTTTCGGATTGTTCACCTAAAGAAGCAAATAAAATAGAAACCAAAGTAATAACAAGATTATATACAAGAATTATAACTCAAACTAGTATGGAATTGACATTATAAACATGTAATGTAAATACTTCCTTACACATATGTTTTTAAATTTAATCAAAATAAATTCCCAATTTTCTAGACAACATACTCAATCAACAAAAATTTAACCACAACCCCACTAAAATTAAACAATAAGTACATCAATTATGTGTTCAATTTATCAAATTATCAACAAATTTTTATACCCAATTTATAACATTCATAAACCCTAAATATTTTTCCAATTCCATAATTACAACCTAATAATCACAATTC
Organism: Papaver californicum; assembly: GCA_023531435.1. Taxonomy (NCBI): domain Eukaryota; kingdom Viridiplantae; phylum Streptophyta; class Magnoliopsida; order Ranunculales; family Papaveraceae; genus Papaver; species Papaver californicum. Next base: position 3,284,626 of record JAJJMC010017794.1, on the reverse strand, counting down.
GATAATCAAGTTATAACATGATAATAGAATGGTTAATTACAAACAAAATCATCAAAATATTTTGTAATAATTTAGAACTAATTTAACTACAAAATAATCAAAATAAATTACAAATAAAATTAATTTATACTAAAAGATACCTTGATTGTGCTTGGAAAAACTTGAGCGAAGTATGGAAGAAGTAACAGGACTTTGGGGGCTCGTTTGTTGATTTTAGGATGAGAAAATGGGGACAGTGAAGGACCACTTACGGCTACAGGAGGAAGAACTGAACGAAATGCTGTGAAGAAGAGGAGATTAGGGTTATTGACGGTTATAAAAGGTAAGCGAAACTCCAGTAATTCGCCTAGAAAACCAAACGAAATCCTGCTATCTCGCCCGTAACTTTCAATCTCACGCAATTCTCTCATGGTCAATTTTCTTAGACGAAGCGTTGGGGTTTCGTTTGGCCGGGTGAGAAGCTGGAGTCTCGTTTACACATCAGGCGAAATGGTGGAAACTCGTTTGGTTCACGCGATACCCTAGCATCTCGTCTGGACCAAGCGAGGTACCTCTATCCCGTCCGTCTTCTTAAGCGAGTTGCTGACACTTCGCTCAAGCGTATGCGCGACCCCAGCCTTTCGCTTGACTACTCATGATTGTTCTTGCAGCGTATCAAAGATTAAAATTTTTGATCTGTAATCTTTGATTTTGATCGCACCGCTGGAGTTACCCTTAAGGATATAATGAATAATTCAGATTCTGATCTAATTTTTCTTTTTGAAACTAAACAAAAACCCCCTGAAATGCATGTTATAATGAAAAAAGTTGATATACAGAATTATTGGTTAGTCCCACCCAGAGGCACTGCTGCTGGTCTCTGTCTTGCCTGGAAAAATAATGTCCAAATAACAAGAATTGACCATGTATATATCCAACCAAATCAATGCTAAAATACGGAACAACCAAACTAATGATTGTTGGATCCTCACTTGCTTCTATGGTAGTCTCTATAGAGACCGTAAGTATGATTCTTGGAAAATGATCAAGCATATGAAATTTTTTATTCTTAAACCTTGGATATAAACTGGAGATTGCAATGTGGTACTTTTTGAAGAAGAAAAACTAAATCAACATCCCTACTGAGGCTGATATCTTTATTGATCTTATTGATTTTTCTGCGACGGAAATAGAGTTATGCGGATTGAATAGAGTGGTGTCATTTTGGTTGTCAGATGTGCTATTTATACAGTTAATAAGGGTTTGGCTGAGAACCTAGAGACTAGACACATTATTACGGTTCTTTGATCTGTACGCAGGCAGCTATAAAATATGTTGGTATCTTATATGCAGTAGGGTTGGCCAATAATCATAGTTGCAATACTCATCAAAGCTGATTACAATATCTGATTTGCCACTTTTTTTGTTGGGCAGTTTTCTGGAATAAACATTCTAGCGTCAGAGCACACAATATGATCTTATACAGGGCAATGGGAATATAGAAGTTACGATGATCCAAGGACGAAATACCATCCTTTACTTGTAAGTTTCTCTCAGTCTCTTTAATCATGCAAAATGGATTTTAAGAATTAGATAATATACCTTACTTTTCTGCACTTTCTAACCAACTTACGTTGCTTTTGATGCTAATTGTTGGTTAGATTGAAGATCCGTTTGAGCAGCCAGATAATGAGGCAAGGGTTGTTTCCATGAGTCAGCTTCCCAGGATATCTGAAGCATTTGAGAGTACCCACGTTTGCTTGTTTCATCCAATCAAGATAGAGATTCTCTGATCTATGGTTTAGTTGGACGTCGGGTCAGCTCCCAGCTTATTTCATCACACAGTAATCCATTGTTGTTCAACAGAGGTGCTACAGATTTCCCTCCACTATCGCGTGCTACACCTCTATCTCAGAACCAGTTTTACAACAGGCCATATCCGCAGGCCAATGTCAGCAACAACTCATTTTCAAAGCCAACATCAAAGGTGGAGCCAAAGACCTCCAGATGATGAGCATTCTATGTCATGGAGATTCCTTTTTCATTCTGGTCTTTAACGAGGATCTGATCGACAAAGTTTGTCAAAGCTTATAAAGTTTCGACTTTGAATTGTTTGAGTTTGTGGGGTGAATTTTCTTTTGGTTTATGAAACAATCCATCAACAGGAAGATGTTGTTCCATTTGCTGAAGTCACTAAATGTTGACAACACAGCAAGAATTCTTGTAAAAATGAAAATTATTATAAACTAGACTTGATCACAGTGGATCCAAATGCTTCTGCAAGGACCACAACCTTACCTCGTACTAGTGGTCAGTCCACGATTAAGGAACTTTATTCACGACCCAAAATGACATCACCTCTTAGGCATCAGATTCACAGCAATAGTGACTACTGAGTTAGTACGGCAACCTACCCAATTTCAAGGGGCTTGCCCATTAGCTTTCTGAATTTATTTATAAATGTTTCACAATGCAGACAAGTCCGTATTAGTAGGTATTAACACACGTTCCTTAATGTATCTGTCTGTATTGGCTATTGCAGACCTATATCAATCCATATCACTCTTATACAAACTGATATCCATAAATTCTCAAAAATCAAAATTTATGGTTTCAATATCCGACCAAGGATTCATAGATGTAACTTTACACCCACAGTTTGTTGAATAGTGCTGCTAATCTTCCTACCAATCTACCTCGAAGAGCTCAGTCAAATGTAAAAAAAATGTAGAAATCTGTTTAATAGTTTTCAGTTTGTTTATTTCCAGTTTAAGAAAACAACTTCTTTACTTTAAGTACTTCCTCCGTTTCAAAATGAAAACTTATTTATGTGTAATTTTGAAATTAGAAACAAAGAGATTAAGTCTTTCTCCACTGACAATTTAGCTTGTAACGAGAATACTTAGTGTTTTTTTTGTAAGGGCTAATCTCAGATTAGAACCCTATTTTCCTATGTATATGCACTTCTCTTAGTAGAAGTAGTCATTTTATCAAAAAAAATTAAAAAAAAATAAATAAATAAATAAAATCATTCTCACACAATAAAACTCTGAAAATATACACGTTCTTCTTCCTTAACCTCAACAACGGACAAGAAATAATTATGATGTATGCTAATTATATATAAAAATCTGTTTAAATAGAAAGAAAGAAAAAGAACTAAAATGTGCTCATGCCGGTAAGAAAAGAAGTTACTGTAGTGTCAAAAAGATGCTGAATCGAGCATATGATCATCAAAAAAATTCTTGCCCCATCTATCTTTTCTTGTTAAACCATAAAGTGATAATTCAGGAAGTGCAAAGAACAAAACTTCACTAGTTTGAGCTTCTTCTTGAATTCCAGTAATCTTTCTCAGCTTCTCCTTTTCCTTTTAGGCGTCGAACGTGTCTCTATATTTGAAATCCTTCTTCTCACGTAAGTACCCGAATTAAGGGAGACTAAGCTCTCTATATAACTTACTGATTTGAAAGCTCGGTGATTATTCCCAGCATAAGAAATGTACAACTCTCTATATCCTTCTTCCTTTGGGTTACATATAAAAGATCCCAGTAACTATCTGCAAGAATATCACCATTCTTAAAAGCATAAACAAGCGTCAAATAAGGAAAAAAGAGGCTGCGTATTGCATCTACGATAATGGTGAATTGTCTAGTGCAAGATTCTCTCAGTCCATAATCCTTCATCACTCATGCGTCAACAGTTTCTTGATTAGGGACAGCAACAAATAAGCAAAGGCAATCTTCCAATACTCCAAGTTTTTTATATATTTTCTTCTCGTTTGGGTGTGCCGCCATTGTTACTTCTAATGGTAATGGTACCTCCACGATTCTCTCATTGCTTACATCGAAACACACAATAACTTCAGTCCAGGTTTCTTGGGAAACACATAACCAATGGAGAGCTCCTTTATGAAGAGCATTCCTTTCTAGATAATAATCAAAAGAATAAGGAAAATTTTGAATATTTTTCCACGAATTGGAAGTTGAAATCGTGCAATCTGTACCAGCTTGTAATCGTTACTGACACAATCGTAAGCAAACCCATAATTTGTGTTTATAAAATCAAAACTGATAGAAAAATTGCATTGTTTCACTGGCACTTTCTTATATTCCGTGGTGGATGGATTCCAAATACAAATGCTATCATCTATATGTTTTTTCCAACCAGAAATGGTTAAGCAGATTAAACCATTACATGAACCCCATATCACAACACGATTAAGTTTAATATGGAATTGGAACGGATACTCTATCAAAACAGCTCCGTTACATGGTATTGGCTTTGATGATATTGAAGAATAATTCATGGAATAAAGTACAGGTATGTCATCTTCACTATCATAGCAGTAAGTTTCAGCCATGAGCCTCAGGTTGTTCGTTTGGATACTACGGTTAAGGTGATTCTCGACAAATTTCGGGTCACAAAGTAGATTCTGCCATAGTTTGCATACACACTTATAAGTTCAGATGGAATTACTGGTAACTTTAGAAAGTAGGAGGTCTGACATTGCTGCTGCTCCTCCTATGAGATTAGGGTTTTCTCGGCAAAGAATGATTCTTATATACCTCCTGGTGACTGGTCCCATTACGATCGGGTTAAGAAAAAAAATTCGTTTTAAAGAGATTGACTTGTTTCATGTGTAATCTGTATATAAAACAAGCCTATCTTTTTTAAACAATACAGTTTCTCACCTACCATGTGAACGTACAGTTTCTCAAATGGATCACGATACACTTTTCAAATGGATCACGATGCAAAGGTCTAAGCTCTCCCGTCAGACGAGTGTCACTACTACTGTTAATGTTTTGATATTACTAGAATTTGGTCGTTTGGTTTCGAGTGAGAATCGTTTATTATTGTTGCAGTCGAATCTTGTATGTCCCTCTATGTGACTATTGATAGGTGTTGTTTTCAGAAATAATTTGTGGTTATGCAACAGACAGGCAAGGCAAGAGTCCAAACTCGAATGTCATCTTATTTCAATTCATGGCACAAGGCCGGTGTCATTTAATTCCGACCTTCTGAATTTTTTTTATAAAAGATTATTATCCAAGATATAAAAGACTATAACTACTCACCAAACTGTGCAGAACCCAAAGACTTAAAAGACTCCCAAGACCCCAATAGTGACAACAATACAGTGAGAACCGAGGGCCAACCAAAGGTCTTGTTATGGGTGAGCATATAAATCCACACCCGTTAATCCGATCCAATCCACCCGTAATTTAGCGGATGGATATTCAACCTGTTCATGGACAGGTTGGATATGAATGTATTTTTAAAATCCATTAAATAGTGGATTGGGTGCGGGTGTAAGTTTAAAAATTCATTGAACACTCGCATCCACTATGTTTAAAGGTAAATAGGAAATTTATAAAATACAGAGAGGGATATATGTGTATTTGAAAGGTACTATATAACTTTTAATGTTTTCATTCTAACCTAGTTGTGCCGATGAATCAAATTTGCAAGCAAACATCACTGACTATACTCTTTAAATTTTATTTTTGGGTGTTGGGATGACATTATTATAATTTATCATTGTTATGTTGTAATAACTTAAAATAGTATTTAAATTTCAATAATTTAAGGTTTAAATTAGTGTTTTATGTTAACATGTTAACTATTTCCATTTTTCCTAATAAAAAAATAAAATCGGTGGATTTACCCATATCCAGTCCGTCCATCTGCCCATCCATATGTGTCAAATCCACGGGTGATAAATTGGAACGGATACAAATCTAGGACCGACTAGTTAGATGGTTTGATTTAGATGACACCAAATCTACGGGTTTACTCACCCCTAGGTCTTGTGATCCCTGTCGTTGCATATACCAAAGATAGTCTGACAAACACACACAGAAACGAAGTAGCCAAATAGTAAGCCCATAAACCCAGATACGAGCCCACCAAAGACACCCCCAACAAACTAAACTAAAACCAACTCTATCTAATTTGAGACTGGCCCACGGGAAAAGTAGCCCTAACCGCGCCCCTAAGGGGAGGATGCACCACCACTGTCACCACTCGGGAGCACGAAAGATCAGCCAGAACCACCATTACCGATAAGGAAATCCCAAAACCAGAAAGAGTAACCAAAAACCACCGACAGACATCACCCTGAGAGGAAAACCTCCCACAAAAGATGGTGTGTACTCGGGGGAGGAACTAGGATTATAGGAAAGGGGGTGCAAAAAAAATTCATACCCATGCTTAAGGACGAGCATTTGGCCCGAAATCCATAGATTTAATCCGGACCAACCTATTTTTACGGGTGGATGCCCAGACCGTTCACTAATGGGTTGGATACAGATGAGATTTCTGAAATTCAAAGGATTATGGATTGGGTCCGGGTGCAACCTTGAAGTATGAAGTTAGTACATTGATCTTTTTTGCCAAATTAAGTATTTTTTTCATGTCAAACTTTGATGATCTTATAAGATGCAAGCCAATATATGTATAGATGGACATACTTGATCCCAAACACCAAAAACATCTTATTTTAAAGAGATCGAGTTTTTTTTCCTCTTCAAATTTTGAGTAACTTCAAAGTATTACACCTAAATCCAATTTTAAACCCTTAAATAATATAGTCTTATTTCTAAAATGATTCATAAACGTGTTGTCTCTATTTCTCTATTATAAACTTTAATTATAAAACAAATTCATTGGATTATCCGCATCCAATCCGTCCATCCGTGCATCCATTGAATGCAAATCCGTTGGATGTGGGATTAGATACAGATGTCAAATCTGAAATCCGTTATAAATTGGATTGGATGCGGATGAGGTAAAAATCGGTCTATACCGTCCCATGCTCCCCACATGCTAAGGGTACAAAATAGGCTTATGAGATCAAATTATCCAACAAAAAAAAACCAAAATAATTGTAATTAGACTTGAAAGCCAGCTGGACAAGGTATACAACTGCACAACCGTTGCTCTAAACTAGCTCCGCCCCTATATGTACTGATACCACAACGACGATACTTGATATGGCGAGCCCTGCCCCGAACCAAGTATGCAAAACCACCAATCCAAGTGAAGGATCCTACATCCAACACTTAACAGAAAACAGTAATCCTCACCCTCGTCACATATAGGTAACCGAAAACATACGCGTAATAGTAAATAATTTCAGTAACTTCTTCTACGTTATGGGAATCCACGTCAGATTACAAAAACTCTTCCTCTTACGTTATCTACATAAAAGTAACATCAATCTCTATTCGTCAACCCTTATAAACCGTTAGATCTAACCAAGTTTGCTCTCTAGTACAGGTGTATCACCCTTATCATTTAATACATCGAATTAGATGTCCTTCTAAATACATATTGATACCGTGTATCGATGTCTTCCACTAGACGTTTTTTAGTACTTTTTTCTTAGCTGTTTTCTCATGTTCCTTCCTTCTTTCTTATAGGGAGAGAGAAGAAGAATAAGTTCAAAATCAAAATTATTAGTTCTTCTTTCTCTCTGTAAACTCAAATTTAGGGTTTGATTTTTGTTGGAGTAAAATAGTTAGTAGTCATGGGGCGTCAACAGGAGAATTTAGATAAGATGAAGGTTCGTCAAGATTATAGAAATCTATGGCATACTGATCTTATGAGTACTATTCAAGCTGATACTCCTTGTAAGTCTCACTACATCAACAACAACAACAGTTTTTTTTTCTGATTTGTTTGATTATTTTTTTTTGGGTAATTTGGAATTTGATTGAAAATGTTTTGTTGTTGTTGCAGATTGCTGTTTGGCGTTATGGTGGTAAGTAAATCTTGATTGGATTTGATTCGATTTCATTTTTATTTAGCTATGGAAAGTATGATCTGATGATTAATACGTGTTTCTTGTATGAATTTATATTCGTATTTTTGGGGATTTTTGTGTTTTGTTGGTGTAGAAGAATTAGTCAACTTAGAGAATGTTGACTAGATTGAACTTGAGTTGCCTTAATGAATATTGAGGTTTTAGGGCACTGTTGGATGAATTATGATTGATTGAGATTATCTAAGTATTATTGGTGGTTGTATTGGGTAGAAATTTTCTGATAAATGTTTTAGGTTTACTTGTCTGATTAGAGAAAAGTGAACACTGGAGATTAGTGTCTTTTAGACTTTTCCAGGTACTCGATGGATCAGTTGTTGTTACCGAGGGATCATCATTATTTATGGAAATAATCCTAGCAAATGAACAAATTTACTTCGCGGTACTCTATTGATCTTGTCTTTTAACCTAGATATATTTAGTTCAAGCTAGAGTTAGCCTCATATGGATTAGCTTTGCAATTCGAGTTGGTTCTTGTTCGACTAGGAGAAAAGAAATTACGTAAGAACAAAGTGAGTAGAGGGGACATGTACTAGTAACCTAAATACGAAAGAAGGTAGGTATCCCTCATTGAGGGCGTGGCTTTAGTTTTTTTTTTTTTGTAGGAAATGTTACCAGTACCACACTCTGGCTTTTGTTAAGGTTCTGTTCTTGGATTTCAGTTATGGTTATATGTATGATAGATTTAATGTTTGGTTGTTCATAAATCAAAATATATACCACAGCATTACTACAATTCATTAATCTTGTAGGTACATGAATGAAGTATATGATGATATAGATGGGTAGAGCATGGGTGTTCAAACGAGAAAAAACAATCAAGTTAACTGATAATTTGACAGTAGGACCGTAGGGTAATTCTGAAACAAAGCTGCTAGGCCTGTCTTGCTGTCGTAGAGCCTTTCTCCTAGAAAAATCATAGAGTATGATACTTGTGTTGTCTGATAAATGTAAACCTCTTCATAGCATGTAATATTTTATAGTTTTTCTGCTATAGCTCTTTGAGGACAGCCACTATTGACATGACTTTCATTTTATACATCTTTTGGAAATCATGTGTGGGTAATGTATCTAGAAATAACGTTCACTGCAACTGTCATCCAATTTCTCTAGCAACAATCTCTCAAAAATGCAAATACACGCTGTTGAAAACTTATATGGTCATCAAGTACATAAAAAGTTTGGCAGCTTGTAAGTATGTACAATTTTTCAACAGTAGAAGAAGCGAATCAAGTCTGAACTGTTTTGCCTCTGTATCTTTTTCTCATTGGCATTAAAAGCAAAGCTTGATATCTCTTAAATGCTTGATTTCTTTCCAGATAATGAGAATTGTATTTTATGGTATTACTTTACATAATACATCTGTGACCATGAGTAGTTATCTTTTTTGTTTATCTAATCCATCATTTTAAATTGTAGTGGACCATGTGTATCCTACATGCTTCGGAAACGAGCTATTTACAATGACATGAGGAGGTAATCAATGTTGTACTTATGTCTGAGGAGAGAACTTCTTTTATTAGTTTTAAATTCTTATGGAAAGTTGAGTGACTCTTTCTCGATAAACCTTCTGCTGTTTCCATGTCAGGTATGTTTGCTGTGCTGGTTATCTCCCATGCAGTGGTAGATGTGGAGAAAGTAAGTGCCCTGAGTTTTGCCTTGCTACTGAGGTAAGAAATATCTCTCTCTCCTACAACATGTTTGCAATTTGCTTCCTATTCTTAATAATTGCTATAAGGTTATGTACTTCCTCTCTTTTACAGGTTTGCCTTTGTTTTGGAAATTCAGTTGCATCCACCCGTTTTCTATTGCAAGACGAGTTCAATATACAGACAACAAAATGTGATAATTGCATTATTGTAATCTCTCTCTCTCTCCCTCTCTCGCTTGCTCGTATATATATATCATGATCTGTGGTCTGCTTCTTACCCTGTATTCTTAAACCGTCATATATGATACTTTTTTAATGTACACAAAATTTCTTTCTCTTTCTCACATATCCATCTTGACTTGCAGGGGTTCATGTTCTGTCTTCAACAAGTTGCGTGCATATTTTCCATTGTTGCTATGATAGTCGGAAGTGAAGAAATATCAGAAGCTTCGCAGATATTATCCTGTCTGTCTGATCTCGTCTATTGCTCGTAAGGCTTACTTCCTGCACCTAATGATGTCTATTGTTAAACGGATGATGAAAATTCTACTGATTGCATTTGTGAGCGTACTGACTATATGCTTTAAATTTACATTTGCAGGGTTTGTGCTTGTATGCAGGTATGCTCAAGATATGATAGTTATATACATTTAAAATATGTTGTGCAGATCACATTAACTGACCACATAATGAGGAAAATGATGTGCATGTAAAGACAGTACTGTAGCTAATGTGGCTAGTTTAATATAAGCTACCACATCAGTGGTCAGTAAATGTGGTCCATCTAGCTCCGTTGTATCTTATGATTAGTGTTCGTTCCCTACATTTTCCTGGTGAGTTCTTTTAGCGCATCTTAATTTTCGTGTATTGCAGACACAACACAAGATTGAAATGGACAAAAGGGATGGAGTCTTTGGACCTCAAGTGATGGGAGTACCTCCCGCTCAACATATGTCACGTATTGACCAGTCGATTCCTCCAAATGTTGGATATCCACCACAGCAAGGATATGGTTACCCACCACCTCAGCCTCAGGGTTACCCACCTGCTGGTTATCCCCCCCAAGGATACCCTCCAGCCGGCTACCCACCTGCTGGCTACCCTCCAGCTGGTTACCCTCCAGCAGGTTATCCTCCGAAGTAAAATATTCGCCACAGAAGATGCTCATTTGGAGTTTTCACCTGCACATGATCCGTAATTTCTTTCTCATCTTCTATTGAATTGGGGGTTCTCTACTTCTCTTACATTTTTGTTGTTCCGTATGTTACATGATTTGATGGCCGGTTTTAGTAGACTGCTGGTTTTGTGAGACACCACAGCTGTTCACCTTTTGGCTTTATATCTAGTGTTTATACTGGTTTTACTATTTCTATATTGAGACCAAAAAGAACAAATTATAGTTCTATATTCCGTTTCGTATTGTTGATAATGACATAATGCAGTTTGTACATACCTTGGAATGGTTTTTGTGTGTGTTATTTTGTAGTCGAATAGCATTTTGCGACTTCGTCAAGGAAATGAAACCCAGAGCTCTAGAACTTTGTACACTCCCTGATTGATAATGACTATACCAGGGTCCTTGGTGAATCTTTGGCCGGAATAAAATTGAGCATCCATCTCCCTGATTGATAAATGTTTTTATTTTTCATTGGGCTAGGGTATTAAGATAGAACTATCTCTCACATGCAAACAATCAAGCTCAATATTACAAGTACAAAGGATTTTATATACTGAAAGCAAACTACAACTTTTCCACAACCCGTACCTATAAGATTGATGACGAGAAGCTGGGAGTGTTATTGGTTTTCTCTTATATTCTCTAGTTGCTGGGTTCCAAATACAAAAGCTATCATCTTCCCCCATTCCCTTATTACCAAAACTGTACATAGCTATCAGGCCATTACAAGAACCTAAAATCTGAACTCCAGAATCTCTGTCAAATTCAATTGGGTAATGTTCTATCCGCATAGGTTTGATCTTTTTCGACGTATCCAAATCATAAGGTTTTGTTGATGATGCTTTTAATGATATCTGAGCATGATTTGTGGAGTAAATTAGAGGTTTCTTATTGCCGTTTGAGCCTTCCGTGTAGGTGTAAGCTCTAACCATAAGACTAGGGTTGTTTCTTTGTATAGGAAGATGAAGGTGATCCTTAATGAATTTAGGGCTAAATAATAGTTTACGCAAAGGACTGCACACACATCTACAAGCTAAGATAGAATTCACAGGTAACCTGAATATCCTCCGGAAGCATCAACATAATTTCTTCTTTTGCTGCTACTCAAATCTTCCCCCCCGACCAAAGAAAACCGAGAGAAAGAGAATAAGCACCACCTTCATAATACTATAAATACGATTTCGAACACCTGCAGAATAGCTAGGAGGAGTTCTTGTTTGACAAGAAGTCTATAATAAAAAGTAAGTGCACGATCAGATTCTTGTTTTATCAAACTCTATGAGACAAATCATGAGAAAAGCTGACTTTCTTTTGTTCACGTAGCATAGTTGCCCCAAACTAAAAACCAATCAGCTGCCAGGACAACGTTGTATACCTGCATAATTTTCCATTTTGGTGTTGGCTGATAGCTCATATTAGGTTGGGCATACAATTCATTGCTTGTTGCAAATATGAACTACAACTATATCTTATTATATACATGATTTCCGGTATCGCATTCTCCAATGTGGGACTATTATTTAACAGTTAAAGACCAATTAATCTGGTTGGAAGAATAAGAAAGGGTTGTTTTCAGTTAAAATGGCTTATGAAGCGGCTACGAATTCTACTACCAATTTTCCTGTGACTAAAGTTTGGTCGAGGGTATGGCCCCAAAAAGTCAGCTTCTTTCTTTTGCAAGCATGCTTGGGCATAGACTTCCTACCGTGGATAAAACCAGCAACTCTTTTAGCTCATGTAAATACCTCAAAGGCGAATCAAGTTTAGACACGACAAGTGTTTTTGCACGAACTCGCACAAGTTCTGAAAATTAAAATTAAATGGTCTCTGTAATGATGGCTGAAATGATACAAAACTTGAAATAATTTTCAACTATTAATCGAAGGAGGGTTAAAAAAAATAAGAATAATTATTGGGTCACTGAGTCATTGATTCGCCGGAACCACGAATTGAAGTTGAACTGGGCTAGAACACAGACCGGCTCAGATTGAATGGTCAGGACTTTATGGTTCTTATGGATCACTAATCCTTCTGAGAATGATTTCGTTTTCTTGAATGGGTTGAGGTGGTGATTAATTTGGTTCAGGAAAAGCTTGCCAAAGTTGAATTTAGTTTTGACTCTATCATGCTAACAGTAATCAAACTGCATTGTGGCCCTGTCTGCCTGTCACCGCATTCTTCTTATGCAGCTGTACCCATGCGCGCTCTTCCAGTTTACACGACTAAATTTGATGATAGAGAGCTTAAGGGAGCCCTCTGGAGTCGTCTGCCTGAAGCGATTTTATGGGAAATATGGAAGGCGAGAAACACAAAAGTTTTCTCTGACAAAATAAGGGATGCTAAAATTCAAGAACAAAGAACTAGAAGCTAGCAGGGATGTATTATCAGCACAAATTGTTCGGGCAACCAGAACAAAGAACTGAAACAAAGAACTAAAACCAATCATGTTAAGTCAAAAAATAAAAGTTATTTCACTTGATCATTGCATCAATTTACCCTCGTGCCTCATATTAAAGTTACTCTTTTTTTAGACTAAAAAAATCAAGAATGCAGGTGACAATTGATGGTGTAAATATGAAGAACAGAACCAAGACGACTCAGAATTGAATCACCAACTGTTGAATCATTTGAGAGCAGCTGAGGACAATCTGAGTTCTGTGTGTCTCACTTAGTCCTTTTATAGATGACATCTGATCTTAGAGTCCAGTGATCGCTTTTGTATTCGACTTCTTATATATGCCTTTGCAAATGATTGGTGGTGAAATACGGAATTCAATTCTTTGTCTAGCTCCAGAATTATGAGTGGAATATAGAATTCTTTTCTTTGTTTTTTTAAGGGGATTATTTGTCACACTACTCTATTCCTCAAAAACCACAGTTCCACCATAGTGTAACAAGCAGCTATGAGCCACAATTCTTGCACCACTGGACTCTTTTGCTTACTAAGAGATGAGTATCTTTTATACAAGTCATTCCGCTGTGTACGCACTGGGTTAAGATCGAGCTTGTTGTATTGATTTAAGAATCCTTAGGATGATTTCGTTTTCTTGAATGGGTTGAGGTGGTGATAAATTTGGGTCAGGAAAGGCTTGTCGAAGTTGAATTTGAATTTGGTTCCGACTCTATCATGCTAGCAGTAATCGAACTGCCAAGTGATACCATTCATTGCATTCTCCTTGTGCAGGTGCACTCATTCCCCTTCCAGTATAAAGGGCCGGATTTGATGATTTAGAGCTTGAGACATGCCTCTCAACTCTCAAGTGCTATTATATAATATGTTTTCCGATGAAAAAAATCAGCTCCAACCAATAGACGAAGTAATCAGAACACAAAAAAAAGAAAAATCAAAACTAAAAACCAATCAGCTATGAATGTAGAGGCCCAAATATCCATTTTCGAGATGTTTGGCTGATAGCCCATGTAGGACGCTCATGTAGAACTATTAGGGTGAGCATATAATTCATAGCTGATTAGCGATATGTACTACAACTATAACTTATTATATACATAATTTCCTAGATTGTGTTATAACGAGAGATCGAACGAGAACAATAATAGAGATCGAGACACAGAGATTTACGTGGTTCACTAACTGTTACGTTAGCTACATGCAAAACAGAGAAAGCAAAGTTTTATTACAGAGCAGAATACTGAGTTAGACACATTCTAGGTACAACGTGCGTATATATATAGGGCAAAGAAATAAAACCTAATTCGACTAAATAACGGAAAACAAATCCAGCGATAATACATTATGTATACCGTAGTTCCGGTCAACGACTGATTCAAGGCATATCAACAAATCTCCATCTTGACTTGAATCCTCCCAGCAACAGAAACAGATGCACCATGACAGTGTTAGAACCTTTCTCTGCTCAGATGCCCCTAGACAAGGGCTCAGACTACTGACTTGTGATATTAAGCAAGTCCAAGCAATGTTGGAACTTGCTCTCAGGAACTGGCTTGGTGAACATGTCAGCAGGGTTATCAGCTGTGCCTACCTTCTTCACTTCAATTCTCTTCTCATTTCTCATAAAATGATACCTGACATCAATGTGCTTCGTCTTCTCATGATGGACTTGATCCTTGGTTAAGCATATTGCACTCAAGCTGTTACAATACACTATAGCCTGATCCTGATGTAGGCCTAGATCATTAACCAACCCCTTTAACCAAATTCCCTCCTTAGCAGCTTCTGTCAAGGCCATGTACTCTGCCTCTGTAGTAGACAAAGTAATTGTAGGTTGTAGAGTTGCCTTCCAGCTTACAACAAAACCTCCAAGAGTCAACACATAACCAGTCATAGATCTCCTACTGTCCACATGTCCATCATAATCAGAATCTGAGAAACCAGCCACTAAACATCGGGTATCGTTCCCATAACAGAGACCGACATCTGAAGTACCTCTAAGATACCTGAAAATCCTCTTAACAGCTTGCCAATGTTCCTTCCCAGGCTGAACCATAAACCGACTGACCACACTAACAGCAAATGCTAAGTCTGGTTGAGTGCAGACCATAGCATACATCATATTTCCAATTGCGCTAGCATATGGAACTCGAGATGTGTACTCTTTCTCCTCATAAGTCTGAACCGTGTACATTCTCAACTAGATGCCATTGGAGTATCTATAGGCTTGGCTGAATACATTCCAAACCTTCTCAAAATCTTCTTGATGTACCCTTCCTGTGATAGGAAAAGCTCTCTTCTTCCTATCCATTTAGATTTCTACTCCCAGAATTTTCCGAGCAGCACCAAGATCTTTCATCTCAAACTCCGCACTGAGAGACCCCTTCAGCTTCTGAATATCTGACTTATTCTGAGCAGCAATCAGCATATCATCAACATACAGCCACTGTGCTGACTCGTTTCCAGATACTGCAGCCTTGTAGGTGGACGGCTCGTGATCCTCCACCTCCTAGGCCACCTGCAATGCATAACCCACCAAATCGTCAAACCTGTACCTCGCTGGAGGTTTTATTCCAACCCTTCTAGGTAGGTCTGTAGCAATGATCTGATGTTCAACTTCCTCTGGTGGTGCATTCTCAGACTCATCTGCATCTTGCTCTTCGGTAACTGATGATGGTAGTTGGTTGTCAACCAACTTAGGTGCCTGATTCTCCTCTGGACTGAATTGCACCTCCACCTCCTCAACAACAACCTCATTTTCTGTGACTTTGAACCCTGTAATACATACAAATTTCCATGCTTGACACCTTTCAGAATCACATCAGAACCTTTGCAAACATGCAAACCTCCACCTTCACCTTTGAAACTGAAACCCTTGCTGTCTAGCAGACTCAAGGATATCACATTCTTTGTCAAGAGTGGCACATGCCTGACTTCCTTCAATGTGCAGATTCTCCCATCATGTGTCCTAAAACTGATTAAGCTGATTCCAACCACCTTGCAGACAGACCCGTTTGCCATAGAGACACTGCCCCCATCTGCACGGTTGTACGTAGTAAATAACTCTCTTTTGTGAGATATATGGTAGGACGCCCCGGAGTCAAGGAACCACTCATCAGACTGATGTGTGTAATCATCTGTTAGCAGAACAAAATCTCCCTCTGAAGTGTTTCCACATTCAGCTAATGCTGCAGATCCAGAGTTATATTCTTGTTGCTTATTCTTCTTAGGACATTCCGACTTCCAATGACCTTTCTCTTTACAGTAGGCACAGACGTCTTTTGGTAATTTATAGCCGGAATTTTTCTTGCCATTCTTACCGTCCTTGCTTTCTTTTGCCATCAACCCGGAAGCCTGATTTTCTGTACCTGTTCCAGCAGCCTTATGCCGCATCTCCTTGGTATGAAGAGACGACCTAACCTCTTCCAGCGTTATAGTATCTTTTCCGGTAATAAAAGACTCTCTAAAATTCTCATACGACGGAGGCAGAGACACCAGCAACATTAAGGCAGCATCCTCATCTTCCACCACCTCATCAATATTACGCAATTCAAGCAGAATAGTATTAACTTGATCTAGGTGATCTCTAAGAGGCATACCTTCAGACATGCGCAGACTGAAAAGACGTTGCTTCAGGATCAATTTGTTGGTCAGCGATTTCGTCATGTAGAGACTTTCCAACTTTAACCACAAAGCGGCGGCCTTTTCCTGATCTGCGACTTCAGTGATTACGTCGTCCGCGAGACACAGCATAATCGTTGAGTGAGCCTTCTCCTCCATAGTCGCATACTCAGCGGTGGATCTATCTACGCCCTTCTTATCCGAAGCTAACGGCAACCAAAGACCTTGTTGCTTCAACAAAGCCCGCATCTTGATTTGCCACAGACTAAAACTATTTCTCCCGGTAAACCTGTCGATCTTCATCATGGATCCGGACATCGTTCTCGACGGAAATCGAACCTCGCTCTGATACCAATTTGTTGTAACGAGAGATCGAACGAGAACAATAATAGAGATCGAGACACAGAGATTTACACATTATAGGTACAACGTGTGTATATATATAGAGCAAAGAAATAAACCCTAATTCGATTAAATAACGGAAAACAAATCCAACGATAATACATTACGTATACCGTAGTTCCGGTCAACGACTGATTCAAGGCATATCAACAGATTGCATTCTCCGATGTGGGACTATTATTTCACAGTTGAAGACCCAGTGTGGTCGAGGGCTTATCCCCAAAAAGTAAGCTTCTTTCTTTGGCAAGCATACTTGGACAGACTTCCTACCACGGATAATATTCAAAGAAGAGGTATGGCTAGTCAATCTCCTTGGCTGCAGTACTGCGCGTAGAATATGAGGGTTATTTCAAAAGATTATGCTGGTAGATTTCGTGCTCTGCCTCTTAGAGTGTCACAAACCTTGCGGAGTTGAACAAGTTTCAATCTCTCGGATCAAAGAAAGCAACTGTGGCGTCGTCTGCCTGCAGTGATTTTATGGGAAATATGGAAGGCGAGAAACGCAAAAGTTTTTTTTTCTGACAATCCTATTTGAATAAATGATATAATAAGGGATGATAGAATTCAAGAACAAAGAACTAGAAGCTGGCAGGGATATATTATCAGCACAAATTGTTCCGGCAACCAGAACAAAGAACTATAACAAACAACTAACCAATCCTGTCAAGTCAAAAAAAAAATAACCAAATCCGTTAACGCAGAAAAGAGCGAACCCCATGTCATCTTCGGCGGGTTGGACTTCTCAGTTGTGTCAGTGTCTTTGTTCGTAGTCCATTTCTTTTTTTCCAACATAAGCACCCGAGTGAACTGAAACCAGGCTTTCCAAATAACTATCTTCTACCCTCCATAAAAAATCAGCATCATCCATTTTCAAATCTGTACTTTTATCATTCTTTGTGTCAAACAAAGCCAACTTCAAGTCCTTGTTGCATAGTATCTCGCCATTTTCAAAACACCATAGCGGTTTTGGAAGTCCCGAGCCAATCATTGGTTGTTGGGTAGTGGCGATGCGTCTGGTCCAAGATTCTTTCACTCCGTATTTCTGCATCACCCATATGTCAAGACGTACACCAGGGACAAGCAAAATTAAACTTAAGCGTTCTTCAATCACTCCGAGATTTTTTTTTAACGAACTCTCTTCTGGTTCTGGATATGAATTCAAAATTCTTCTGGGAATGGCATATCCAAAATTCTCTCATTGCTTAAATCAAAACATAGTATTACTTCAGAGTTGGTGGCAGTAGTGACCAACCGGTGAAGTGCTCCGTTAAAAGGTAAACCGGGAGATCTATTTGCACGAAGAAACGAGTAACGAGTCGTAGTTTGCACTGCTCTCCATGAATCTTATCTCAAAGCATAAACATGAGCTCCAAAACGACCAGAATTTCCGTAATTTGCTAGTCTTACTATCTTGTAATCGCCAATGCTGCAGTCGTAACCAAACCCGTACCTGACATTGTAGCAGTGCTGGTGATTATCAAATAATGTTACCATTGGTATATTATTCTTATACTCACCTGTGATTATCGAAACGAAGTGGCTTATACTGGAATGGGTATTCCATCAGTACAGCTTTATTAATAGATTCACATGACGATGATGATCTGGATATTGAAGCATAATCTATGGAATAAACCCCGGGCAACTTGAAACACGGCTGCTCGTAACGATTAAGGAGGAACCTGAGGTTGTTTTTCCGGATACTATGATGGAGGTGATACCCAACAAATTTAGAGCTAGAAAGTAGATTACTCCATGGCTTGCAAACGTACCTACAATTTAGAACTGACTTCAAAGGTAACCTTAGAAATATATCTTCCTGAATTTCAACTGGAAGGATCAACATGACTTCTTTTTCTGCTGCTTAATCTTCTCCACCTTGCACTGAAATTATTGAGGAAGGAAAACCAAATCCAAGAGAAGAGAAGTCTCAAAAGTTTTGACAATACGAGAGAATTACATGCTGCAGTCTTTTATAGGAAACTAAATCATCATAGAATTTGGAATAATGGGTCATAAATGGAATTTGGAAACATGCACAGAATAGAAGTCCTTGCATGTTCAGCGGCCTTGAACAAATATGGAAAAAGAAGAAGACTTTCTTTTGTTCAAGATTGATGCTCCCTCTGCAGAGCGAGGTATCGATGAGTGAGGGCATTCGCCCACCCCGACAAAAAAACTTGCTAACTTGCACCCCGCGACTGGTTTTTAAAACCAGACTGCCAGGTAGGTGGAGCTGACAGCTGTGATCTGCCGTTCAGATTACCGGCGGTGATGAATTTGCACAAGTTGGGAAGATCAGATGGTCATTGGAATCATTGTAAAATGGCTGATATGGTATAGAATGGCATTATTTCTAAACACAAATCTTTCTTGTAAGACAGAAACTGAAATAAAGAAACAAACTATGCCGAGTTACTTGCACAACTAACTAACCAGTAACGAAAGAAGAAGACGCAGAGGTAAATACTAAAAGAATGAACACTTTCTCTTTGTTAAATGCCTAAGTAAGCAAGTTTTATTTTCAGACTTTTCTTTTTTTCCTGTGATTCTAATCTGAACTCACATTTCACAATTGTTAATATAAGAAAGAATTGTGAACAATTTATAACTTAAAAACTCTAAAAAAAAAGGAATAAAATGAAGTTAAGTAACCTCATTACTTGTCATATGTCTCATGAGTTTGCTTAAAGTTTCCCTAGTCGCAACTGTATCAGGATGATCTTCGCCACAAATTGAAGTTCTTATAAATAAAGATTTACGAATGAGATCATCTCCTAAATCATACTGACCTCCTTTTAGCATTAATTTAGCTCTTGTTTCTATAATGGTAGCTCGCATTAGTGCTAGTTCCTGCCAAAGTAACGGATTCAGTTGCGCGCTACTTTGAACTGATCTCCAACAGAAAGGTTTATCCAACCACTTTTCAACCCTTGAAACCAAGGTTTCTTCAGCAGCTTCTAATGCATCGGTGCAGAGCCGAAGGAGTTCTAGGGAAGCATTACACCTGGAGTATGTCATAAAGGTACGAACTGCAAGAGGCAGGACGACTTTTTTAACAAACGGTATCAAGTCTTGAACCTTCAATTGAATGACAGCCTGATTGGTACCAAACCCAAATAACAAGAAACAAGCTGCCCACAAATGCTCCAAATCCTGATGAATAAACCCTCGGTTGCTAATTGCTTCAACCATGGCGTAAGAGACTCCAGGGATCTCTCTTTTTCGAGAATAGAGCTTGACAATTTCATGGAAATGTATACAATCCTCATTACTGCTGCTTCTCCCAATACCAAACCTGACCAACATGGAAGAAGCTTCTGATTCCGATCTTTTTGTATGTGATCCCTTGAAACCACAGGTTACAGCATACAAGCATTTCTTCCATAAATGGGCCTTCCGGTGCTTTTCTGGAATTTTATTCGCTGCTAGGGAAAGTAGAGAAATTGGAACTGATGAAGGACCAAAAAATCCACATACCAGAACCATCCTAGTAGCCAAGCTGCTTGGTCCATCTGCATGATCAAATATCGAGAAGCAAACCTCTAAAAGTTGTATGAGGAAAGCCTGTTGACTCAATGTAGAACCCTCTCTACGACTCAATTTCAAGTCCCGTAAAGGCATTCTATTAACTGTGTCGAGAAGTCTGGTTGGATTTATAGGAAGCTCGTTGAGAATGGCACCTACGATACCAAGACCCAATGTAAGCCTGCCAAGTTTCTCCTCAATAACCTTGAGTGTATCAGTTTCTGCCATGGGATAGTCTTTGATTCCCTTCATCAGCGTCATGGCTTCAACTCCAGATAAGTAAGACAGTTTCAGTGGTTCCAAGTTCATGATTCTAGGAAGACGGGTTGAGATTATAATATGGGTTTCCCCACCAAATCGGGGTAAAAGGTCCATTATGGTTTTCCCATCCCACCAATCTTTCTCACTCTCCAAGTTATCGATTATAACCAAAAAAGGAATATCGCGCATGAGCTCTTTTCTCAATTTGTGAACGGCGGAAGCTTCCTGCTCCTCGAAGCTTTTGTTTTTGCGCTTCTCTAGCCATCGATTCTCAATTCCCACATCAACATCTAAAAATGGCGAGAGATTCAAATAGTTTTGCCGAATATACCTAGTTTCTCCTCCTACCCACAACACCATCTTGTATCTCTGAGCATACCTGTAAGCAAATTCTAAAAGAAGCTCTGTCTTGCCAATTCCAGAGTCACCAGAAACACAAGCAACACCTTTACCATACACTATCTTTGTAGGTTTTCTTCTCCGCCTGTGCTTTCCGCCATTTCTTGTCTGTGTTTGAGGACTGCTCGTACTTTGCATCTCAATTTCCTTCTCAGATTCCTTCCAGATTATTGGCTCTTTTCCTTTGCCACTAATTTTTTCTTTTTGCCGGTCCAACACTCGTTCTTCCATCTTGATTCCCTCGAACCGACTAATCACCAAGTTTTTCCGCCGATGTTTAGTCTTGAGTTCAAAAAAGTCTCTTTCTGCATCTCCACTAAAATCACCAAACAAAATGAGTTCTAGTTCACTGAGCTCTTTTTTCCTTCCAATGAAATTTTCATTTCTTGGATAAGGAAACTCTTCTCTATCAACCTTCTCCTTCCAAATATTGACCCTGTCGACTACACTTCTCCTTCCTAATCTTGTTGCCAAAAGAATCACGGTCTTCAATATACAATCCCTACAGTTACCACCTTGAGCCTCCAATTTCCACTCATCCACACGTGAAATGCCATTCACGGCTTCCCTCCACTCCATCTCTGATCCTTCATACAACATCCATAGTTCGCCCCCATGGTTCTCCCACACTTCTCCTCTTTTCTCAATTATATCTCTGGCAAGGCAATCTCCAGGACCCAAATCAAAGAATATTGGAACCAAATTCTTTTTACCCAGAAAATTTGTTATCTCCATAATGCTGTAACGATTCCCAAAAGACTTCCTAGAGAGAATCACCACCCCGAAAGTGGAAGTGTTCATTGCTCTCTCAACAGTACTAGAGCTCCGAGAACTCCTACACCGAGCTCTATCAGCTGAGAAACAACTGACCCCTTGCATCTCCAGCTCTGAACGTAACCACTTGGTGAACCTCAGTAAAGAAGGCCTATGTCCATGCATTCCTATGTATACGTCAAAACTCCTCTGCCTATTAGATGAAAGAGCAGGTGTTGAAGTCTGCACATATGAGAACCTCCCCTGGTTTCTCCCCCATTTTCTCTGTTTTTCTTTATTCCTTGATAGACCACCGTTTTGGAGGTAACTAGATGAATTGCTATTGCATCTCGCAATAGAGGAAGAAACATGGTCAAGAAGCGACGATTGCTGGAAATCATCCTCATTAGATACACCTACTGCAGATGAAATATTCTTGGAAGAAACTCCACCACTAGGTAAAGGTTCTAGTTTTTTAATTGCAGCGCTGGAATTAGGAGTGTCAGCACTTATGATCGAAGCGGTGGAAGAATATGGAACGTCAGACCTAACTGATTCTGATCCTTGATAACTTGGAGATCTAGGAGAGAAGAACGGGGATTGATTAGCAGAAACGAATGCAGAGGACGAAGATGAGAGATTTCTTGATATTGAGGTAGACAATGTTCTGAGCTTGGAACTGTCTTGCGGAAACTCCATATATCCATCTTCATACAAACCTCAACACCCAAACCCCAGATAAAAGGACTTCCCGTGCATCATACGTTTTGGAGGCCAACTGCAATGAATAAGCAATTTGTTTTCACTTCAGCAAAGCAGCTTTATAAAACGAAATATTGACAAACAAGCTTGACTATTCTTTGGAATTGAACAACATCTATAAAAAGTTCAAACTTATAACATAATCTTCTAAAATGAAACCAAAAAAAGTAAAAATAAATAAACAGCGGAAGAACCGAAGAAGGCTAGACATCTTATAACAAAATACGAAGCACCAAAGATCTTGTAACTTAATATTCTGAGCACAATTAGGCACAAGTGTACTAATATCTTAACTCTATAACTACGTTACAGCATACATCTATGCTCGTGAACACAATAAAGCCCACGTGTCTTAAAGCAGAAATTATTTTCAATTGGTCTTTTTAGCTGAACACTACATCATACCGTCAAAAGATGACGCAGATTTGCTTTCTCAGCTAAAAATGCATGGGATCAGATCCATAATTCTGCTCATCCCTTATTTGGTTCAGTTTCTAACTGAATGTTATCTAAATTTGGATAAGACACTTCCAACACCCAACAGCGGACTACACGTGCATCTAACATATACTGTAGTGCACATTTAGGCACATATGGAATATATTGGGACTCCTTAACTGTATCAGCAGCTTACGGATTCTCAGGCACAACTAAAGCCACGTGTCCTAAAAACGATACTCTATAGCTATGTTAGCAGCTTTTTCTCGTGATCATAGTTAAGCCCCAGCCACGTGTACTAAATTAGGAATCTATTTTCAGTTGCTCCATCTAAGCTCAACATTACGTCATACCACTAATGGATGACGCACTTTTACTCCCCAACTACTAGTTAGCACAGCATCCATTGTATAGTTCACCTGCTGACTAAACGTTATTTAAATTTGGATAAGGCATTTCACGACACCAACAACTAACAACACATGTTTCCAACATTTCTCTAGCTCACAATTAGACCAAAGTCTACTAAATCACGACTCCATACTCTATCAGTATCTTACAAATGCTGAGAAGGTATAACGAAGAACAGCTCCCTTCTATGCTTGCGAACACAATTCAGCCCACGTGTAATAAACTAAGTTTCTATTTCAGTTGCTCCCAACATTACGTCATACCGCTAAAAAACGGCGCAGTTTCACTTCTCAGCTATTAATACAGTGGATCTGATCCATAATCTAACTCACGCATTCAGTTTCCGATCAAACATTATCGAAATACAAAAAATAAACACTTCTCACCCCCATGATAACTCAAATTACACATAATTCCTCAACACACAAACTCAAAACTAAAAACCACTGCAAGTATCACATTACCCTAACTTCCCATTCAAACAGGATCACCATAGAAGCTACCTATACCACCATTAAATTGCTACTGAATTGAAGTTAAACATATTCATGCAATTAGCATCAGAAACAACTAAACAAAAAAAACAAAAACACTGTAATGAAAACAAAAGTTAAAAACAATCAATGGGTCCTACAAGAATTGAAAAGGATAGAACTAAAATTCAAACAATCAAATCAAACCTAAAATAACTCTAAAACTCCAACCTTTTTTTAAAATCCAATGCACAAACCCACTTTTATTCATAGATCCATACACAAACATTCATGAATATAAACCTAAAATATCAAACAAAAACCCTATTTCACAAAAAGGGCTCACTTAAAATCACCTCAAAACCCCCCAAAACTACAAACTGTAAAACTAAAGATCTACTAAAAATCAAATGAAACACAAATACTACTAATGGATTCAAAAAACATCAATTGAAAATTTGATTTTTCACGTACCTTAATGTAATCAAAGTTACTTCCTTTTCTTCTAAAACCACCAAACCCACTGCCTTAGAATCTCAAAACCAGAATCCAAAGCTTTAGATTTTGATTACAGAAGTGAAAAAACCAATGAAGAAGAAGAAGCAGAGAAAAAAACTGTTAAAAAGAGTAATTTTTTATTTCTTTCTTTTTTTCGGTTTTTAAGAAGGGAAAAGAGGGAGATATGAAATGACTTAAATACCATTTTCAGTGACTAAAATGCCTCTTGTTAATTAATGCTGGTCCACCTATACCATTTTTAAATTGTATTCACACGTTGTTTTCGTAATGATTCAGTATAACATAAGGGTATCTATGGTATGTGTCTTCATGATGTGAAAATGTGATGGTTTTGATCTTGATCGTTTATTTTGATGAGAGTGGTATATTGGTCGTTAGATTTGGATAAGTGTTTTGCTTGAAATGTTTAATTGGAATGTGTAAAGGCAATAAATGGAGGTAAAGGCGATTGAATGGATGGTATAGAAACGGCAAAAAAATGAATTTTGGAACTATAAAAATATGCAAGGATTTCGTTATATGGGGTACGATTTGGTGACATTATTAGATTTGTTTGGTTGTAATTAGATTGTTAATTATTAGTTTTGTATCTAAAGAAAAAAATAAAATTACAATTAACAAAGAATTTCGACGACAACTTTTTATCAACTGTGTTAATTGATATTTAAATTTTAAATTAATATTACATGATAAAAATATATTTTTTAGATAAAACTAGAAAAGTGAATGAACCATTTTTTATGGGAAGGAAATAGTATAAAATTAAAAGCACTAATTTTTATTTTTATCCTGTTTTCAGACCTATTAAATGAGTGTAACTCGAGTGTAAACATGAATTCATGTGATCAAATTGCACACCGTTAGAGACAAGAGAGTGCACATTTGAAAGGAAAAAAAATCCAAGACAAAAATTGGGTTGCCTTTGGTGTATAGATTTGAGACCAGTCTGGTTTGCAAGCTAAATTAAAAAAAAATCAAAACAGAAAATCAAATCGGATTTAAAAAAAAATGTTTTTAATACAATAATACTAAAATAATGAAGGTTAAAAAGTGTGGCTATGGTATTGGGTGTATACGGATTGAAAGTGGGACCAGTGTAAGGATGGTGTTAAAAAAAGTTTGACTTAAATAATCGTGGAGCCCTAATCTTCTTCTTGAAGTCCACACCAACGTCAAACAACAAAGAAAGGACCACCCTTTTGTTGACTTCAATGACCCTTCTTCTTCACATTAAGAGACCAATCCCAAGGTATGTACTAAGTTTTTGGTTGTCTATGATCTGTTTTTTTCACAATTTTCCTTTATAATTTCAGGACATTTTGATTTCTATGATGAGACTCAAGTTGGGTTGTTGTATAAATTGCCTTTATCCAATGTTTTTAAAATTTAATTTGAGGTGATAAGTGTTTCATACCATATTTATTATACTATTACCTTAGTTATTTCAGTACAAAGAATGGAAATAAATTCTAGTAATTGTTTTGAATTTAAAATCTAGCTAAGTTGGAATCTATAAGAATTATTTGGTCTTACCACTAAAAAATAAAATAGAGTCATTATAAGAATCATATCAAGGTCCCGTTATTTAAAAAGGACGAAAGTATTAAGTTATACTCACTAATTTGAATTACATTTCTATCTTTATCTCAGATATCAAATATTTTTGTTTATTTATTTAATTTTTATTTTTATTTTTATTTTTAGATTATTTTTTATTTTTTTATTCTTTTTTATCTTTTTTTCAAAAAAAAATTCAATTTTTTTTCAAATTTTTTTTTCAATTTTTTTCTTTTGGTTTATTTCTATATTTCTCAAAATCGATCAAAAAGTGAAAAAAAAAATCAAAGCAACTTTTTTTTCAGAAAACATTTGCGTTTTGATTTTTAAAAAAAATCAAACTAGAATCGGTGGATAAGATGACACACGTATGTCGATTCTGGTTTGATTTCTTCATTGACGAAGAACATGAAGAATTGGTGTATATGGGTGCTCATATCAACCGATTTTAAAAAATCCCACTCTAGAATCGGTCGATACCAAAAATGATAGTTTTTTTTTATAATTTTTTTGCCCTGAATCGGTGGATAAGGTTTTCCACGTGTACCGATTCTAAAAAACTTAAATTTCAAAAAGTTTTCTACAAAAAAAAATTGCCCAAAATCGGTGGATAAGGTTTTCCGTGTGTGCCGATTCTAAAAAACTCAAATTCAAATGTTTTCCTACAAATTTATTTGCCCAGAATCGGTGGATAAGTTTCCACACGTGTGTCGATTCTAAAAAAATCAAATTCAAAAGTTTTTTGCAATTTTTTTGCCCAGAATCGGTGGATATAAATGCACTCATCCACCGATTCTAGTTTAAAAAAAATAAAAAAAATAAAAAAGTTTTAGAAAAAGTATTTTAAAAATATTTTAAAAATAAAAATAAAAATAAAAAGTAATTAATTAATTAAAATTAAACTATATTAATATAAGAATTAAATCAATAATTAACACTAATTAATTGTATCAGTCATAGTTGGATAAGGGGGCTTTGAAATGATAATTGTAATACCCTATTTTATCTTTTAGTGTACGACCAAATAATTCTCATAGACCCCAATTTAACTAGAATTTAAATGTATATTGTCATTGTATCCTCACTTTATTTTTTTGAAATCTTGGAATTATGCACCTTAAGATATTGTCCAAAGCCTCGTACCTTAGTTGGTTATAGAAGGTTGGTCATTGTAGTAGCTAAAAATCTAGTTACCATATCCCAAACTGAATAATGATATCACATATGTCTACAGCCACACGAAAGAGATTTTACTATCAAGTAAAAATACATAAATATTAACATGGTTCGATATGTTTACCTATATTCACGAGAAGGAATACTTTGATTTTTATTGATGCAGCAGATTACAACTCTCAAATATTAAACCTTATGTTACCACCCAAGAACTCTCTCTCAATGTATATCTCTCTTTCTTAATCCAAAAAAAAAAAAACCTCCTCAGTAGTTAGGTCGTGAATTTATATGCACGCGGGTTGATACATCCAAATTTATTATTGAGCGGATATGCATCGTTCGTTGTGTTGTGATCGGGGCCTGACTCTCGATCTTCTGTTAATTCATCTACAATGTAGTGTTGGTCTTCACAAATCTTGAGATACTCACACTTATATACGTCCAAATACTCGAGTCACATTATGTTATGACCCACTATTTGTCTTCTTTTATCCTTTATCAGTTGCATTTACTACCTTGTCTGCTCTTTTAAACTTGACAGTTAATTCTTTTAACTCCTTTCTACGCGTCTTGATCCTGCCTAGTGGTGGTACGTAGATATATTAGGTATCGCACTTGGACTAAAAGCTCACATCTAGTGCTTCTTTTCTTTCATTTGTTCTCATGGTCCCGCATTCCAGATTCATCCACGTGGACCTAGATATTTTACCACTACAGTCTTATCTTGTAAGTAGAAGAACGGGGGTTTGAGCCTCGCTACATTTAAGCATCTGATTTTGAGTTTTATTTAATCAATTAAATCGTGTTGTCGAGATTGGAAAAAAATAATAAAATAACCTGGATATTTTATAATAAAGTCGAGTAATAAACAATGTGATTTATATTTTTCGGCTAATGAAATTTATATTCAATAGATGCTGATGAAATTTATTAAAGTACCAGTGCTTATAACTTGCAGGTTGTTTATTTTTTTCTTACTCATATAATTTATATGAATCCGACTCATTATAACTGACTCAAAAATTGTTAAATAGTAAATTACATAAAACTTTTGAATCCAAACATATATATGTACATCGATTCAGGTACAAAATGATATATTAACTTAAAAACTTCATAATTCGATGTATGAGTCAAGTCAGAATTCAAGTCAAACATCAAAAAAATGAGGAAAAATAAACGAAAAATGTTAAAATTAAAATCAAAATAAACTAGACATCTTACTAGGGTCGAATCAGATTCAAATCCTAAGTCATACCCGAACAAACAAGGTGTACTTGTGCAGATCTCAAGCAACGGTCGAGCAGCTAACATAAAAACAATGGCATGCCCCTATATATAGCACAAACGCTCCTAAAATGGTCACATGCCCGTGTCAAATTCGTGTCCGACACTTGGACGTGCCTATTTCGGCGTCAGACACATCGGTAACATCATATGTATATGTCACACACTATATATTTTAATACAATTATATACGAATAATGCTTGAATATGTATTATTTCATTGGTTTATATACTTATTTTTACACAAATTTATTGTTTATCAACGACTTATTAGTATTGTTAAAGAATTGTATTCATAATATATATATTCTTGATAAATATCACTAATTCCATAACGTGTCTGTGTTCAATTTTTTTAAGAATCTATTTGTGTCTGTATCCGCGTTACGTCGTGTACATATCACCTTATCTGCCTGGGTGATACCCAGCCCTCAATCATATAGATATTCATGTCCATATAATTTGGTCGCACAAACCAACGACCCGTACCCGTGATTTGCCAATCAGCTGAGAAAGGTAGTTGTGAATGTGTGATCTGTCAATGTAAAGATGAAAATGGGATTGGAAATTCAGAATTGTCTGTCTTGTTCAATGGGAACAAACAAACCACCTGATTAGCGAGAGACCACTATAACGACATCCATACAACATTGCCCTACAAATCCACTTCAAAATATCTATATTCATCTTATTTAAACAAATACCATTACATATGGAATGTCCACGATTAAATGGATCTGCAACTGACAGCTCAGGTGTGTGCAAGGTTATAAATAACACTACCTTACAACGAGGTAGAAGACTCATTTTACAATTTTAACACCGTTATCAATTAATAACCTAGAGACTCCAATTCATCACTCATTCTATGTTGAGAGTTGCACACACCTTCTTTTTTATTGGGCGGTCGACGAAACTTCGGTCTCTGATTGGCTGAAAAACAACTTATCACCTTTATATTTTATGGCCGTTGAATTTTAATCAAATCAATTCGATTTTTTGCTCCACATTAAATGGTAGCAGTCACCCTCTTATGTGTTGGTGGGTCGACAAAATCCTTTATCCTGATTGGTTGATATTTTGTTTATTATTCTTACACCATATTTACGCATTTTTTAAAAATATGGACGTTGAATTTGTTTGAGAATTAAGTTAGAAAGTATTCATAAGTTAAGTAACTAAATAAAACACATTAAGTTAGAAAGTATTCAAATAAAAATTTATTGTTATTTATAAAATGTGTGTATTTAAAAAAAAAGGTTTTATAATATTTTGGGTGTTATTTACTAAATTAGAGACTTTTTTTCCAAACGGAGTTTTTTTATAAAACTCAAATAATAAAATAATAGACATTAGGGAATCCTGCTAAAGACCCGAACCATAGAGTACTTAGCACATGTGCCACAGAGAGATACGGCCCGTGCCATTTCTATGTCGCATTTTCCTAAGCTATGAGATCAAATGTTATTCAAACATCAATCACATTTATGTTGAACGAGAAAAAAAGTTAACACGAATCGAAATAAACATTATATCCCCTCTCCTTTCAATCATCGCATAAATAATACTTTTACAATTGTTTTATAAAACACATTTTTTCGATCCAAAAATCATTAATATTTACCGAGGTTATCTAAAAAAGAATTTTCAGATAAACCATATTCGTCGTAGATATTTCTTCATCGGTTTTGGGCATCAACAACCTTCGCTTCCTAGCCTTCGTGTATCTAGACAACACCACGTATAGTTGTCCATGGCTGAATACCGGTGTTCTTAAATCTATTCCTCGACCTGAGTTTAAAATTCGATATTAATTTTTTTAAAATTATCTTTCAAAAATATAATTAGCAAAATAACAATAAGTAATTTGATCGAACACTTTATGTGCGATTGAGATAATAGGTATTATAAATTCCAAAAGCAAAAGAGATTGTTGAGTTTATAGAAGTTTTGATTGAAATATACCATATCAGATAACTTCTTAAAATTTTCAACAACAAAAAAAGGATTGGTTAGTGAAGGTAAAAACAAACCATATGAAAAATAAAAAAATATAGTTTACATGTTCCAACGATTGTGGTGATGCATAATATAGATGAAAAGTATTTTTAAGTTATTTTCTTTTCTTCAGTTTTTTATTCTCTCATTTGATGGAGATAAATGAAAAATTAATTGTGTAAAGTAATTAATGATGTATTGATTAGAAATTTTACTTATTATTTTAATATGCAGTGGCGGAACCAAGGGTGGGCTAGACCTGGCTCTAGACCCCACCCCCACCCCTCACCCCCCAAATTTATAAAATCACTATATAACCCTTTATTTCAGTGAATTTAATGTTTAGTCCTCTAAATTTAGTGTTTAGTCTCTCCATTTTTAAAAAATTTAAGATTTAATCAACCTTAATTTATAAAATAAAATTAGCTTCCCTTAATTCTCAAACCTGGTTCCGCCACTGTTAATGAGAAAAAAATTATTATGTGTGAATGGGTACAAATGGGCCCCTTTACCATTCTGTATAAATGGGTTAGAAAGTATGGACCGTTGGATTAATAGGACTTAAATGATTTTGGAATGGGGAACAGATCCTGGCCACTACCGTGGGCCTTGGATGTGTTTGCTCATATACTCGGTATCCAGCCAGTTAGTAGTCAATAAAAAGTGAAATCTTCCTCTTATTAATTCCATGTTCCTTAAAACAGGATAAGATTAGATGGATTCTGACTACATATGGGGAACTAACAGTTAAATCTACGTATGATAATTTTTGGAAAATTTCGAGGAAATTAGAAATTTCTCAAAAACTTTTTTAATGGAAATATCTCCCAAATGCTCTCACCACTAATTCCAGGTTATATGGTATTATTAAAAATATTTTTCCCCTTTGTTCTTTTGGTTGTGAGAAGGAATAAACAATGGAACATCTTTTTTTCCATTGCTCCAATGCTAAATCTGGATGGTCTTTACCATCAAACCCGATCCAATTTCAATTTAATCATCCTGATAGTTTTCTAGAAATTTGTAAGTCTTGGATACGCAAACCAATCAACTCCATTAGTGTTGAATTAACCCTAACAAAAATGTGGTTCATTTGGAAAAATAGATGTGTAGGAGTTTTTCAGGAAAAACAAAGCTCGTTAATGCAAATATCCTTAGAGATCCAGAGACACATTCAGTATTGTTCTAAGATAACTAATATCAGTAAGAATCCCATTACAAAAATCTAGAACAAGAAAGGGTCTTGGAAACAACCTGCATTTGAAAACCATAAGATTAACACTGATGCAACTTGGGTCTGTAAAGATAACCCTTATGGTTTGCACTAATCCTTACATATGATGCAGGTAACTTTGAAAGAGCAAGAGCATGACCACCCTCAGCAAAAAATCCATAAAAAGTAGAAGCTCTAGGTCTTTTACAGGAAACACAGTGGGCTAAGGAAAATGAGATGAGTAATTTTAGCATAGAAGGTGACCACAAAAGCTTGATATATGATTTGAACGTGAAAACTGCTACTATTACTTGGCAGAAAGAAGCTATTTTTGAGGAGACAAAGAAGATTGCAGGCTCTTGTCCAAATTTTCTAGGTTTTTAATTTGTGCATAGTGTTGGAGAAAATGAGTTTTTTAACTAAATAATTTTTTATCTTCGTGTGACTTGATCTAATGACCTAAAGGTATAAGGATACTTACTCATTTTCATGAGTGAATGAAAGAGATAGCCTTTAGTCGCACATTGTGGAAAACTAAAGATGGACACCACCGTATAGGTAATAACCTTAGTTATCAATATGGGTAGGGGTGGATGGGCATACAGTACATGGGCTTATATCCAAGATTGTCCATACAAGAGTTGTGTGCATAAGGTTCCTGCATTTGGACTTGCATTTTGTTTCTCGTCCTGTGTGTAAGAGTTGTGCACTTCAGGTTCCTGCATATGGACATGCACTGAGATTCTCTATATGAGCACAAGAGTTGTGCACATGTCAACCAAGATCTAATGTTTTGATAAAATTTCTTTTGATATTTATTTCATGAATAAAATATTTTCTTAGAGTTTTATTTTTGGAAAAAACTCTGTTTTCATGGAAAACTTGTTTTACAAGAAAATCTAAACCTAACTTGATTTGCAATTAACTCCTTCTATAAATACAACTCGAAAATATGTTTCAAGAGATCCCAGAAGCGGCTACTATCCCGTCTTCTTTTCACCATCTTCTCGCTTTGTTTTGCGAACTGAGTGTTTATTTCCCTTACATCCCTGTTGCTAAGTTCAAGAGTGGGTAGTTTGTATTGTGCTAATTCAAGCTATATCGGGCAGTCTTATTCTGGACACATTTTCGCACGTTGGGGTTTAGCATTGCTCTTCTTAAGTATAACGCGAACTAATATGTTAAGGACAACTTATTGAACCTGTGATTCTGCCATCGTAGTTGTTCGTGGTTGAGTTGGTTTTGATTCCGTTCTTTGTACATTAATATGATACATCTAATGTTATTGATCATTGTTACAATACCTAACACATAAAAAAAAGTAATGACGTGGGTGGTACTTTAGCCAAACATGCAAAATATTATGCTTGTAATCTTAATTGGGATTCAAGCCCACCTCTTTCTATTAGGAAAAAACTTCTAGTCGATAAATTTAATATTAGAGTGGTAATCTATCCACCTCCATATGAAATGGCTCTACTAAGAGCTTCTCCAATGGAATGTGTGTGAAAGGGAAAGTTAAAATCCACAAAGGAAACATTTTTATTTTCTCTAAAATCATTTTCCAACTCTAACCTCTTTAATCAATGTGTGGATGACGTGGCCTAGATTTAATTAGACATCATCTATGTGAATGTCAAGTTCTAGACATTCACCTAGATGATGTCATCCCCTCTAACTCATCATATTCTTACTAAAATAAATTTAAAAATAAAAATGAAAATGATTTTAATCAATCATTAAATGGTATATATAAAAACAAATTTAAAAAAACTTATTGGTTGGATATGTTTATTTTCTACTTTTATATTTATGCAATTTATAACCATATATATCGGTTATAGTTCTAGAAGATGTTTTATATGGGATACCACATGTGAAACACTTGTATTTACCATTGGAGAAGCTCTAATCTAATAACTGATGTTGTCAACTCTTGAAGTTCGATTTTTTAATGAATATCTAATTCACAAAAAAGAAAAAAACACTAATTGATGGAGATTGAGTATCTGAATATTATAAATCAATTTTAGTATCTAAAAAAAACTAAAACAAGTGCAATAGCATGGTAAAAAGTTATCTAGCTGTAAACTTAGTGTCCAATTAGGTCAGATATACATGTATACATTCTATAGCAAAGTCTGATACACATATATGTATTATATAGCAAAGTCTGGCTATCTACTCGATTGTGAAATTTGTCCCATAATGATTGCCTTTCCCCATATATTAGGGAGAGCCAAAAAAAAAAAAAAAAAAAAAACTAGCACCATAGTGCTTGCTGTAATTGGGTATAAATTAACATTGGTGGAAAGTGGAGATAGTTACTATTTAGGAACACAAACGTAGATTTTAGATTACGGTGTAAATTTTATCACTAGACATGATCAATAGATATGGGGCATGTAACCGCCTGACAAAATTGTTTGTAGTCTGGTTGCACCTTGCAATTGCATGGTAACTTAGAGATCGATACAGAAATGTAAGAGCAAGCACAATAGCCAAGGCTATTCCACAAGCAGATATTAATCGTAAAAATCAGAAATCAAAACTTATTATTTTTTCAATAAATTTATATTTTTGTTTTTAAAAATTATTATGAAATTATATATTTAGACCAATTTCTGATTTTTTTTACTTTTAGAAATCGAAAAATAACTTTTTAAGTAGTATCCAAACATGCTATAAATGTGACTTTACCTTTGGCTAAGGAAAAAGCCAACCATTATAAGTTTGGCTGTGTTTGGTTGGATACTTGGTATCCAGCCAATTAATAATTGGTGGAGACTAAGTATCTGGCCAATATACTTTAGGGGAAGGATTCAGTGACATGGTTAGAATGACATTATGTTAACATTTTCACGATATTTTTTTTATAGAACCCAAACGAAAATGAATTTGAAGTTAATTTTCTGGTGGCATGTTCTTCAAGCTCTACATTCCCACAAAAAATGAGAACATTCTGAAATATGAAATAAACCTCATCATTCATAAAGTTTAATTTCAACCGTTAATCTTCAACGGTTAATTTTCGAAGGGGTAGATAGTGGTCTTATATGTCTCGAAATGTGCTATTTTTGGTTTGAATATAAAGATTTATAAAAAAAATATGTCATAAAAAAAATAGCTTTAATTCATTTTCTTATGGACTTTATAAAAAATGGTATAAAAATATTAATATAAATTTATCGGCTTGGTTCGGTCAGATAATCCATGTATAGATAGTTTCTATTTGCCCATCATTGTCTCTGGTCACAGACGTGTATATAAGTTGATGAACGTGTTGGCCGCTTTAATTTGTTTCCTTCTCTCCAGACATAATCAGCCGAACCTGTCACATAGAAAGTAGTAGTACGGAGTAGTTGATCACTAGTCAGTTTCCATCCATCCATCACAAAAGCTGATGCTGATGTCCTAACGGTAATTCAATTGTTTAACAGCAAGCAACTAGCTTTGCACTTTTTCATGTTTTTTCGTGCACCGCCGGAGCTAGAGAAGTAGCTGCCTGCTTGATGCAATCGAAGGAGAAGTGGTGTTGGTGGTGGTGGTGATGAGGGAAAGAATATATTATTCCTCTTGTTCTTTTGCAATTCTTGCCCATGAGTGCATAAGCGGTGGCAAGTCAGATTACTCTCCATGGTGGTACCTATTGCTCATAATGAAGAGCCAGTAGAAATTTCCTACTGTTTTCACACTGAAAGGGGTCAAGGTATTTGTTGATTAACCTTAATAAACAAATTTAATTAAGGTGTTAATCCATCCTATAACTAAAGCTACAAGACAGGGGTGTTCTCCTTTCAGCTAGTGTAACATGTGAAATCTAAAGAACCATGTTACTTTGATTTTATTATTAGAGTCTAAATCATGGGTTTATATCTTCTTAATCCAATCTCACAAATTAAATTAATTACTAGAAAAAAGTGCATAACAGAATTTAACTTATTTCACCAGAAGTGATTATTATTAAAAAGGATTAAATCTCTGATGATGATGACTCCATCAATAAACAACAGCAAGAAAAAAGAGTGATTCTGTTCAGTCTTCTCTCATTCAAGTTCAAAATTTTGATGTGAACAAGGTGAGTTTCAAACAAGTCGGAATCGGGTGACTCATAGGCGATGATTCACGCATACATAGATCGAGATCAACGCAGGCATCTGCGCTATGGAGTTGCAAGAAACAACACAAATCATGGCTGCACACATAAGGCAACCATCAATGAGACAGAAAATATTCTTGGAGACGGAGCAAGGTTTCTTCTCTGCTTTTTTTCGACGATCAATGTAGACTACAAAATGAGATGCAGAGAGAAGAATCTGAGGTGTTATAAATATATGGACAGCAATTAAAACTGATTTTACATAAGACCCGTTAATAGGCCTCAAGAACTTACACCTAAAAATCAATTACCAACAATTTTCCTCTTTTTTCTTTTTTCATTATATCTACACTCTTCAAAGATTTTTAAGTCTATAAATGGCTCGGCCTTCTTTTACCAGTATCTGTCCGCATTCTCTTTACAGGCTTTGCCCAACCCAAATTCCCTCCACTACCACTACCACCGCCACCGCCACCGCCACCACCATCACCATCACCATCAGGCTGCTGAGACGGCGGTTGGTGGGCCCACCTGTTTTGCTGGGTAGATTGTTGACTAAACTTGCCATCTCTCTCAATAGGAACTGAACGGGAACCCAGACCACCTCTGACATTTCGACCCACACTCGGAGGAGATACAGGACCAGCGGTCCTTGGCTTCACCACCGACTTGTCCCTGTCATTCCTTTTTTTCTTGCAGATGACCAACTCCCCTGGATGAGTAAATGAAGGTGCCTCAACCGGCTGATTCAGCTCCCTTATACTGCTACTACTCGCAAGCCTCGATTCCTTTTGGAACTTTGACATAGGACCACGGACCCTCACCTCTTCATCGGCAGATGCTGGCACACGTGAATGTAGCTTTGGCAGAGGAAGTAACTCAGTTTCTACTTCATTGATAAGCTTATGTCGCTTACTTTGGCCAATTGGACCATGTTTAGGGGCCACAGCGGCAGCAGAAAACATAACTGCGTTCCTGGCCTCTCTGAGATCTGCCTCTGGA
Organism: Papaver californicum; assembly: GCA_023531435.1. Lineage (NCBI taxonomy): Eukaryota > Viridiplantae > Streptophyta > Magnoliopsida > Ranunculales > Papaveraceae > Papaver > Papaver californicum. Next base: position 3,247,685 of record JAJJMC010017794.1, on the reverse strand, counting down.
AATGCAATCTTCATTATGTCGAAGAATAGATCTTGTACTTTCTTTGCTTCAGATCTTACCTGAAATTTGAATTAGCATGCATCATCAGGAGCACACAAGAAATATGGTACATAAAACTGAGAGCAGTTACTTTAGTGCAGAGGTAATTTCTTACAGGTTCACATATGAGAAGCACAGGAAACATACCTCGTAAGAGAAGCCAAAGTACTGAGCCACATTTTTCAGCATGGATTGCACGTCCGAGACGAAATCCATTACTCCATTATACTCTAATCTCTCCACCCGGTAATCTATCGTCCGTAGATCCAAGATAGTACCCCCACCTGTGACACTCATGTAACCAGAGTTCTCATTCCTCTTCCAAAAATCAGTTAATAGAGGTATAATTTGTGGACCATCCTTGTCAATCCTTTTCTGGAGCTTGTTCACTACATTCTTGCACTGCAAGGAAGAAAGTATCTCTCTTTAAAATCTGACACACAAGTATCAGAAGAAAACCAAGCTAAACTGAGGGTACGTACCTTCCGCTGAACAATGTCAGACATCTTGGTGACCCCAAACATGGATCCACTTGAGCTCAGTGCTCTACCATCCCAAGATTCTCTAGAGTGATCTGTGTTGTTCTCCACAGACATCTGTGTGGTATTCGATCTGACTGGCTTCTGCACGACATGAGATTTTGAAGAATTTGCACCCCTCCTCAGTGGCATGTTCCGCTTGTGTTTTGCAACTGAATTGCCAGGATCACGCCTGGTAGCAGGCATGCCAACGGTCTCCAGATCAGGATCAGTCTTTGACTGCATATCATAATGATAGTCTGCCTGATATGCCACCTGAGATGAGCTCCCTCTCTGGAGAGAGGAATTCTCCCTACCAGCTTTATCTTCAAGCCTATCCAAAGTGGGTCTTGGGCGAGTACGCATAGTACGTTTCCTTTTCAATTTTGGTTGCAAAACCTGTTCTTCATCACCATCTTCACGGTCATGAATCCAACTTCCAGACTGCTGAAGGTCCATCTGGGAGTCACCAGAAACAGCAATCTCTCCTTCTTCCAACTCATCAGGCTGAAACACTCACAAAAAAGTAATTCAGAAAGTAGCATAACCTTACACTACTTTATGGAAAAAAAAAGAAAAGAACACACAGGTAACAATCTATGATCACAAAACAGAACTCATACCAGTCTTTTTGTAAGAGATCCCGGCCTAGATTCCAACGCTGATAATGATCCAAACTTCTGAGCAGACATTGATGGAGACACTATTGGCACCAATCTCCGACTCCCAGAAGAAGACCCAGGAGAACCAGCTTCCTCAAACAAATGGCTGCCTCTAATTCCCTGTACTGCTCGGTGTAATTCGTATCCACCATCACAAGGGCCCTCCTCCACTGACTGGTTAGTTGGTGGAGCAAAAATAGCAGGACTTCCTTCTTCTTCCTCACATTCCTCTACTTCCACCTCTTCTTCAGGCAAAGAATAATCATTCCTTTCTTCTGAACTTGCTTCAGAGAACTCCCCATCATCATCCAATTCTGTGTATACCGGGGTTCGGCTATTTCCTGAACCCTTTGGTCGCCCCCTCCTCCTCTCAGTTTTAAGAGGTGTTCCATCTGGACCCACTTCACTTGGTTCCACGACAGGACTTGCGAGTACATGCTTTGACGGTTTCTTAGATAAACTAGCAACAACAGCATTAACTTCCCTTGAACTAGCACGGAGCCAATCAGGTACCTGGTCGTATGTTGTCATATCCTCGGCCCAATCCATTTCCTCATCCATTTGGTCGAAAAGCTCAACTTCTTCTTCGCTGCGAGCAATCATTCGGTTCACCTCCTGCAATGATGGAACATTGTGCACAGTTTCTTGACACCTCTCCTCATCGTGCAATAATGTCTCCAATGTCATGCGCCGCTCTTCATGAGTTGTCCTCTGATCAAAGCGTCCAGCATTTATAACTTCATCTGCCATGTCAATCTTATACTGTTGAATATTATTGCGTATAAGGCTCTCAATGGATCCAATATATCGATCTTTACCAGCAAGATCATCCTCCGAATCATCAACATTACCGCCACTCATCATTTCATCTTCTTTCTGATGGCTTGTGACTTTATCAACCACTGCTTCCATATAGATGACTTTAACCTCTCTTTTCTGTCCAATACGGTGAGCCCTAGCAACTGCTTGTTCTTCATTTTTAGGGTTTGGATCGGGATCATAGATAACAACAGTATCAGCAGTCTGAAGATTCAAACCTCTTCCAGCAGCACGAATACTCAGCAAGAAGATGAAGCAATCAGTTTCAGGGCGGTTAAATTCTACAATGGCGGATTCACGGTCTTCTAAACTAGTTGTCCCGTCAATTCTTCTATAGATAAGACGCCTCCATTGCAAATACTCTTCCAGTAAATCCAGAAGCTTAGTCATAGTGCTAAAGAGCAATACACGATGTCCTGTTCTCTGAAGTTTCATCAGAATCCTATCTAGGATCCAAAGTTTGCCACAAGATCTCACAAGGAAATCCTTAGAGTAGTCATTAAAATAAGGGTAGTTGAGCAAAGGATGATTGCAAGTTTTACGGAGTTCCATGCATCTATTTTGAAGGGTTTTATATGTCTTCGCTGTGTAATTTGGATTTTTCTGTACCCTCCTTAACTCATCCTCTGGGTCAACCCTAATAGTACCAGTAGCCTTAACCCAATCATATATAGCACCTTGAATAGCAGACATTTTACATCTCAAAACAATGGAGACCTATAACAAGATTTAAATTCATTAATTCCATTAGTTCGCACATACAAGGACATGAAACAAATTTAAAATCAGGAAAAAAAAGATATACCTTCTGTGGCAGTGACCCTTCCACATCTTCAACACGGCGCCTGAGCATAAAAGGCTCTAAAATTTGATGCAGACGATGGATAATGATCACTTTTTTCTCAGTTTCAAGCCAATCATCTTCAGCATCATGTACAGGAGCATCCCTTTGAAAGGGTTTTGAGAACCAATCATGAAACACTTTGCGGTTATCAAACACCTCAGGAAGAAGTAAATTTAGTAACGACCACAGCTCTTTCAGATCATTCTGCAGAAGCCAATGCCTCCCAAGTTTAACTCTAAGGTTGGACAGAATGGAATCTAAGAAACGAATAACTTGATATTTTTTTCGACATAATTGAGTATAAAATTCAAAGAAATTGGTTTTGTCTACTCCTGTTTTACTATCATAAAGTGCAAGTTCACACCAAAGAACTCTTGCTTCCTAATCACCATATTACAGTACATAAATGTTGAGGATCCACGAGTACGTAGATACCTAACTAAATTCCATAAAATGCAGATATTCCGACACATGGCAAGTAAAAAAACAATTGACAGTATGCAACATTTGCATCTCAATGCTGCAGAACAACATCAATTAATCTCAGGGACACTGTGACCTGTCAGTAGGGATGTCTAGGAGAGTGGGCAGTTGGATAGAGAAATTTAATAAGGATAGTATAAAATATAAGAAAGGACGCCTAAGAACAAAACTGCGCAGAGTCGCAAAATAAGTAACTAACTATTTTGGTCCACATGCACTAGTAACCAGTTTGTTTCTACGAAATTTCAGTAGTTTAATTAGTAATGAGTCCCAGAAACTTAATAATGATTGCTTGATCCTGATTAGACCACAGTTATGCCTGGCTCCTGAGAAAGATGAACTAGCGACAACAAGTGTATACGAATAGCAAGATAATGTCACAAATAAACTTCAATGACTTAACATATGACTACCTCATAGTTTTGTGAGTCAAAAAAGGCAGCTTTGGTAAACATAAGTCTTCGAATACCAAGAAAATTAGATTTAGCATAGATTAAAAGAAATAGGGATAACATGGTAAAAGTTTAAAAGACAAACCTGTAGTGGGGTCCCTGTAAGAAGAAGACGTCTCTGGCAACGGTATCTATCAAGATCACGTGCTAGAACTGATTCCCTGTCCTTCATTCGTTGTGCTTCATCGATTATGATATATTTCCAATCAACTTTTGAAAGCTTTGTTCGATCATACATGATGAATTCGTACGTTGTAACAAGCACATTAAATTTCAACGCGCACACCTCCTGCAAAAACAAGTACAAACATAAGAAAAAGTGAAAAAGCAAAATACTATCAAATTCAACAGATCAATGATTCAAGCAAATCAAACATCTCACTTGTGAAAATAATTTTGCCCGTTGATCCTTTCCACCAACATAGTAAATGCATGAAACGGATGGCAACCAAGTATGCAACTCACTCTGAAAAATGTAAGCGTCAGAAAGAAATAAGGAAGACGAAATTACAAAACTTACAAGTACCAAAAAGTGAAATAGCATAAGCCAGAATCATGGGGAAAAAAATCTTACCTTCCAGTTAACCAAAACAGCATTCGGAACAATAATGAGATGTGGTCCATAATTTCCTTTGAACTCCATCAGATAAGCAATCAGTGCCATTACCTGTTTGAGCAGATAAACCATCAAAATTGCTTATCTCTAGCAATTATTCTAACTGTTTAAACAAAGGTTTTCTAGTAGATAAAAACTCCCAAAAAGATGGAATAAAAACCACGATGTACTGCGTGCAGTACATAAGCTGAATGAAAATAACAACGCGACCAAAGAAATAAAACAAAAATAAAAACAAAAACTGTAAGAATAAAAATCAGAAGAGATGTATTAAAGTATATTGAAGTACCTGTACAGTCTTCCCAAGACCCATTTCATCAGCCAATATTCCATTCAATTTATTGTTGTACAAAGAAAGCATCCACTGCAACCCAACCTGCAACATATTACATAACAAAGTTGTATGACATTAAAGAATAATTGAAGCTACATAGCAATCGAAAATAACTATGAGATAATGCATAACTTACAAGCTGATAATCTCGTAATGTTCCAGCACGTAGCATTGATGGTTGCCTCATTACCTTCTCATTTACAGCGTGCGCAAGATTGTAATATCTGGACCATAAATGAGAATAAATAAATAAAAATATAATAGTACATAACTTAGAAGTGACCCTTGCTTTGGATGGTAAAAAAAACAGAATCGCAAAGCACACATATTAGTACAATCAACTGAAACTGTGACTGCAGCTCAACAGCTAGCAGCAACACGCAGTGTCCAGTCATAAGACACAGAACAAGCTTACTGAGCATGAAATAAATCAAACAAATCAGATAACTTCTGATAGCTAGAGTATATTTGTTCAAGTAGTCATTCAGATCTAGATAATGAGACAGAACTAGATCAACCAAACACATATGGTCATAGAAATCCTAAAATACAAACTCGTGATAAATCCATTGGTAATGCAAGCGAATTTATCAAATGCACATGGCAGGTGCAGTCGGAAAAGTCCATTCCAGGAACCGTTCTATAGCATCAATAGATGACGTGTAAGTATAAGTTCTCAAATGAGACATGGTTGTTCTAGGAGGCCTGTGGCTTGCTAAAAAATTGGTGGTATTACGAACACTAATGCATGGTTTAGCAAGAAAATAGCAAATCTAGATATCTTCTAAACTAAATTTTTAGAGCATAAACAAATCATAATGAACTTACTTATTAACAGATGAACTTTCCTTCCGTGCATTCATTTCAGAGAAGCGCTTCCTTATCAGCACTTCTTCCCCAGCACAAGCTGCTGCGGCTTTAACTTCTTCTTCTGAGAGACCCTGTTGCCCCCATAAATTGAAAATCAAAAGTTAAATGTAATACTGATACAAAGAGAATTAATACCTGTGATAAATTATGAACAGAAAGAACTCAAGTAAAAAGAACCACATCATAAATGAAGAATCTGAAAGACTCTTGCCTGAGATCGTGCAGCTGTTGCAGCAGCAATTGCAGCATCCTCCACCTCCTGATGATTTTTGGCAGCTGTTATCTTCCCTCCTAACTTATGAAGATATTCTTCCGTCTGGGAGAGAAATGACGACAAAACAGAATATCTCTCAGCAGCATCACCTGTAATGCTGGTCTGTTGCTCCAGCAACATTTCACGATACCTATCAACATCATTATTCTTTAATGCCTCCATTCTTTTGGTCCGATCGTCATCCTTATTTTTCGAAAACTCTCTCAACATCCTCTCGTGATATTTGGCAACTCCCCTGTTGCGTGCAGTGCGTGCATCCCGAATGGCCCAATGAGTCTCAAGGAGCTTTTTACGCCACTGGAAAATGGATTTCAATTGTCTCTCTCTCATCATCTTTTGAGACACCTGGACTTGTCTGGCAAGCTCCATTCGCTGGCGTTCACACAACCGAACAAACTTACGATAAGGCCTGTCAGGCATAGCCAATATCTCCTGTTGCTGTTGATCAACTTCATCTCTCACACGTGCCTGAAGATCTAGTAGCCGCAGCTTCTTTTCCTCAATTTGCAACCGCACGACAAGATCAGGACTGATCCTTTTCCTATCCAAATTCACAGCCAATAAACCACTAATTTTTCTAAGATTCTCTGCCCTTTTTTTGCTAAGCACTTCCATGCCCTCTTCCATCAACAGATCCTTCACATCATATGCCAGACTTAAGTTATTCCCGTTGTTTCCCATCGTTGGTGAACTACCAGATTCATGTTTCCTTGTAAAAAAGGGGAAGTCGAATAGAGGTCCAGGATACTTTCTCGTGACACTAGCATCTTTTGACTGCGAGATGGGGCCTGCTTGATTTGGTTTCTCAACTTGCATAGCATCCGAAACAGCAACCGGTGGTGAAATCGCTTTACCTCTGTCTGCGGCTAAATCACCCTTGAGAGGTACAATCATCTGACTACCTCTTTCAACTTCCTGTTCAGACTTGACTGCGAACATGGTGCCCTGCCCTTCTTTGGCAACGGATCCAATCTGCATAGGCTCCTTCATCCCACCTGTCACTCCGTGAATTGGAACAGTGGATGTTGCTGCTTTCTCTTGTCCTGTAAAGGACTCATCTTTCAGCAGGCTCTGACTTCCTCTGTTGGAAAGTGGAACTGGTGGTGTCCTTTCCTTAGATTCTAATCGTCCTGGAGATTCTTCAACATTTCTCCCGGCAGACCTGTCCTGGTTAATTGTTCCTGGAGGAACATGAACCTGCAGTTGTGATTCAAGGGGTGGTGGGGCAATAGACTGAAGAACTTCTTGGGGAAGACTGCCTTCACCACGCTGCAGAGAAAACAAATAAACCATCAGTATGCTGTGTAAGTGTGCCTATGAAATAAGTTGTTTTCAAAAATAAGGCATCTTACGGAGAGGAAGACGGAGTTTCATACCTTTATCCGCCTGAATGCCAATATTTGTGCTTTAAGGACATGGAGTTGCTGTTTGGTAAACCCTAGTCGCTGTTGCGACGCTGGAGTAAGGGGTCCACTGGAGGTAGAACCTCCTTCGTTAGATGAGACAGCCGGTTGTGGCGAGGATCGGTTCAGCTGCTGCAACTGCCTAAAGTGCTGAGCTTGAGAACTTTCCATGCCAGCAGGTGAACTCTTCGCTTGTGCAGAATAATCAACACCATGGCTTGTATTCACAGAAGATTGTGGTGGATACGTGGGAGGCATTCCATTCAAGATAGGCTGTTTAGGGGCCTGATTCTCCCGACTTTGAACAGCATGCTGCATCAGAATGTTATTAGGATTACCCACTGCAGGAGATGAGGTAGTTGCAAAAGAACCAGGAACTAACGATCGCGCTTTCACAGAGCCAGACTGGCCAGACACGTCACTTGATGAATTTCCATGAGCAGAACTGTCACTACCAACAGGTGGAGAAGGCTGATTATGCTGCTTTAATGGCAGCCTTGATGTTTGTGCTGAACCGTCACTGCCAACTGTTGGAGAAGGCATATTATGCTGATTCAATCCCAGCCTCGATGTTTGTGCTGCTGTGATGCCTTCATTAGACTTCTGAGATGCAGCCGTTCTAGCTTGCCAAATTGGAAGGAGTTGAGGGATCAGAGCGGAATTTTCAGGTCGTGATAAATCAATGTTGCTTTCCAAAGCCCAAGCGTGCATTGCTTTCAATTGGGACATGGCATACTCGTTACCCATAATGTTTTGGATGCTTGTCTGAGCTGGTGGAGCCTGAACAGGTCTCATCATGTTTGATGGTATCAACTGCCCAATGCCTGCGACCTGCGATGGAGGCTTTGAGTCATTCCTTTGTTCAGACCCTGTCTGCTGACTGTGTTCTATCTGCTTCTCACCGTGCATAAATTGTTCACCTGGCTTCCTTGATGCAGAACCTTGTGACTGGTTAGCTGCCTGAAGAGATGCAAGCTCCTGCATTCTTTGATTGTATGCACGTAGATCCTGCTCCTTACCCATTGAAGGACCCGACATCCCCATTTTACCATGTTGTTTCTGTTGCTGTTGTTGTTGTAGTTGTTTGTGTTGTTGCTGTTGAGCCTGTGCTTGTGCTTGTGCTTGTGCTTGTGCTTGAGCTTGAGCTTGAGCTTGTGCTTGTGCTTGTGCTTGTTGTGCCTGCAGCAAATTACCAAGACCCGACTTTTGCTGACCAGCTTGGAAAGCATAATGCATATAAGCTTGTTGAACTGCATTTGGCATTTGTTGATGTTGTTGTTGCTCTCCACCCAGAACCTTATTCTGACTATCCTCCCGAATGTGAGCGGCAACCTGCTGCTGAGACAACTGTTGAGGCGAATGCATAGAACCAGAAGATGATGGGGTATTGATTCCTCCCATAACTCCGTGAAAATTACGTCCCTGATATGCTAAAAAGGATTCATCACCTTCAGACTTCCTAAGTTGTTGTTGCTGTAACGACTGCACAATGTAGACCAGAAATACTAACTCAAGCCACAGAATTCATTCATAAAAAGCAAATACTACACAACAAGCACATAAAAGAAACCTGGATCAATAAACTACTAGGTTTCATCACAGAATAAAAACTACTAAAATAAACATATCTTGTCGCCAGGCAAGCAATTGTATTTGGATTCACAATGTCCAACCTTTTCATATTAATTGAAATATAAATGTGAAAAATAAAATTCTACAAATGCCACGACCTGTCACCAACTCGCTACACAAACTTCAAATTCTCTAACAAATCACATCAACTAATGAGGTATTTAACTACCTTCAAATTTCCATCACTAGAAGGACAAAAACATCCACTTTGCATAAAGACAAGCCTCAGACAGAGAACAAAACTGACATCCCATAGTAACTAACTTAATCAAACTAAGAAGTGCTAAACAGCAGCTCAGTTCCATCAAAATGGGAAAAAAAAACAACCACATCAACCCTACTTCTCTCAAAAATCATAAATTTCATCATCTAACCTAAAATTGACAACAAACCCACAAAAATCAATCCAATAAAAACACAAATTTTCCACTAACCTGTCTAAACAACTGCTGTTGCTGCTGGTGATGTTGCTGCTGATGCTGTTGTGAAGAATCAAACCCCCCACCTTGTTGTTGTTGTTGATGTGGAGCTGAAACAGCTGAAGAAGAAGAAGATGGAGATGCAGCTGAAGTGGATGAAGATGATCTATTATTCCCAGCACCACCAGGTGGTGGCAGTGATGAATTTCTACCTCCATGCCCACCACCACTACTACTACCTACCCCTCCTTGTTGTGACCCACCAGATTGCATGCATCCAAAATTATAAAAAACCCTAAAAATAAATAAAATCAAACAAAAAAAAATCTTTAACTGAATAAATATTACACCCAACCAAAATAAATTTTCAAATTCCCCGCTTCGAAAAAAACGCGCTGTCTCTTCCTTTTTCCACTTCACTCACTATCTCTCTAAAATCTACTTTCTCTTTCCCACATTTTCGCTGTTTAGATCTCAAAACCAAAAAAATAAATCTTTTTTTCAGTAAAACCAGAACACAGATCAAAAGACTGGGAATTTATTTTTTGATCTGAAAATTTGAAGGAATAATTAACCCCCCAATGGTGTGGATGGTGGTTGGATTTTAGTCAAACCCTAGATTTTTTTTTGTATATTTCTTTTTCAGATTTTGGGAGATCGCTGATAAACCGGGGTTGGAGGATATAAACACAGGCCTTTGGTTGAGTTAAAGGGTTAACCTTTTCCCTTTTAACTAGGGTTAAAATTATAATTTCTATTTATTAATTTACGATGTTAACCCTGCTAGTGTCCTTGGGTGCCTTACCTACTACTGCCAGCCTGCCACCTTAGCAGTGTCGGACGGTGCTACACATATACCGGATATCTATGTCACTTTTTTACTTTGGCATGCATTTAATCTCTAAATCTGGAATAGAAAATCTTTTTGAGACCTGAACCATGGATCAATACTAAGACGGCAGGTAGATGGTGTAAATATTTGGGGTATCAAAACGGTATGAAAAGCATTTTTGAGAGACGTCTTTTCTGCAGCAATATGGTGAAAATCCAGAATTATCTGAAAGAAAGCTCCTCGGCATTTTATTAGTCGAGGCAGTCTTCATAAAACAAAAAGGGTATGAATGGAATAAACTTGTTACTTACCGCTCACAAAACCATTTTTTTTTTGACATTTATTACTTAAGAGGAGGTGTATTGTCATAACTAAGGTATATTGATTTGTTGGAAATGGAGTATCATATCTTTCCTTTTAATGTTGGGAAGAATCCATCAAAGAGGTTTTCCTATTTTTGTCTTTTCTAACTAACTTAACCAATAGTGTTAGTACTAAAGGAATTATCCTTATTTTTGTAGCTATTAACAAGAATATCCTTGTTGTTTTACCTTCTCCACTCCAACAAGGCCATGGACATATCAGGGTAATCATTTTCAAGATGGGTGATAAGAACCCACCATATAAATTAATATAAGAAGACACTATAAGTCAACGGCTTATAAAAAAAATTAAGCTGGGAATGATTTTTTTAGGGAATTTTATCGGTATATCTTTATTTTAATATTCTAATTATAAATCTATCCCATTTTTTAAAAATATTATAAATCTATTCCGTTTTATTATTTTTCATCATGTTATTTTAAAAGGATGTTATCTGCCACATGGTAACCTTTATCTCTCTCTAAAAATACAGACTTATACAACTTATCCAACTCCAAATAAACCATGGTAAGCCATCTGGTTACACATACGAGTAGCAATCATCTAGATAAGCAGCGTTGGATGTTGGATGTTCTGAGATGAGTCTTGTCCAACGGTCATGTATGATGTATCCTCCTCTATCTACTTCTTTATAAACCCTAACAACCACTTTTCTTCACCAATTTATTTACCGAAAAAATCACCTCAGGAAATGAAAGGAGGTGTATCTAAATCTTCAAGTAGCTCTAACAGAAAGAAGTGTTAGATTTATGATCATGAGACCAAAAATTATCCATGGGTGTACTCGAGATGCAAGAAAGTACCCTGCAATGGTGTTAGGGCTTTATTGCGTTCAAACTTCAAAGGTAGTTGAAAATCCAGAAAAGTTGTTCTTGAAGTGTCTGAATCCCACTTGTGATGATGCTTCAGACCCAATAAAAGCGATCCATGTTGACTTGCCATCTCCAAGTACTTATTATGCTTGAAGGGGAATTGATCACCATATTATCAAATGCCATATTGAATAATAAGGCATGTGACATATCACAAAAAGAATTGCAATGGCAGACTAACTAGAACTAAGAATGCACATCCATGCATATATATCCACATCAAGAATTATCAATATACAACATAGATATGGGTTGTATATGAAGTTCTAGTCATAATATAGAATTGTATTTATAACTCTCTGACTCTCTCATTTCACATATAAGGGTCTTCCTTTTTCTTCTGTGTAGTTTTTGTGTCTCTTCCGATAAGTGGTCACTTAATTGTTGACGTAAGTTATACCTAAGCGTATTATAGTACCTACAAAATTATTGACATAATATCCTATCGCTAAATGTATTCTTTAAGAAATTATCTTGACCAGAGTTATTTTAAATCCCGAGAGAGCTTGCCATCCCTTGATATAAACTCTAAATCCCGATAACTCAACATATTACTCGTTTAAATTACATTGGATCTGAAAATAAACAACTCTCTCATCAAAATAATATCATACCTTCATTTGAGGAATTTATTCCATTGCCGACATTTATATACTGATTTGTTCATGGCTACCACCAGAAGTAGCATTTAATAATACCCAGGTAGCCTCTTTCTTGATATCTAACTCACCAGTTTGAAGAAAATGGATAACAAGGGATATCATACCAGCTGATTCGACATCTTGTGTAATTCAAAAAGGTACAAATATATTAGTACTCACACAGACAAGGATCTAAATATGAAAATCACATCTAGTTACCTGAATCTGATCTGTGTTACTGGATGTCATATTTGAAATGGTCCAGAAAGTTTTTTTCTTGATGCTATTCTTGTAAGTGTTTTTGAGCAAGTTCTGAAGACATGGAAATGATTGATGGTTAACAATAATCTTGATAAAGAAGGAACCAACAACACATTAGACAAGAGTAGAACAATATAAACATGCATATTCTTCATAATCTCATAACCAGTAATCATGAAAAAACATTATAAGGGTTCAAGCCTAAACTTATTCCAAATGCAACACCCCACAAATTCTAGTACCCGATGAAAATGGTAACTAAGAAACAAGGGATCACAATTATATGTGCACATCCTAAACTGCTAATTCAAATACTAGATGCTTTCTTAATCTGAATATATTTCGTAAAGCTCCATGTCACATATCAATCTATACATGAAAAGGCAGTAAGAGTCGTTTACTCCAAGTTCAACTAACTTAAAAAATTTAATCGTTCAAACTTATGGACAAAAAGTAGAAAAGTATCCATAAAACATTTAGAAACAACATATACGAAGTCGTATACACTAAACCTCAAACTGGGTGGTAAAGAAAGATGGTCAAAAACACTGCAATAAAATTTCCTGATAAAGATTTAATACCTGAGTATGGAGTCTCAGGACAACATCCCAGGTAGTAATATTTCCAACTGTGCGAATGGCAGGAATGAGCATTAAAGGGGAACAAGGTATTTCAGATTTTGAACACATGACTAGAAACTTTGCAATGCATCATTCAGGAATAATAATACGACCCGAATAATAATAAGATCAAAATAGATTATTAATATTAGAATCTCCACAAGACGTGACCAGAGTATGAACATCACCTAACTGAATTTTCTTTCCTTTAGCTGTAACAAAACCGCAAGTCTGTGATTGCTATCGTTTGCACATTCTAACATGATACAAAAGGAAATTAAGCCCCTAAAATGAATGAGGTTTTATTTTAAATTCAATTAACCAATCTTGTATTCCAAAATGTGATCTAAACTTATGAAAATACCTAAAGGCATCTCCATGAGACAATGTTGAATTATTTATAATTAGTAAATATACATCCCCAAATTCATCAATACTATACAGAACCCCCGATTCTAAATCTATGTAATTCACCTATACAAAGAAATAGAACCATTGATGATGTAAACTCTTAAGTAAATAAAAGAGATAAATAGAAGATAAAGTTTAGAAACCTTAACAAGATTTTGTTAATAGAAAATCACGTACATCAAGAATGGAATCGATTAACATTGATTCTTACCATTTGAAGGTCTGAATCTCCTTGTTGGTGTGGTGTCCAACCACATACTAAATCCCTAACCCTTCCCCAATTCAAACTGACAGGGAGAAAACAAGTTTGAAATAAGACCAGAAGGAAAATTCGCAAAAACTACGATCCATATTAGACTGAGAAAATTTGAGGGACGAAATGAAGAACCATTTTAGAGATTCTAACAACAATTTATTCGAATCTCTTCTTCGAGGTTTGGTTAGGGAAATTTGTTGGACCGTCCAAAAAACCCGGACTTTGTTAATGGTTAGTCCACCCGGGAAAAAACATTTACCCATTGCTCCAAAAACCTATTCAAAAAACCCAATTACCATTCTGCCCATTTACTACTCACGTGTGGAGATCCCACCTCCTCCACCTCCTAAACTACTCTACTCCTTAACGGGCAAAAACTTTCATCTACTCCACCAACACATGTTACACCACTCCGACTTCATTACTCTTCATTACTCTAATAATCAAAACCTAAAAACTTAAAAACTAGGGTAAAATCAAAACCTTAATAACAGAGATCAAAAACCGAAACTCAACAGGATTAGCAGCATTTGATTCCTTTCAACATTATACAACTAAAACGTAACTTACTGTCAGCATTATACTACTTCAAACATTCCATCTAAAATGGGTACAAAATGAAAAATTAACAGAAGTATAAAGGAAAAGTGATTGAAGAACATGATACTCTTAAATGTCCACCACAGAAGAAGAACAAGAAAGCTTCTAAAGTAGATTCTATACCCAAACAATCAAGAAAGAAGAAGCAGAATGAAGTTGTTGATTCTCCAACAACATCAAAAACAATGAAACAAACTGATGTTGATTCTCCAGCAAAATCAAAACAGAAAAAGAACAAAAAATTTATTGGTTCTCAAACAAGATCAAAAACAATGAAAAAAACTGTTGTTGATTCTCCAACAACATCAAGAAAGAAGAAACTGAATGAAGTTGTTGATTCTCCAACAACATCGGAAGAAAATGTAACAGTTGTTGTAGATTCTCCATCTACAAAGAAGAAGAACAAAGCTCTTGTTCTTCGTTCTCCATCTACATCACAGAAAAAGAAGAAGGGTGTTGTTTCTGCCAAAAAAGGTACATATCATTGGTGCATATCAATATATAACTTACTATGTTCATGTTGTAGGAGTTATATATAGCATATAACATGGGTACATATCAATATATATATATTTCATGTTTTAGCACATAAATCTAGCATGCAACATAGGGTAAATATTGATATGTACTTGGTTCTTAGTATATACTGATCAGTACATATCAATGTATGCTTATTTTCAAGTTATAACATCTAGATATTGGTTGCAGGATAGTATATACTGATATGTACTTTGTTCATGCTATAAATATAAAAACATATATATGATGTATACTGTTCTATACTAAAGCATTTACATCTTGCATACAAGATAGTATATATTGATATGTACTTTGTTCTAATCTTGAATTGGATCAGTACATATCAATGTATACTTTGTTCATGATACAGCAGATACATATCAACATATAAAAAAAAATATATACTTTGTTTTATATTACACTATATATTGATATATTATAGGGATATTGACAGTGTGTTCATTATGCAGGTGGTGTGAAGAAAAGCACAAAACCTGCACCTGCTATGAAGTTCTACAGAAGTGGGTTCATGGGGATTTGGTCGCTTGTTAAAGCAATCAAGGCAGAAAAGCTTGAGTTGAGTGAAACTCAGTTGCGCATAATCAGTGAGCAATCGTATGGCAACCTTTTTCTGATGTTTTGGTACACAAATATGGGTGCATGAAAAATGAAACTGTTGTGACCAATCTTATAAAGTGTTATAAGAGAAGTAAAGTTGCAGATGAGCTCAGATTTGAGTTCAAAAGGCATGGAGTTTCACATGTTCTAACATCCACTCCTGAAGAAGTAGGTGTCATCTTTGGAATGCCTAGAGCAGGAAAAAGACAACATGAAGATATAATGCTGACATCTGGAGGTGGATATAAAAACAGTGCTTTCTTCCGGAGGTTCTTTGATGATGTACCAAAGACCAAAAAGGTTAACCGAGTGAGGATACAGGAAGAAGTGTTGAAACTTCTAAGAAAAAAGCAAGCAACTGAGAAGAATGTTGAAGAAGAAGAAAGTGATGAAGAAATTGAAGAAATTGGAAGTGATGAAGAAGAAGAAAGTGAAAAAGGAAGTGAAGAAGTGATTTAGAAAAAAAGTCAAGAAGTGACAGATGATGAAGACCTGGTAAGGCGTATATGCCTTTTCATGTGTATCATTTTGTTTTTCACAACAAAAGATGCACATGCCTTGACTGAAAAGTACATAGGTCTTGTGGATGATCTAGAAGCTGCGAAGAATCTGTCATGGCCTAATTTGATACATTCTTACATTACAAAGTCATTAAATGACAATGTGAACGCAGTCGAGAGTACAACAGGGTGTCTGAACTATTTGTTGGTAAGAATACGTACTAATTTTTTTTTAGTAGTTTACTCAATGAAATCATGATTTACTTTTAACTTTGTTTTTGTGATTTTTTTTTTTTCAGAACAGATTTGGTATGCAGAGCATACATATTTGCTGAAACCTGAGGAAATAAAGACGATTCCAGAAAAAATGTTTGTTCCGAGAGCTGCAAAATGGAATCTATCAAATTTATGTGTTGAACTCCAAAAAGATATTGATAAAACTGAATATGAGGTAAGAAAAATATGTACTTATTTATTACATTTTTGATGTTGTGTTATCATACAGTATACAATAATATGTATTGAATGTATGATGTTTTTTATCCTATAGTATATACTGATATGTACCTCATGAAAAAACTTGTTTTTATAGAACATATTTCTAAGTACATATTTTGTTGTTTTGGTATAGTTCAATGAAAATTCCAAGGTTCAATACACCAATCAAGAAAAGCAAATTCTGAATAGAATCACAAGAAGAGTTGCAGAAGAGGAGAGTGAAGATGGAAAGGAAGAAGAGAAAGAAGAAAGTGCAGGAAAGGATGTGGAAGAAGATAACTGGAAAGGAAGATATGAAGATCTGAAAAAGAAAATATTTGAGAAATGGGATGAAGCTAACACTATGAAGCATGAGGATGGACCGCTTGATGCGTCAAAGCTTCTGGAAATGTTGAATGACATTTACATGAAATCTTCTCCTATGCAGCCTGAAAATGGAGGAGAGTTTAGATACTCATTTGATGGGAGTCCCACTCATTTAGGCATAGACCCAACATGAGAATTCCTATCTCTTACTCCAACAGATCCACTTTGTGAAAACCTAACAGAAGGTGGAGTAGATTTGGGAGAACAAGTGCTAACTGTTCAGATTCCAACAAAAGATGAACAAAATGATGTGAGTGACACCCCCGTCAAAAGGGTGCCATTTAATGTTGCATTGTCAACACCACCTTCAGTGTGCAAGTTCTGTGGTGTTGATGTTGATGTTATCAAAACATGGGATAAAACTGACCTTGAGGAAGAGGTCAAAAAGATGCAGGAGAAAAGTAACTCAGAGGTAAGTAATTCTGGCTAGTCTCACTCTTTATTACAAAAAGATATTTATCAAAAAATAACTGTGCATATCAGTATGTACTTGATTACAGATGTGTTTTATTATTGTCATATGACTATACATATATAATATGTACTTGATTACATATGTGTTTTATTATTGTGATATATTGTACTTATCAGTATGTACTTGGTTACATATGTGATTAATTATTGTCATATAAGTATACATATCAGTATGTGTTTAACTTTCCTGAATAAAACTCTGTGGTTGTAGGATGATTTGGCTGGGCTTGAACACAAGCAATGAAGAAGGTGGTTGAAGCAATTGACCAGACTCTTGAAACGATGAAAGGGTTGTCACAGAACCCAGACGAACAAGACGTTGAAACTCTGGTCGAAAACTTCGTCGGCATGAGAATCCCTTTGTTTACTGCGATGGCTAAATTTGAAGACATTGAAAAATTCACATTCGAAGAATTTTTAGACTTATCCATTTCAAGCAGGGATGTTTATGATAAACAATATGCATCTCTCAGCCAAGAAAATGGTAGTTTTTCAAGCCATACTACTCTATTTGGGATTGACATTCGCAAACAATTTGATAATTTATTTGGAAATGATTTGCGACGTGTAGAAGTTCAAGAAGATACATCTCAGCCAACCCAAATAACACCAGAGAAAGATGCGGTTCAAGTAACAACTGAGAAAAAAAGTGATCAGGAGGTATATCTCCTACCTGTGATAATTTACCTTTCTTGTCATTGTTTGAAAAAATATGATTCAAATATATTACTGAAAATCTGGATTCAAAAATGCAGGAAAATGAAGTTACAACACCCAGACGTCAAGCGACGTTCCCCTTGCAACCAAACTTGCCAGGATGACTGCTGTAAAAGCAAAAGCAAACGCAAAACCAAAGGTTCTTGCAAAGAAGACAGTCAAGCCAAGAGAAGAGGTTAGCAGAAGGGTAACCTGTGCAAATCCTGGGAAGAAAACAGATCCATTATTTGATAGTGGAAGTATGTTTTCTGAAAAGAAGAAGCCAAGAACTGAGAAGAGAAAGAAGACGATAAAGACAACAAAAAACCAACAAAACTCAGCAATCAAGAATGAAATTCTTGGATCTTCTCAAGTCACCACTCTACGAGAGTATGACAGCAGAAAAAATAGAGATTCTACTTCCGTACTTTGTGAACGGAAAGAGAATGTAAGTACTTTTACCCTTCATTTTAATTTTAAATCAAGAAAGTTTTGCAGTACATATCAAAAAAAAACTTACTTCATATGTGTTTTTGTTATAAATGTGCAGCTCTGTTGCTTGGAGAGTAGAGAACGGAGGTGGTATCTACGTAAGCGGGACTACAATGGAAGATCTGGTGTTCAAAAGATCATTAGAGCAATATCTCCTAAACTATGCTCAATATAAGCTTCAACTGGCTTTTGAACAAGACCAAGCAAATGCTGCCGAAGAAAAGAAATACTTAAAGGTGTTGCACCTGGATCCAACTGCTTGGGTATATGTTGTTTTCTTCTTTTATACTTTTGAACATTGGTTATGAAAAACAGTATATATTGATATAAACTTTTGTGAAATAACCTATTAAACGTTTCCAATTTTCAGTATCATGTCGAAAGCCAAACTATTTTAAAGGGGCATAGGTGAATGCTATCATAATGCCAATAGTGAAGATGGGCGAAGACATTGAAAATATACTTCTACCAATGTGCCATGGCAACATGCATTGGACCCTGTTGGAGTTTGACTTTAAAACAGAAACATTCAAACATTACAACTCATATGTGGCGTTCAGGGAACACTGCTATGCAAATGCCAAGACAATGTCTGAATACATGTTCCACCCTATCAACCAGTTCTTAGACAAGCACGAAAAAAACATGTTGACCACCGTACAGTTGAATGACTGTGAATGTCCCCAACAAGGGGCCTGGCCAGAATGCCTTCTTTATGTGATGCATTTTATAAAGAGGAGAGCAAAGACTGATTGTGATGGGAAAGGTTTTGGGGATGATGTACAACTGATAAAGAAGATTCAGCTGAAAAGAATCAAGTTAGCATGCAAGTTGTTGACAGCAACTCATCCTGAAATCAGTTGGGAACCCTCTGAATGAAAAAACATGTTTAACTGCATAGTTGGTACATTTTGTAGATCTTGGTCTGAGGAGAAAAATTGGTACATTTTGGTTTTTGGTCTGTGCAGGGTTTTGTGGGTACTACTTCATTAAATCTTATTTTGTTTACTTATTGAACTTGGTTTCTACATATTCAACT
>JAJJMC010017794.1:3198031-3228141 GCA_023531435.1 Papaver californicum | reverse complement strand
TTTAGTTAGTATGTTAATATATATATGTGATGATCTTTATTAGCATTATAAGGTTTCTGTTTAATTTTAGAGTAATATAGAAAGGTACAAATTGATATGTGATATGAAGTACATATTGATATGTACTTTGTTCTGAAACTCTGAACCAATAGATTCATAATCTAAAAGCAAGTACATATTGAAATGTATTATGAAGTACATATTGATATGTGCTTTGTTCTGAAACTCAGAACCAATAGATTCATAATCTAGAAAGCAAGTACATATTGAAACAACTACAAGATTACTAAAAAAATAAAAGAAAAATGTATTGGGAATAAAAATAACTAATAACTCTGAAATTAAATAAAAATGTATTACTAAAACGAGGGGGCGCTGCCCCCTCGACCCCCGTATAGAGTGAATGACATTAAACCAATTGTTCATACATCTTTTTATATGGAGCAAAAATATAAGATTTATATCATCAAATTCATATTATGTTATTAAGAAACATAACTCAGTTGGCATACAAAACAAGTTCTGAAAAAAGAAACGTAAAAAAAATGCAACAAGTATCTTCTAAAAAGAATTTAAATCCAAAATGTACTAAAAAAAACTGTAATGAAATTAATTCTCATTCTTATATTGATACTGACGGATAACATTGCATGTAGCCTTGTCGTGATGAGCTTTCAATTTACAATTTGAACATGTAACAGGATTTTTGCTCCTCTCCCATGCACTCTTGATACGGTTCTTTTTTCTTCTTCCTGGAGGAGCCCTAACTACTGTTGGTGGCAGAACAATATCTTCTGCGGTATACTCATCAGGCTTGTGGTATATTGAAAAAATTAAATAAGAAAAAACTACTATACTTGTGCAGTTTTTGTTGATGTGTGTTATACTAAAAATCAATATGTACTATGCTAGTTCTAGTTTATGGTTTATATATACTGCTTAAAACCATCCTCATGTATGATACTACCATAAAAAAAATCAATATGTACTGCTTAAAAACTTACATGTCATGATTAGGAACAGGTCTGATAACGATTGAATATAGCTGGCGATAACAGCTAACTTTGAAGTATTCGTCGATATAATCAATGAACTTTCCCCCAGATGCAGCAATGGCTGCAGTAGCATGCGAGCATGGAAAACCATACACGCGCCATCTTTGGCAAGTACAACTATTTTGCTGTAGATCTACCATATGAGACCTGCAAAACAAAGAAAACCAAGCATATTATTTTATGCAGTATATATTGATATTTGCAGTACACAAACAAAAAAAGAATATAGTGGATATCTCAGTTCAAAAGAGCAGGTTACCTAAAAAAACTAACCTTGGGGAATGAACTTCAAAGACATGAGCATATGACTGACTAACTTTCCAAGGACGACCAATTTGAATGTGTAGTTGATGTAATTTTAGAAGTGGTAAATAAAGAGTTCGTTACTCGAACTTGTGAAGGTAATGATTTTAGAAAATAATGATTTAAACTAATTCTAGAAAATTCCAGGAGTAAGAAAAAGACTAAATAACCTAAATATGATTTTTAAATAATTTTAAACGTACCAGGAATCAGGAATCAGGTAAATCTAACAACCTATGTGATTAATCAGATAATTCTTTTTAAATTAATTAAAGCACAAATAATTGCCAAAGTTGGTTTTGTTATGCTAACAAACAGAGGTAAATCACAAGCATGGACTATCAAAATTAATCAACTAAGCATAATCCATCAAGCAAAAGCACAACTGTTGAAAGAAAACCGTTTTTACTATTCAAAACTATGCAAGTTTAATAATAAAAGAATTATAAATAATTATTAAAAAATAATTAAATCACATAAAATTGAGAAAATTACCTTATCCATCATCCCAGTAATTAGACTTAGCCCATGGTGAAGAAAACTTGCTCAAAAGTTGATTTCATTGCTCAAAAGAAAGATTACAAGATTGATTAACGCTGTAACAGCTAAACAGTAACGCAGAACACACGTTACAGAATCAGTTCCAACTGTTACAACCCAATTCAACCAAGAATATAACAGTGAGAAATAGCAACAGAGATTTCAAATTTTGCAACAGATAAAAGTGTGGGTGAGCTGTCTTCTTCGGTGAAGGTGAGGATGAACACCGGTGTCGGCCGGTGTAGCAGCGTTGACAGAGTTAGCCGGAAAATAGAAAACTTGATCCTGGAGCTGCGTACCTTATTTCTGAAGCTTGTAAACTCTTTATATAGGCCTTTGGAGTCTTCTAGGATGTTCTAATCCCATTATAACTCGGTAGTTTGACGAGAATTTGATGCCAATCCAAAACAGGGATGTATTCCTGTTCCCGTCCAAATTCATGCTCCTCTGGCCCTTATCTTCGGCTTCTAGAGCTTCTAATGGATTTTACGAACCTTGAATTAGATTGGGTAACTCCCAATTTGCGCTGAAATCGCAAAGAAAATCTGATTTGAAAATCAGAAGTTTGCTGCCGATGAAACTGTCCCGATGAAGGTTTGACTCGGTCAACTGACTTTGACCGAGTTGACTGGGCCGAGTTGACCCGCTGAGTTGGTCCGATCCAGCTCATCCCGATCCAAGGGTGCCCCAATCCAAAGTGTGGGTGCCTTGATCCATTTTCCCGGGTGCTTTGAACACTTTTTGAGCCAATTTTTCCATAAATCTTTATTCTTCTAATGTACCTACAAAAGCATAGAAACACGTAATAGACACAAAATCGATACTAACTCACTAGAAATTAAGGTGCAATTTAGACACAAAAATGTGTCTATCAGTAGTTCAAGAAAGGCTTGATATACAGGGGTTAAGAGTTCCAGATCCATCAAAAGACTTTCTTCACGACGTTTAGTCATCAACTCCATTACCCGAAGCCTACATGATAAAAAGAAATTTAAAAACAACAAACATATTATACATATAGTACATATACACTTGTAGAGTTACAAAAAACTTATAAAAACCTGTTTGTATCAGAGAGAGCACAAGGAGGTAACTTTTTCTGGCGGCGAATCCAGTTATTAAAAGACTCAGCAATGCTTGAAGAAGTATGACCATACCTACAACCTGGGAAGTATGCACTAGACCACTTTTCCCTAGGAATGTTACGGCAGTATTGAGCAACCCAAGACCTGCCTAGATAAACCATTCCTTGAAGAACTTCTTCACATCTAGCTGGAGAAAGCGCATATGTTGCTTTTTGGAAACAGTCCACCACTTCTTTATATTTTTCATCAGCCTTACTGATGGGTAAGTTAATTTTCAAGTGGAAAAAACAATAGCTATGATAAGAATCAGGGAAAACTTCAGGAATTGCATTCAACAAACCTTCACCTCGGTCAGTCAAAAAGGTGATGGGACGATAGTCCACAACTTTTTAAAGATTTTCCATAAACCAATGCCAATTATCATTATCATCGCCAGGAACTAATGCATATGCAAAAGGATAAAAACCTGGAAAACAAAATATAAAAAACCATATCAATATGTACTTCATGTCTTGATTAAAGATGTGTTTTATTGTTGTCATATAGCTATACATACCAAATATGTACTTCATGTCTGCACCTTCAAAAATATGTCATACCTACAATGTATATCAATATGTACTTTATGTATGATGTGTCCTAAAGTACATAAAAAATAGATACATATAAAAAATATGTACCATATCAAAAAGTTACCTTGATTGTCGTTAAGACATGTAGCAACCATTAGACCTCCTTTAAACCTCCCCGTAAGAAATATCGCATCACAAAAAATCATTGGACGACAAAGTTTATAACCCTCTCTACAAGTTCCAAAGCAAATAAAAAGTCTATGGAATCTCTTTGTTGCGTCGTTGAAATCAAAATCAATATAAGACCCTGGGTTGGTTTTCCGAACAACAGTGACCCACCAAGCAAGATCAGTGTATGACTTTACATCGTCACCAAAAATCATTTCATGAGATAACTCTAGTGCATGATATGCGTGGTGATACTTGATGTTGATCCCTCCACCAACTTTAATATAATCCATAATCTCTTGCGGCTTTATGAGAAGGTTGTGCTTGACGCGCTCATGAATTAAATGATTTACAAACTTCCTCGAAACAGTTGGAATCCTCAACCTATAACCAGCGCCATAAGTGTGCCTACCCATGTAATACTTTATCTTAAACACATCCAAAGACACATTCATGGCAACCGCGTGAAGCATCCAAGAGCAACAGTCATTGCTGCATCTGGCTGTGAATTTCTCAAGTATTCTTCAAATTTTTAACCTTATATCCAGTCCTCAAACAATATTTCTCACATGCTAACCGAACAGCTTCAACACCACCATGGAAGAGATGGTTTTTATCTTCAAAAATATTCTCCCAACCATCAGAAAAAAGAACACTTGCAACCTCTTTAGAATCTTTCAAATAACTGTTCTAGCACTCAAAACCAACTCATCACTTTTGTAAATATCAGCAATTCTCAAAGAATTAGATGCACAGGATAACACAACATCAACATGCAACTCAAAAAAATATGAATTCTTCGTAAAATGCAATGCAACAAGACCTTGAAGGGATACATCAGCAAGGACAGAGACTTTCACTCCTTTTTCAACATAATTAACAACAATAGTTGATGGAGTCAACCAGCTCCACGCATTACAAATAGTAAACTTCAAATTTCCAAAGTCGAAGATAACGTAACCAAATATGCAATGTTGTGTTGCTTGTGGTATACATGAGAGTAGCAAAAGCTATTTGGATTAGAACCAACACCTGACATGTTGAACCTGAAGAAATATAATGCAAATAAAATAACACAAAACACAAAAGTCAAAACATATATTTTAAGATGATAGGAATACTAAATCTACAATTCAACATAATATGTACTATTTTAGAAGTATCACACATATTATAGAAACACACATAACAGACAAACAGTGCAAACAAATATGTACTGATTCAAAAATAGTATTCTAAAAAAACAGTATATATCGAAAAGTTTAGAAAAAACAGTGCGTATTAATATGTACTGAAGAAACATTCAAAACATACAGAAAAAAGAACAAAAATCATGATTCCCTGAAGAAGAAAAAACCCAAATAAAACCTATTATCAAACAACATGTAAAAACACTAAATACGACGATCTAATGAAGAAAATAGAACGATTACAAAAATCAGTTTCAAAAGATGAAAAGAAAACTAAAACACGAACAAAAACGAGATCGATCATGGAATTCAACAAAATGTACATCATAGAAAATGTTAATCATCGAGATTTCAGTGTAAGAAAACAAACAAAACATGAAATCAAGTTGATTATCATGATTTCAGTTAAAAAAACAATAACAAAGATTGACGATACATGGAGAAAAATACAGGGAAGAAGATTAAAAGAAAAATACCTGGAGATTGATGATACCCTAAAACTGATAAACACCACTGAAGCGGAAAGAGAAGAAAGAGAAGAAAAATCTGTGAGCTGCCAATTGAAAATCTGTTTTTGGAAGTTTTGATTTTGGCTAAATATATAGTTCGTAGAAGAGAGGGGTATTTATGGGATATTGAAAACCTGTTTTTCATTGTTCTCATGTGAATTGGACGCGTGAGTAAGAAAACTAGTCCAATTACTTGTTTTTGGATTAATGGTTAAACCGGGTTTTGGTGTAGGATTAGAGGTTAAACGGGTCTGTAATATAGGATTATCTAGTAATTCCTACGTTTGGTTGATCTTCGAATGAATAATTTTGGAATGACAATGGAATGAATGAGAAAGAGATGAAGTTAGAAAAGGTAATCCAGGAAAAACCAATTACATTTGACCACTAAATATTACACCACGTTAGCCACTTCCCACGTGTAAAGCAAATTAACGGAACATTGCATGAAAACCTAACGGCTGGGGCATATTTTTAATTTTGAAAAAAATAGGGGTATATTTGTGTTTCGGCTATTATTAAAATGGGACAAATTTGTATAATCCCCTTCTTTTTAAATGATCAAAATGTTTCAGTCTGCAGATCATCTGTTATATAGTAAAGATTTTCAAATACTCGTTCGACTAAAAAAGTGTTTGGTTGAGTTTGGGGGAAAAGGATTTTCATTTTAACCAAAGTAACACCAAATTTGCTCTAATTTAGTAGATTCTTTCATATGGACGCGATCTTTCAACCCCGTAGTCATTATTCCTATGAAATTGATTAGTCATTGAGAGGAAGCTAAAAATTATTTAATTATAATGTGTCTATTTCAAAGTGCACATCTTTAAAAATCAATTCTATAATTTTTATTTTTAATAGGTAATTTATTTTGGTTACCATAATAACCACTTACAACACCTGTAAATCTGTTTAAAGAGAAAAATAAAATAATTTCAAATTGTCCCTAATTATTTATAATTTAGTTTGAAAAATACAAAAAGTATGGAGTAGTGTATTTATTTAATTAGTTTGTATACAACACCATAAATTATAATTCCTTCCCTTTCAAAATAAGGATGCTTTTATTTTTTAAGATGTTATTTAAAAAAATGGATTGTCACAATATTTTTTTGGTATGTTGCCCTTTTCATTTCGACCCTCGCAGAAAAAAAAACTTCACAAGTGGTTTTCATTGTCTTCTCAAAACAGGGGTTATAGGAAGTAGCATCATATTTCAAAGCGAAGTAAAACACCAAATTTGATCAAATTAGCTCTTGCGTAGGGAGTAAAGACCTTAATAAGAATAAGAGTAATGTTAATTTGGTTGAAAAGAGCAGGGACAAGAATGAATTCAGTGGCACGGTGTATGAAGTCAATCTGTTAACCAGTGTGAGAGACTGGTTGGTGGACTCTGGACCCACCAAGCATGTCTATTGAAATAAAGATATGTTTACCTCGTATCAGAAGGTAGGGGATGGCTAGAAACTCTATATGGGTAACTCATCGTCATCAGAGGTTGCATAAAAGGATAAGGTTGGGTTGAAGCTCACATCTGGAAATGCTCTCATATTAAATGAAGTTCTTCATATTTCAGACATCTGCAAGAATCTTGTCTCCTTCTCTATTTTAGATACTAAGGGTTCTAAAATTGTAATGAGTCTGAAAATATTGTAGTAAATAAAGGCAAAGATTATGTGAGTGACAACTATAATTAGACTGAGGGTGTATATATAAATATAATGTAAACTTTGCTGAAATAAAGTTGAATGATTTTTCTGCTTATATGTGTGTGTCGTTGAATGTTTGTCATGGTAGACTTGGTCAAGTAAACTTTAAAAAATCAATGCAAAAATTGGATAGAGGAGGCTGCATACCCATATTTATTATGAATAAAGAACATTTGAGTAGAATCTAAGCATGCTAAGAAATCATTCAATAAGAATGTCCAGAGAAATTATAAACCCTTATAATTAATTCATTCAGACATAATGGATATGAATTCAATTTAAATTAGAGGTAGTAAGAACTGGTTTGTCACTTTCATAGATGATTGTACTAGACACTATCATATATATTTTCTTAGAGGTAAGGACGATGCCTTATAAGCCTTTAAGATGTATAAAATTGAAGTTCAAAACCAATTGGATGCTACCATAAAAAATGTTAGGTCTGACCGTGGTGGTGAGTATGAAATTCCTACAGGAAAATTTTGCTTAGAACATCATGAGAAAGCATCTCCTTATTCATTTCAATCTAATGGTATAGTTGAACGTAAGAACCGTACCCTTAAGGATATGATGAATGCATGCTGATTAGTTTAGGATTATCCGCAAACTTGTAGGGGGAAGCCATTCATTCAGTTTGGTATACTTAAATAGAGTACTCCTTAAAGGATCAAATGAAACTGTATGTGAGTTATGGAAAGGTAGACAACCATATTATGCTTACTTCAAAGTGTGGGGGTGTTTGGAAAAGGTGGTCATTCCTACTCTTAAGAAAACTAATATATGACCCAAAATTGTTGATTGTGTTTCATCGGGTATCCTGAGCATGCTAGTGCTTATAAGTTTATGGTTGTCAGTTATAAAATTTCTGACATTGGGTTAAATATTATTATGCAATCAAGGGATGTTGTGTTTTTTGAGAATATTTTTCCTTTAAAACGTGACGCTCGTAAGAGAATAGTTAATGATGTCCTTGATGTGCCTTCAACCATTTAATCATTACCTTTAGAGGAAGATGAACCAGAAATTGAACCTAGAAGGAGTAAAAGAAATAGAGATGAAACTTCTTTTAGACCATATTTCATAACATCCCTAATGGAGTATAATCCACAAACTTATAAAGAAGCCATGACGTGTTCTGAAGCCCCATTCTGGAATTAAGCATCAATTAGTAAAATGGATTTCATTCAACAAAACCAGACTTTGGAGATTATAAACTTACCTATAGGGTATAAAACCATAGGTTGTAAATGGATCTTCAAGAGAAAAAGAAAGATATACAAATGGAACTTTTAAAAAATACAAGGCTAGGTTGGTAGCTAATTAAAGCTACAAAAATAAATTCTTTGACACTTAACTCACCAGTTACTAGAATTACCTCTATTAGGATGTTAATTGCTATAACTTTTGTTCATAACCTTGAGATACATCAAACGGATGTAAATACAACATTTCTAAACGGTGAACTAGATGAAGAAATTTACATGAACCAATACGAGGGCTTTGTGGTGAAAGGTTGTGAAGACAAAGTTTGTAAACTAATTAAATCTTTGTATGGTTTGAAACAAGCACCTAAACAATGGCATAATTTTTTTTTATCATGTGACGATTTCTAGTGGTTTTAAAATTTATAAATATGACAAGTGTGTTTACACTAAACTTGTTAAGGATGCTTGTGTAATTGTATGTTTGTATGTCGATGATATGCTCATACTAGGTATAAACATGGATGTTATTAACTCCACTAAGAAATTTTTGAATGAGAACTTTGACATAAAAGACTTAGGGCTCGCTGATGTAATATTAGGGATAAAGATTAGAAGAAGTTCTAATAGCTATAGTATGAGTCTCATTATGTTGAATTTTTGTTTAAGAAATATAATCAGTTTAACTATAAAACTGCTAGTACTCTGTCTGATTCTTCTTGTAATCTCAAGAAGAATAAGGGTGAAGGAGTTGACCAAATTGATTATCAAGAATCGTAGGAAGTATGATGTATTTGATGAACTGTACGAGACCATACATTGCTTATGTTATGAGTAGGTTAAGTAGGTATACCTGTAATCCATGGCACATGCATTGGGATGCACTTATTAAAGTGTTGAGGTACTTGAAGTACATTATGACATTTTATTTGAATTACGAAGGGCATCTTGCCATCCTTGAAGGATTTTTTGATGCAAACTAGAAAGCATACTCAGAGGAGTCTAAGTTTACGAGTGGATATATATTCACTATTCACTCTAGCAGGAGCATATGTTTATTGGAAAACTTCCAAAAATACATGCATAGCTCGTTCCATTATGGAACTAGAGTTTATTGCGTTAGATGAAAAAGGAAAGGAAACCAAATGGCTAAGATCTTTTTTAGAAGACAACCCTCTCTGGCATAGGCCTGTGCCAGTTATATCCATACACTATCAATAGTCAAGTTGCGATAACTAGAGCTAAGAACAGTGTTTATAATGAGAAATCTATACATATTCATAGAAGACACAATTCTTTGAAACAAGTAATCTTAATCGGCTTTATTTCCGTTGATTGGATGAGGCCCAAGGATAATATCACAGACCCTTTGACGAAAGGTTTGTCTAAAGCGATAGTTAATACTGTATCGAGGGATATGAGACTTAACCTCATAAAATAAAATCACCATGAAGTGTGATAGTGTAACTACATGTGAAGGATGATTTCTTATTTTCATATGAGTGAATGAAAAGGAACCTTTAGTCCCACATTCCTTAGACTAAAGATGTGTGTCCTCTTTATAACTAGATTCTCACATCGGGTATACTAGGGTTGGCGGGCACAGGCTTGTGCGCGTGTGGATACTTTCCTTGGCTTGTGTTTGTGCACGTGTGTGGGGGTCAACCAAGATCTAATTTTTGCTAAAAATAATTTTGAGTATTTATTAAGAAAATTAATATTTTCTCTTAGTGTTTAATTTATGAGAGGATTCTCTTTCTGTTTTTTGGTGAATTGTTTTACAAGAAACCTTAAAATTGGGCTTGCTAGAAACGTAGTTTGCTTTCTCCTATAAGTACCTGTCGAAATTCTTCTTTCAACTCATCCCATAAGCACCTAGTATATCGTCTTATTTTCTTCTCTTCTCTTTTTGTTTTGCGTTTTTCTTGTTTATTCCAGTTCCTATTGTTAATTTCAGAGAGTAGGTAGCTTGTGTTATGCTGATGCAAGATATATCAGGCAGTCTTATCCTAGATACATCTTCATTGTTCCGGTTTGTTTTAGGGTGAAAACAATTGTACTGCAAAAGAGTACTTTCAGGTAGATTCGAGAGATCAAGCTCGAACAGGACGAGTCTAAACCAAGAAATGGTCGTTCACGTCCTGCTTCGATCACAAAGGTGGAGAAAATTGGATTGGTCTTAGAGAAGGGAAGCAAAGAAGGTTGAAAAATCACTGTGTGATGAGTAGTTGTAGTGTGTAGTTTAAAAATGGATTATCTCTGGGATAGATAGATAATTATGTCTGCTTAGTCATTGTCGAATGGATGAAGCCATCTATTTATAGTTTGATAGGAAACATATTGATTTCTCGTAAGTGGTGGAAGTTATAAAAAGAAGTGGAGGGGTAACAATTGTGGAGATTGTAATTGAGTCACGTCCGAAAAATAGGGAGGACTTGTATGACCACTACTTCGCGTGCTCTCAACTGCTCTGATATTGTCCAACTACTTATTAACTTTTTGTTCGTGGATGTGTTGTCACAACGCACGATTATCGTAGACCGCCAAACTAGTACCCCAATGAGAATCCCACAATATATTGTATTTGATATCTTGTAGAAAGGGTGGAGTCATGGACCACCACTATTTGACTTAGGTCAAATCAAGTCAATAACTTGCTAAGTTAGTGAGGCAAGTTGCGCAACTCACTGGTTTAATAATTATACTGATCAATGTTGAGTCGAGTAAGTTTAGTGGTCATGTAATGTCTTAGGAGTAGCATGTAGTAATTTTAATAGAATTGTTTGACGCCAAGATTGCGCGAAGGTTCCCAAGGACTAGTCGTGGCGCACTTAAGAATCCAGGCAAAGAGGCTTGATGAATAGGCATATAGGGATATCGCTGGCATTAGACCAGTGCTGGGAAGGAGTGGCGCGTCTCTAAGACGCTTCCTTGGTGGAGCTAGCGCTGGCCTTTGTGCCAGCGCAAGGAATGTGATGTGTACCTTCGGACGCAACCTAGTAGGGCTAGCGCTGGCCTTTGTGCTAGTGCAAGGAGTTGTGGTGCGTCCTTTGGGACACATCCTAGGAAGCTAGCGCTGGTCTTTGTGCCAGCACGGAGAATTATGGCACGTCTTTAAGACACAACCTTAGCAAAGCTAGTGTTATCCTGATTTTAGCGCGGAAAAGCTAAGGATAGCCTAGCGCGGATATATAACGAGTCTTGGGGTATTACTCTTTGATTATGGCGCGTCTAAGAAGAGCGACGCGTAATTTGTGACACGTCCTAGAGTAAAATGCTAAATGGAGTATATTTAAGGTCAGGATGGTGAAATTGTGATTTGCTCTTTCTGACCAGGGTATTAAGCTAGAATGCGTTCTCGGAGATCAGGCATTAGCTATTTTCAGAATATAGGGATGTTATTGGAACATCGATGTGCATTCGAAACAAGTTCAGGGAATTCAGTTGTGGAATTTATACGACCTGAAACTGGATCGATATGGCATAAATATTGTGAATGTTAGAGAGACTACAGGATCAGTATAAAATGCCCATAGCCATTTGTAGAGACTGTATTCTTTATTCTTCTGCGGAATATAAGTAGAGGTACAATATTTCATGTTTTCATATAATGCCAGAAATATGTGCAGAAACACACGCAGATATTTCTATGCTTCTGTGGCTAGGCAGAGGGCGATTTTATAATTCTATCCTTTGTCAAAAACCTACCATCTATATTAAGTCCCCTGCTTAGTGAGGAACAATAATGTTGCGCAGTAAGCACTAAATGGTGACAATGTGTTTATAATAATTATATATGCATAATCAATACTTTAGAAGTATAAGAAGACGTACTTAGCTTCTGTCTTCCGAGTACTGAGATGTATTCCCCCTTAGCATTAACACTTGTTGGGGTTAATAGTATCCACGTTCTCACCAGGATTGCTTGCATATGAGCAAAGAGAAGAATATGGATGGCGTTGGTTGTATTTTAGCTTTTGACCTAGTTTCCTAATCCAATAAGAGTTAGGATATTCACAGACCTTCACATATATATCCATATATGTACTTCCTCTCTCATATGCGATGCCATATTCTCTTTCTTTTCTTTTTTTTTAGTCAACATGTCCTCGAGCAAGCGTTGGCGATAAGAGTTGTTGATATACACATTTTTACGTCTGATTTGTCTCAATAATCTATATTGATAGTGTTCGATTGTGTACTAATTGTGTTATTTTATGTGTTTGTAGGTATTTTTGGGAAATAAACATTTATGGAAAAATTGGCTAAAAAAGTGTTAAAGGCACTCAGGAAAATTACTAAAGGCACCCCAAGGAAAATGATGAAGGCACACACTTTTTGGATTTGGGGAACCCCTTCTTATTCATTTGAAAATCGAAAATGGCGGGAAATTATCCTCTTCTAGCTGTTGTTTCCTGAATTATTTGAGAAGAGATTTGGGAGAGGCCAGGGAAGAAGAAATAAAAAACATCAAAAAAAATCTGCTCGTGTTGAAGAAGATGAAGAAACCGTGGCTATAACTGTATTTTGTGGCCAAAAGGTTGAAGATTTTGTTGCTAAAGCTTTTAATCTTTGCAACATTTATCTTCAGTTTGCAACACTTACTTTGTAACAACGAGTCTGTAACGCCAATACACCGTGGCAGATTCGTTGTTTTTATTATTTTCTCTTCTTTTCATCTTTCAAACACTTTTTGAGCCATGTACCAATCTTTTGAGGGTGTTTTGAGCGTGATGAGCTAAACCCCATTATTGGGACAATGGAGGAAGCCATATTTCACAATTGTGTGGTAAATATATTTAATGTTTTACGACTTTTGCATTAATTTGGTTTGATTTATGGTTTTTATTAATTGGTTGTCATTTAATTTGATGGATCATGCTTAGCTTAAGTGTTTTGATGGTCCATGCTTAGGATTTACAATCAATGTTTTAGAAATCTACTTTTGACAAAGAATCAGAGTCATTACTTTTATAATATGAGCTATAAATTATCTAGAATTAATGTATGAATCGCATGAATATGGAAGTGGTGGAATCCTAAGTCCCAGTATCTTGTCATATTGTTATTATCTTTTGTTTAAGTTTTCTGTTTTTTCTTTAGAAATTTAGGTCTAAAATCTTTCTTCACAAGTCCGAGTGAACGATCTTTTTACCACTTGTCTATAATTACATCATTTGCTCCCATGGGAACGCGGCAGCACGATTTGTTCCTTCTTCGAGAGAGCGCCAGTGATAGTTGGTTGTTCCTTACGAACGCAACAACAAGAAAAGCTTGTCCCTCAAGCACACTGTTGACTTGAAGCAAGGTAAATGTTTGGACGTGATCCTATCATCTGGTGGAACTAGGGTTTCCCAATTTTTCTCGCATATCATGTGCATATTGTTACGTATATATATATCTTGATAATACTGAGAGTATCGTTTTCCTTTTTCTTATTAGCAAACCCTAGTTTTATTACTGTTCTTCTGAAGTAAAGTAATCTTCAACCACAGTAGCAACAATGTTGGTGAGTTCAACCCTGATAAGCTAAAATCCTTAGTAATTCTTTTTTTTTTTTGTTGGAATCTTCATCTTGTTACTTATGTCTAAAACAGATCATGGCAGTTCCTGATCGAGATCACAACTTTGATTCTTCAAGTAAGAAAACGAGCCACAAAATTAAAAGGATGAAGGTAACTCCTCCTCAAGAAGTACAATATAAGATCAATCGTTCCTTAAGTAAGGTCACAAATCTCGTACAAAACATGCCTATCGATCGTTTGAAGACATCATGTGAATGCAATCTGAATCTCACATTCGCGACTAATGCTGAAGAAGAATCAAGACACCGAGAGGAGTTAGAGAAGAAGAAGGCTGAGGATGAGGAGCTCCAGGTTTATATGCAGAAGCGATATTCCCAAATGAGTGTAAGGATTGAAGAAACAAAGAGGATAGATCGAGGTGTTCGTCCTTATGGCGTAGCCTCAGATTCTGACGCGGATGAATATCCTTCTGACGAGGAACATGTGGAGTATGAGTCTGAGTCATTCTCGGAGTAGGAAGTTGAGGCTGACCGTGAAGTTGAACGTGTTGATGCTTATGATGATATACAAATGGGTTCTATTGACCCTGCAGATGATGAGGAGTCCGAAGAAGACTCTAAGGAGGATCCGGGAAAAGACTCTGAATTAGAGGATCCTGAAGAAGACCTGGAAGAAGAAGAGCATGATTCTTATGGAGATGGCGATGATGAATACGACTCTGATTCTGATTCCCAGTTTTCCGATTGAACTCAACATAATTATTTTGCCGTAGTTTTGCTTTTTCACTTTTATGTTTCATAAATATCTTCCTTGGATTAAACATTTTATGTATGGCCGTTATGATAGAACCTTACCTTTCTTTTAGTGCTTTTCATGTGCTTGCATCAATGTCTTCACATCTTGAAACAAATGAATGAATAAATTTATATAGAAAATTCCACCAATTTTCGTCATAAAAATTTCAGAAGTATAGTTCTTGGGAAAAACGTTGTAGAATCTTCATACGACTTCCATTATTTATTTAGTGTAACTTTTTGTAAATTACAAACAGATAACATCATTAAGTATGACAGATAAAATATGTGACTTTAAGTCACGAATAACATCTGTTATTTAGTACCATGGTTATGGTATGTTACATATAATAACATATAATGTCTGCCATAAATGAGGTGCTTAGTACTACGGTTATTGGGTGTTACATACAATAACGGTTAATAGATTTCATAATGGAGACATTTTCATAAAGACAAATATACTAATTAAAGCGAGAATATTACGTCATTTTCATGCCACTAATTCAGATTTTGTGAATTTAAAATTCATCCAGATTCAGATTTGGTGTATATGAAACTGATTTTGGTTTAACATGAACGTGAAACAAAATTCTGATTTCAAAAGAAAATATAATCTTGAAAAAACGGATGAAATTAACTTGATTAATTATCCAAAATAACATTTAAGAAAATAGAATCTTCTAATACAAATAGAAAGATAAATACTAGCAACCTTACATATTGAACCCAGCCTACTGTTCTTAATTTGGTCGCTCTCCTATATGAGTTACATAAGATTTTGGCCACTTAATCATGTCACCTCTTGAAACATCTCCAAGTACTCCATCATCTCCATCGCATAACATCACACTTGTATCTATGATTTCATCAATCGTGTAGTCATGATTTTTATCATTTGGTGGCTTTGATCTATCAACCTATGCACATGCAACCGTTTTTTCTTGAAGTTCCTCAAACAACAAAGGAAAAACGATGACGACACAAGGATCTAGCAATTTTACCATTACAAAGACATTTAGCAATATGCATTAGAGACAAGTGCTCAATCATGACAAACAATCGGCTAGTAACATCACTCACCTCAATTAATGCCATTAGTTCGACAGGCTTTTCCCAACTAATTGGTCCAGTCTTCCTGTTGTAATAATGTAATAATATCTGACAGACAAAAGCACTTGTAATATTCAGAATATCACTCCCAAAATATATGAATTAAATAACCAAGGTATCAAGTGTAGCAGAAAGTGCCTAAACATAAATGCATAATCACAAAGAGCATTCAAAGAGATCAATCATCTTGTGATAGGGCTTTGTAAGAAAGGGAAACTAAGGTTACACATGCTGAAAAGAAAGACCCTACTTCAGTGATTTTTAAAGTCCACTAAACCTATCATCTCAACTGGATAATCGATTGCAACCAGGGATTACCCATATAGCTAAATTAATATATTTTGATGATGTTCCTGATATGAACAATTTAGCAATCATTGTAAACCTTTAATACAATGATATCTAAAAGCTTTGAATCATGTTTATTCAGTGTTAAACAATTCCGGAAATGATCAACCGCAAATGATCAACTAAAAAAGTGGTTCAATTAATGAGATATTTACAAATATAAAATTTTAATATCTAAGATAATTCTAGACACTTGAGATATATCACATGGATACAACTAACACTCAATTATCCATGCAACCAATTTCTGCAACATAAAGAAAATGCAAATGAGACATTTACGAATTGTAAAATGTTAATATCTAAGAAAATTTAGAAACTTGAGATATATCACATAAATACAACTACCAATAACCATGCAATCAATTTATGCAACATAAAGAAATGCAAAACTCGTAAAATGTGTCAAGAAACCTCGCTACCTAAGATCATAGAAAAACTGGCAAAAAAATCATAAAAAAATCGATATATACCAGCCATATATTGCTTGTGATTCTTTGCGATATTAACTTCCCACCATACCAACGCCGATTTCCTGCGAACAAACAAAAGTTCGTCAAAGTCAAACAGTAATGAATTCACAAAGCTGTAAATACTCATAAGTTGAACATAGATCAATGAAAAATTTGGATCACAATCTAGGTTGTAGATGGCAATACAATGAGCAACATGAGTGTTTTATATTAGATTTCAAAGGTAAAATAGTGTTATATCATACTTTTATACCTTCAAGTACTGGTGTGAATAGTTTCAAAGGTAAACTAGTGCTCTTTTGGGATCACAGTGTTTGATGACAAGTAATTTGGTAATGATTGTTCATCAAGTACCGGTGTGAATGGCTCAATCAAATTACTCTTTTGTAACACCACCACCACCAAAATAAATAACAAGTAAATATCAGTTAATAAAACTTTAGTAATGAAATGCCCTAACTTTAAGTTTTTTGAACTTACCACTGAATTATTAGTACCGAATAATAGAGATACTAAAACAGGGTTTCGGCTTTGATGTGACTTTCATCCTTTATGCACCTATATAAAATAAAATATATGCATCACAACAAAGAGAGCACTCAGGAAAACGACCAACCAGCTAAAAATCCACAACCTCAACTTACAACAGCCTTTATCCAACAACAAATGAACCAAAGCCTAACACATCGTACAAACATTACAAAAAAATAAACAAGGGGGAAATTTATCCATTTACACTTCATGAAAATCAGACAATCCACATAAATTAAAAAACAATATAATCATATTGACATCAATTCAAAACACGGACAACTCTTAACTTAAACCTAGTTAAAAATCAGGATTTTCATTAGATTTAGCATTGCATTTTACTAACTACTTGCACATTTTATAAATCATAGAACATATGTATATCAAATGGACTGAAAACAATAGGTAAAACTGAGATTTAAGACTTGATGGGATTTTTAAGTTATACCGCAAGAGCACGGCTGTCGATGAGATAGTATGCAAGTACGGTTCGTTACACAGGGATTTCAGAAGTGAAATTTCTAACTTTTAATTAACTAATATGCTAATAACCGAAAAAATTATTTTTAATGAATAAATTAAATAAATAAAAAGATAAAATAACTATACAAATTAATCAACCAGGAAAAGGAAAATCTAGGGCTTCAGATTCTACTATTTCTGATATTTATAAAATTAACAATCTATTATCTCAAACAATTACTCTCAATTTACTCAAAACCATATTGAACCCAATCTATTTCTGATATTTATAAAAAAATAAACAGCCTAAAGATTATTCAGAACAATTAAAATGAAGCTTTTAATGAAGATAAATTATTAGTCATTCAAAAAGCACAAATAGTAGAGTAAATATGTCTAAGAAATTAACTATGAAGAGTACACATCAAAAATAGCTTCCCCTACACAGTAGAAAAGAAGATTAGCCACTAATAGAGATAAGAATAAAAGAAAATTGAAATCATTCAAATTAGTTAATTAGGAAAAACTCACAATTTTTCTTTAATTCTTTGTCCATTTAACGACACACTCCATGAGTAGTACAAAAAAAAACTGACCAGTGGCATTGCTAAAAGATAAAAAAGCTACTGAATGAATTAATGAATCAACGATGCCTTGCGTTTGCCTTAAACCCCAGAATTGTCACTGGTACTGTTGCTAGAACCGTTACAGAAGCAGCTAAACACAAAAGATTTAACCACGGTATCTACAACAGTTTAAACGACTGCTTGTGTATAGTTGTTCTTCCCGTCCTTCTTCCTCTCAACCTGGATTTGCAGAAAAGTGAACTGTTTTTTTAACCTGATTTCTGACAGAGCCAGCTTTTTTCCCTTGATCCTACTCGATCCCTATTTATATTACATCCCCAAATCTCCCAAAAAAATCTTTTTAATCAATAATCAAATCTCTGCAGAATCAATTCTTCTCGGTGATTATTTCTTTCTTCTTTAGCACTCTCGATCTGATTTCTCTTTCTCTTTTAAGCAAATATCGAATTTATTGTTACATTGGTTATCAAGTATGCTTCAAATAATATATAAACGTGAAACAATATTTCTACCAGATTTAGCCAAGATTTTGTTTGATTTTGTTGGTTTTCTTTCACGTACAACTCTTTTTAATTTAGGCAAGAAGATATATTTGTCTTAAAATCCAAATATATGTCCAACTTCTCGACCAACTTTTTCACAAGTGAGAAGTAATAACTTCCCCCCAAATTTTGTTCCAATTTGAGAAGGTGCCCTCATCCAAATCAATGAGTGCCTTTAAAAAAAGTCTTGGGGTGCCTTTATAACTTTTTAAGCCAACTTTTCTGCACAAGTTTATTCTTCCAAAAATCCCTACAGATACAATAAAATGACAATATTAATACAAAAAGTGAGTAATAATAATATAAATATGAGATTAAAGAAGACACAAAATTGTGTCTATCAAGACTTTTCTCTACCTGCTAAGCCTTGGAACCCAAACATCTAACTTTATCAGGGCGAGTAGAACGGGTAACTCGGCAAATCGAAGGATGTTGACGATATTCCCAATACCTCACCCTCTGCAAGAATCTGCAAAAGATAAAACATTAACTAAAATATAAACAAAACCCAATCTTCATCTCAGTTCATTACCTAATCGAGAAGCAAAAACCCAATGAAAGTGAGTAAGATAAGTTTAAGATACCTCAATATCTCGGAAGAAACTCTCAAAAAAATTGTTTGATGATTTGAGCAACAAAAGTTCTACCACCAACCTGCTCGATTAATTTGTAAACATAATTATTATGACAAACAAAATCAGTTTCACACAAAAACCTAGCTTCAGCAAAATTAAAATACAACAAGAAATCAAGAAAATACCTTTAATGCCTGAATCAGGGGAGTTCAGTCAAAATCAAATTTCATAAAATCGGTGGGATCTTCCTTCCGGGGATGTTTCTTCGGTCTTCAGAGCAACGAGTCTCATTTTGTACCTGAGATGAAGATTGGGTTTCTTTATTCTTCTCATTTTAGATGAAAAGCTATATGAATCTGAAAACACTGGGAAATTTTGAAAGATGAAAACAAAGATTGAAAATTAACTCTTAACTACTGGGATTAAAATAGCATAGATCTATGATTTTTTGTGTTATGGAGGAAGTTTAGAGCTGCATACGACACCCAGAGAGATAATAAAGAAAAGAAAATGTAAACCCTAAACTAAAGTTTGTTTAGGTGAAGAGTGGAAAACTATGTTTTTTTTTGTTTTTTTTTAAACAGGGGAAAGCTATGTGCTAAATGTTTTGAAATAATTTCTTTAATCTTTGGGGTTTGTTAGATTGGACCATTATCGAACTAGTTGAAAAGATTTATGCCAAGTAAACCGCTGGTTAACCATTTTTAGACTTATAGAAATATAGCACGATATGTAGCTAGTTATTTTTGTGCACACAATAGAAACCTAGTGGTGGGAGTATAAAAACTAAAATATTTGTCGGAATTATTCCGTAATTTAATAGTTCATGACTTAATTATACACCTAGTAAATTACCGAGTTTGAGAATGACGGTTTTTTTATGTTAAATGATGGGCCCAATTATTTTCATGTTATATCACGGACTTTGTTTATAAAACCCTAATCACATAATTAATCCGTCATTTAAAAGCGTTATTGATACCCCTTTCTAGACTAGTAATATGGCACCCCATATAACACATCATCTAAAATTATAATCTATATATATGGTTACAATTGCCTAAATACAAGATTATAAAATAAACATCTCCAACCTGTAAGTTTTAATTTTTTTTTGTATATGTGTCATTTAATAATCGACTGAAATCATTTCCATTTTTATTTTTGAATTTATTTTAGTAAAATATGATGAGTTGGAGGGGAAGACATCCTCTAGGTGAATGCCTAGAACTTGACATTCACATAGAGGATGTCTAATCAAATTTAGACCACATCATCCATACATTGATTGAAGAGGTTAGGGTTGGAGAAAGATTTTAGGAAAATGAAAGTGTTTCATATGTGGATTTTGACTTTACCTCTCACATACATTCCATTGGAGAAGCTCTTAGAAAACAATTTCCTACGTCTTTCAAGGGAGAACCAGGTTTTGAGCTTGTTTGGGACGTCAAAACCATCCAACAGTAGAATTCAGAAAGTATTCATGAAAATCACGACAAATATTCAGACCCGACACTGCTCACCGTTTGGTCATAACTCTTAGCTCATTTTTCCGATTGATACGCCCTTTTAGTATGTTGTAGTAGGCATCATAAGAAACTTTTTACATAAGGCTCATGCTCATATTCCTTAACAATTGTTGCCAGATTCAGAGTTTCCAGAAGGCAGTGAATTGCTTCTGATGGGTGGTTTTTTGCAAAACGTTTTGGACCGACTCACATAATTCTTCAAATACCACTTTGTAATGAATGTATATGACAATTATGAGTATGTATAATAAGTTTTATGTTTCATGCTCAAAATTTATGTGTTTGACATGTTCAGACCTAATATGCCTATAACCTCTCTACTTTTAGGGGGAATAACCGAAATCAGAGGGTTAAGCCTATAAGTGAAGAAGCAAAAGTTACCGTTGGTCCTGATGTAGATGATATCCACGCCCATACTGAAAGTCATGAATAGGTTTCTGCTCGCATACTTGTTGCGGATGGTGCTTCCACTAATGTTGTTATGTAGAACCGTAATGTAGTAGAGAGTGTGCCAATTGAATATCCTAATGTAGGTATTAGTGTTGATTTCCGCTTCAATAGGACTCTTCATGGGTACTCATGTGTAGGGGATTTGCTGTTCCATCCATTTATACTGAGATGTCTATTGAGATATGGAAGAAGTTCGGTCACTTCTCCGTAGATAATTCCAGGAATTACAGAGCCTTAGAACATGACGTGTCTAGATTGCTGCCAACCATCCAGGAAATGATCTCTCTTCCTCTGAATGAAATATTTGGAGTCGTCTTAAAGGAATAGGAGAAAGATGTAAATGAAGTTGATAACTCTAGTCTTGATATCACATGGGTTCGTCGTCATCTGGGAGCTATACGAGAGCATCTTGCTGAAGTAAGTGAATTTGCTAATTTGCAGGCAGTGACCAGGGCTAGAGAAGAGGTTGAAAGGCTTTCCCAGGAGTTGAAGCTTGCAACTAACGTTCTCGGAAGAATGGGAAAAGGGCTACTATGAAGGGACTGAGCCAATCTTCAATGGTATTCACTAGGTTTATAGTTTCATGAAACATATTTATGGTTTTCTTTCGGATTTTGAGTAGATAGGTTTGACAAGTTATTTGTGAAGAGAGATTTTTTTTATAGAAAATAATGATATCTTGAATTTATTAGTAAACCTGAAATCCTAAGTATGAATGCATAAATATTACAATCATTTTTGAAGAAATTACAAATTTTGCATGATATAGGAAAATATAATAACAAAACATTCAAGCTTTGTAAGTTTCGAGCCACTTGTCGTGCATTACTACCCCTTATGACTTGTCATTGTTTACAAGCTTGTAATAGCTGCCTAACATAGTCCTGGATGGAGCCAGGATTTATTGTTTGTGGGGAAAAATATATAGATAAAGTTAGGTCTGCACAAAAAATATGAGAACCGACCGAATCGTACCATAACCGGGTAAACCGAGACCGAACTGAGATGAGCCAAAACTGAGATCACGGATTAGGTAACGGTATCAAATATTTATAACCGTTGATCCTCGTCTCGGCCTACGGTATCAAGTGAAAAACCGGCTGAGCTGAGCCGAGCCGAAAATACCTAGTAATCTGAGACATAGGTAGCATATTATAAAACATAATCTTATCGTCCACCTTACCATATATATATATACCTAAATCATAACCTTAACTACTCTCATTTTACTCGCCTTTCTTATCAATTCTTTTTTCTTCCTTTCTTCTGTTCTTCAGACTCTTCATAAAGAGTGAGAGACACCCGCAACCACACTACATCCACCACTACCAGAATCACCATCACCCCCATCACCACGAGCAGTGCTACGTAATCCACCAACACCTTCTTCTTCTTTGTTTTTTTTTCTTTTTAATCTTAATCTTTTTTTTATCAAACTATTATGAGTTTTATCAACAATAGTATATTGATTTCTCCTTTTGATTTTAATAGTTTGGTTTTGTTTTAATTTTGATCGAAAGATTATTTCATATAAATCAAATTTAGTTTTTTAATGAAAATGAAACCCTAGGTTTTATAAATTGGGGTACTTTGAAATTAGGTTTTGATAGATTTCTTGTAAATGTTCTTATCATTAATACTGATTGATTGCCCGGTATCACTGCCACTTCTTGAGTTATTATTTTCCCCAGTTTTTTCATGATATAGATAAGAATTGTTTGATTTCTCCTGCTGACTTGCATATGGTTTTGAAATTTTTAGATGAGGCATGTATTGTTCGAGAATATAATTAGTTCTTTTGATGATGATGGTGATGGTGATGCTAATTTTGAAGACTTTAAGAAGATGACGACTGATATTCACAGGATTACAGTTTTTTTATCTTTTGGTTTTTAGTTTATACTTACTTAATTATTCACAGGAAAGTTGAGATCTGTTTTATTTTTCTTTGTTTTGTAATAATTTGACTGATTATGAATGAAATACATCATGATTTTCAATCTTTGGTGTTTTAGATAAAAAAGATTCAACTTCCGGTATAAAAACCGTAATAAACCGTTACCAAACCTAGTCCAGTTAGACCGGTTTGAAAACCAAACCGAGTGTAGGTCGGCTCGGTACCGATTTCATTTCTTTGAACCGAGGGGGTGGTCTGCTCGGTGACCGGTTTTGATAAAAAATCCAGGCCGACCAAACGATGTGCATCCCTAGGTAAAGTAGTAATACCGTAAAAATAGGCCCCAAAGGCCGTAAGTTTTATTTTTTGGTGTTCAGTTTTGTTGTTTTTTGCTTCAAATGGTATCACCAAGATACCAGATAAGTCGTAAGACGTTTTAATTAATGATTAGACT
Source organism: Papaver californicum (assembly GCA_023531435.1). Taxonomy (NCBI): domain Eukaryota; kingdom Viridiplantae; phylum Streptophyta; class Magnoliopsida; order Ranunculales; family Papaveraceae; genus Papaver; species Papaver californicum. The sequence goes on along the minus strand of JAJJMC010017794.1, from coordinate 3,204,528 downwards.
TAATAATTTATGATAATTTTCACTTTGTCCCTATATAATTTTGATATTTAAGTAGAGTTTTATACGATACAAGCCTATTACCAATAGTTTTTAAAGCAAATCATGAAATCTACATAAAATATTATATGATTCAAGAATTTTTAAGTAATATCTAAAATTAAGGGGGGAAAAATTTATGAATACCTAAATTTATAATCCTAACATGCTAATTAAAAAATTCTAGGGGGGACAATTGTCCCCATTAGACCAAGTGTAGCTCCTTTCCTGAACATAGTTTCATGTGATTATGTAAGGTTCTTCTTCAGTATTTGGGGAAACAAATGCAGAGGGTTGGGCGTTCTTAGTAATTTTTAGTACCGTGTCTCCGACTTGAAAAGGTCCAAACTTTAGCACCTCATTCGAATAGCCTTCTTTTGGGACGGTCATGAATTGATGGTGACATCTCTTCCCATAATCAGAAGCAACTTGAACCGTAAACGACTTATGAGTCTTCTTATTCTCAGTAAAAGCAATTCTTAACCACTTTATTAAATATTAAATCGGATCAGCTTTCCATTCACATCGCCTGATCTCAACAAGGTTGTTCTTCAGGTAGATTCCCCGGGTTTTGACAGGACATGGGCCAACTGATTGCAAAGGAGTCTGAGGGGTAGGACTTACTTAGTCGGGTTTCAAAGTCTGGATTGAGTCCCCAAGTTTTGATGATGATTAGGAGGTCACCTCTTTGTTGTGAATCCACGGTCGTTCCAGAATCATGTCATAGTCTGGATCTTCCTTGACGATGTAGAACTTCGTGTCTACTTCAACATCTCTTATCCTTATCTTTGAGGTAATATATCCACATGTCTCCTTGAACTTCCCTTCAGGATTTTTAATCAGGGTTGGAGGGTGGATAATTTCTTACCGAAAAACTCTTGCGTCTCCAGGGTGCTAATCGTGATAACATTAATATCCATGATGGTATCAATCAGTGTTCTCTTAAACTTTGTGTCTCCGAGGTGGGAGGTTGTGAGGAGTCCCCAACCACATTTATCATTATTCATGTCGACCATGTCCTCCAAAGGATGCTTGACTTGATCATGAGTACCTTCTGTAAAGAGTAGGCGCTTGCCAGCTACAACACGACTCATGACAACAGAGATATCCCTGCGTTGTACTTTTGAGAGGTAGAGAAGCTCGCATATGTTCCATCATAGATTGTGTTGTCTGGATGATTGATTCCCCATAGAGGGTGAAGATTCTGATGGGAAGAGAATTCTTGTGGACACCTTAAACTTCTAATTACAATTCACGGATTCTATCTTTTCTTTAAAAATACGTTTCAGGTTATTGCATTCACTGGTTGGATGATTGACATACCGATGATAGTGACGATATTTAGGTATGTCATTTGATATGCTGTAGGCATTCTCCGTATAGGTGGTAACTGGATGGCAACGTCTCTTATCCAAAATTCGAGTAGTTCAAGCACCTCGTCCATCAGAACAGGAAAATATGCAACATTACATTTGGCTTACATCTTGCTCCTGCTACCGTTGCAATTGCAGTTGCTGTTGTCGTGGAGCTTTGGTCACGTTCTGAGATGGAATCAATCTTTGAGATGGCACTGGAGTTGTGGCTGGATTCGAAGGAAAGTGTTTGATCTATGACTCTGGTTGAGATGGAGCTTTCCTCTTGGATCCCTCGTTATTGACAACACCAATTGATGGTTGGATGGTGTACTTCTTTTTGACTAGTCATCGATTTCCTCTAGTATCACCACGACCCTCGTTCGCATGCCTCGTTCTCTCCAACAAGGCAAAAGTATTTTTCGCCGACTTCTTTGCGGCTTCATGTAACTCAGAGAAGGTCTGAAAGCGTAAATTTTCTAAGAGAGCACGATAGACAGGAATCATACCATTGATACAGAGTTCCACCAATTGAAGCTCCGTCACATTTGGATCGAGACATTCCAAAGCTTGAATTGTGAATCTTTTCACGTAATCATTGGGGTGCTCGTTATTCCTTTGGAACATTCTTCCCATATCTGATAGAGTGACTTTTTCTGACACGAAGAAGTATTTTTTGTAAAAAACATTGATCATTCATACCTAACTGGAAATACTGTTGGGAACAATGTTGTTGTACCATGTGTAGGCTCTTCAAGTAAAGGATTCCAAAAACTCCTTGAGACGAAGCACATGATTATATTCATGTTCCCCGAGGGATTCTAAAAATCGGGAGACATGTTCAGGAGTATTCCCAGTTCCGTCATACAGCGAGAAAGTGGGGAAGGAGTATCCTATGGGTAGTGAAATCCAATGAACTTTAGGTGGGTAAGAAGGCTGGTGTTGATGAAGTGAGGATGTATTTTCTTTACCATTATTCTGCAAAAGTCTCTCCAAATCTTGCGAGTAAAAAAATTAGATTGTTGGTTCCTCGGCACTGGTCGATCAGTCATAACACAAACTTCATCGTCCCTTTGAGTCCTTGACGTCCCATCATCAGTGGCTATTGTAAAGTTGGTCCTGGTTTGCTCCATCTGGTGATGTTGCTAATTTGGAAAGAATTGTTCCGTCAGAGTTTTGAGACAAGTAAATACTTCTTTCTTAGTGGTAGCCATGTCTTCTTGTGTTCTTGCAAGAACCTCCTGTCTCTGCATCAGATCAACAATGTTGAGTAACGTTAGGGTATTCCTAGTGTTTTCAGTAGTCGTGTAACTAGGGAAAAGTGTAGTAGTGGTGTCGGTCGCAACATTGGTACGAGAAGGGTCAGTAGTGACAGGGGTGTTTTCAGAACCGTCACCACCAGCACTACCAGATCCTGTAATGAGAGTTGTAATTGCTCTAGACCTAAGATTCACCATTTTGAATGATAGAAAACTAATCTTTTATAATGGAGAAGTTGATCTCCCACGGTCGCCAATTATTTTAGGGTGAAAACAATTATACTGCAAAAGAGTACTTTCGGTAGGTTTGAGAGATCAAGCTACATCTTGCTTCAATCACAAAGGTGGAGAAGATTGGGTTGGTCTTAGGGGAGGGAAGAAAAAAAGGTTGAGAAATCACTGTGTGATGAGTAATTGTAGTGTGTAGTCTAAGAATGAATTATCCCTGGGATGGATCGCTAATTCTGTCTGCTTAGTCATTGTCAAATAGATGAATCCATCTATTTATAGTTTGATAGGTGATACAAGCATAATTTATACATATTTACCGCTTAATTTATATTTTCTAGTGTTTAAATTTGTACTAATAATATATTTTTATTGCTTTAATAGGTCGTATGTGTAAAATTCAAAGTTATGAATAAGTACGGCTAAACAGGCTAAATTACTGATTCTTATTTGCATTGGCAACCTATGGTGTTGGTACGACTGATAAAGGAAGGCATGGGAAGCAAAGTGGTACTGGATGTTGGCTTGTAACACGTGAAAGAGAGAAAGATGGGAAGTAAAGTTGAGAGTGGGACGTGACTGTTGACGTCAGAAGGAAAAGATGGTATGAGATATTGATGGCTATGAGGTGTTGTTAGTAATGTCACAAAATAGTACAAAAGAGAGTTCTTGGAGTTGTCTAGCTAGACTTTCTTTTGGTGTTGGTTAACGTGAGATACAAACATAGAGAAGTCTCAACTCTCTCACTCACGGAATTTGAAAAGAGAAGTAGGAGGATAAACTAGGTAGTAAGGTTGAGGAGCATGTGTGGATTCTTCTTTTTGGGAGTAGGCTTGTTAGGTCTAGTTGGCTACTGATTGTGTAGAAAGTAATGATGAGAGGGTGGATCCTAGTGAGAGAGAGGTGGAAGTTTGGGGAGTATAAAAAAAAAGGGGATGACTTTTCTTTTAGGTTTTGGGGTTTAGGAGATTGATTGGAGAGAGGGTTGGAGGAGAAAGAGACAAAAAAGAGAGGGGGACAAGGTCTGACGGCTGTGTTGGATTTTCTGAGAGAGCTTAGGAGAAGTAGGTAGACAGGAAAAAGTGGGGGGTAGAGCAGCTAGGAAAGAAAAGAAAGAGAGAGAAGAGAGAAGGGGGTTCTGTTCGGGGTTCAGGGTTCTGTTTGGGAGAAAGTGATTGAGAGACAGAAGGGAAGAGAGTAGAACGGATGTAGGAGGGGACAAGACTGATTGAAAGGAAAAGAAGAAAGAGGGGCAGGTGAGGTCACACGAAGACTGATTAGGGAGAGATAAAAGGTGGAGAGAGAGGAGACAGTGGAGAGAGAGGGAAATGGAGAGAGAGGATTGGCTGGGTTCTGTTGGAGATACCAAAAGAGGTAAAAATTCTCCTGAGCCTGGAGTTGATTGGTTGGCGAAACAGAGAAGGGATTTTTTGGAGAAGGCGCCTATTTAAATTGGGTTTAGTCTTTTCTTCTCTTATAATTTTTTTTTATGGGTTTTAAGAAACCCATAGCTATGTCTTGCTGATTTTTGTAGCTAGGGTTTTAGGTAGAAACCAACTTTGATTATGGAAAACTCATAAATAAATGGTTTAAATGTTTAGTAATTTATCTTCATTGTTTGCTTGATTAATTATTGCATAAATAGTGGAATTGATCATACATGTTTTCCATTTGATATATCGTGCTGGGATTAGATTCTTTAACGATGTACGCTCACAAATTGATATTTGATTCTTTGAAACTATATACTGGTTAGATAACTCTACTGATTTTTTATGATTTTAAATTGACATGTCATGCTTAGTAAAATTTGATTGGATATACTTTTCGATTGATAAGCAATTCTTTAGAAATGTCAACTTGGAAGCGAAGAAAATTACAGTGGTGAAACGATAATTTTGGAGATTAGATGCGAGTTCTATATATCAAATTGGTGCAAACCGAAAAACCCTAGTGCCCTCTCTACTTGTATATTTTAGATATTTTATTTTATTATTTCTCGTTCATTAGCATTACCAAAAATCTAAAAATATTATTTCTGGTTAGTTTATTAAGAATATTGATTGCAGTATTGACCCTACTTCCTGTGGATTCGACCCGTATTTTCCTTTGTCTACTAGTTAGACGCCGTGTAATTACGGTTATTATAAATAGGTTCTCAGAAACCTATCAATAGGAAACACACTGATTTCTCGTAAGTGGTGGAAGTTATAAAAAGAAATGAAGGGGTAACGATTGTGGAGATTGTAGTGGAGTTATGTCCGAAAAATATGGAGGACTTGTATGACCACTACTCCTCGTGCTCTCAACTGCTCTGAAACTGTCTCACTACTTATTAACTTCTTGTTCGTGGCATTGTTGCCACAACGCACGATTGTCGTAGACCGCCAAACCAATACCCCAATGAGAATCCCCCAATGTGTTGTATTTGATATCTCGTAGAAAGAGTTGAGACATGGACCACCACTATTTGACTTAGGTCAAGTCAAGTCAATAACTTGCTAAGTTAGTGAGGCAAGTTGCGTAACTCACTGGTTTAATAATTAGACTGATCAGTGTCGGCTCGAGTAAGTTTATGGTCATGTACTAGCTTAGGAGTAGCATGGAGTAATTTTAATAGAACTGTTTGACGCCAAGATTGTGCGAAGGTTCCCAAGGACTAGTCGTGTCGCACTTAAGAATCCAGGCAAAGAGGCTTGATGAATAGTCATACAGGGATAGCACTGGCATTAGGCCAACGCGGGGAAGGAGTGGCGCGTCTCTAGGATGCTACCTTGGTGAGCTAGCGCTGGCCTTTGTGCCAGCACAAGGAATGTGGCTCGTCCCTTGGGACTAGCGATGGACTTTGTTCCAGCGCAAGGAGTATGGCGCGTCCCTTGGGACGCAACCTTGTAAGGTTAGCGCTAGCCTTTGACCCATCAAAAGAAGAATGTCGTATCCTTTATGCCAGCGCAAGGAATTGTGGCTCGTCCTTTGGGACGCAGCCTAAAAAGCTAGCGATGGTCTTTGTTACAACGCGGAGAATTGTGGCGCATCTTTGCGACACAGCCTTAGCAAAGCTACTGCTAGCCTGGTTCTAGCGCGAAGAATCTAGGGCTAGTCTAGCGTCGAGACATAGCGCGTCTTGGGGCATTGCTCTTTGATTATGGCACGTCTAAGAAGAGCGATACATAATTTATGACACGTCCTTGAGTAAAATGCTAAAATGTCATATATTTAAGGTTAGGATCACTACAAGAAAAACGGGCTTAAGCGTCTAAAATCTTAGCAAGAGCTCGGAAATTTAGTCGCTTAAATAGTTTAAGCGTCTAAAATTGCAACTGCCAGAAATATTGGCGGCAATAAACATGTGTCCACTATTATTTAGCAACGAAAAAATATACTTAATCGCTAGATCCTTTGTTCAAGTAATTTATAGCAACTAAAATAGTGATCATGTAGCTATTTACTTTGAGGCACCGACTCGTAGCAACCACAAAATAAATTGGTTGGTCAAACCTCTCTCAGCAACTAAGTTTGAGCCACAACCAAATATGTTTAATTGCTAGATCCGTTTTTCAAGTAATTTATAGCAGCTAAAAGTTGATCATGTAGCTATTCAGTTTGAGGCACCGACTCGTAG
>JAJJMC010017794.1:3068730-3193829 GCA_023531435.1 Papaver californicum | reverse complement strand
TGATATAATTTGAGTAAGATCGATCAAAATTGAGTGTATTCAAGTCGGTTCGATAAAAAGTTGAGTGAATTTTAGTGAGATTGATCAAATTTTGGTTTAACTCACACATTTGTCTCAATCCGTATGATAATCCAATAACAAATCTAGACCATCCAAAACCTTCATGATTCGTATGAGGTGGCTTATCCATTATTGCAGTTGTGTCACTCAATTTCACTTCAAATTAGTTAGTCTCGTTCAATTTTGCTCTTTTTTTCTTCAATATTATTCATTTTCACTCAAAATGTTTCGATCTCATTTAGTTTTATCATTTGTGTAATAACATGTTTAAATTTTGGGTAAATCGTCTCTATTGCTTTGAGGGGTTCACGAAGAACCCAAATTGGGAAAATCAAAGTTGAATTGTAGTGAAATTAAAGGAATTTATGTTCACTTTAAACATAGGATTAAGAAAACACACAAAAATTGAACTAATTCGAGTGAAAGTGGGGAAATGGACTTTGGATTTCAACTATTAGGTATAATTGACCGACAACAAGCGAAATTAAGTGAAATCGGTGGAAATTCGATTTGAGTTAAACTGGATAAATCGATTGAATCCTATAAAAATTGAGTAACGTCGACCGACATTGGGTGAAATTGTCATGAAATTCACATAAGTTGAGTGAGACCGAGCGATATTAGATAAAATTAATATATCACGAGTCAAATTGACTAAGCTCGATAAACATTCAGTTAAAATGGTAGATAATATGAGAAATTGATAAGTATATCCATCAATACGAGGAATCACCACCGAATCTCTAAATATATCATTTTTTTAATTTTTTGTAATTCGAAGGTTGATAAATAAACCGAATACACGAGTTCGATTTAACATGGCAATCATGACTTTTTAGACCTATAAGCCTCCGCTCTTTAATGTTCACATAACGAGAAATGTTTGATGCATACCCGTCCGAAACCTTAATTTCCTTCAAGAGTCTACAAAATGAATCCTTCTCAGTGTTCGACATCACATATAAGGCATTTGGCACCCTATACTTATCCCCTATTCTTGTCTAGTGGAAAATCAATAACAATTATCGAATTCATTTCTTATTTTTCTGATTCATTCTTACATATTCAAAATCAGCATTTATGTATAATTGAAGGTCGATAAAAATATCTTAAATCATTATAATTTTTATTATTCTTTGGATTTTTTTTCATATTGAAGGTTGATAAATAAACCACGAGTTCGTTTTAACACAAGATTGATAGGTTACGGGTAAAATTGACTAAGATCGATGGACATTCGGTTAAAATGATGGATAACTGGAGAAACCGATGGAATCCAAAAAAAATTGAGTGAGGTCGACCGATATTGGATAAGAGACGGATAACAAACGAAATTACACGAAGTTGATGGAAATTCGGTTTGAATTGATATGTAACCATATAAACCCATGAAATGTATGAGAAATCTAGTGAGATCGAACAGTATTGGATAATTGATAAATAACAGGTGAATACGCTCAGGTGATTTACACAAGTCGATTGTAAAAAAAATTGTGCAAACTCGGGAATTATGTTTAACCGAAAGTCGATAAAAATTCTCGAATTTATTTCTCATTATTTAGATTCATCTTAATTATCATAAATTTTTCGTATTGATTCTAAAATATTACTAATAAGTAGATTCTCAAAATAATAGTTGTAAATCAGAAGCATGAAATATCAAGAGACCTAGACTAAGCATAAACCATCAACTGAAATCATAACTACTTAATAAAAATCGTATATCAATTTTATTCAATGAAAATAATCATAAAAAAATTGTAAAATTAATTTAATAAAAAGTATCACTTTATTATTGGAAATATGACTTCCTCCATTTTTTCAGAGGTTTAATTCCTCAAGATGAAAATACTCTTAATAGATAAAAACATGCTAGAAAAGTATTTACCAAGAAGTATTATATATTTATTTTAGCAAAAAAAAAACACATATTCTTTTGTGCACTTGCTTTAATCCGTATGAAGTGCTCAAATCAAATCTCTACCGTCCAAAAAAAATCATAATCCGTATGACTTAGCCTTATCACCGTCCAAAAATTTTCATATAAGCTTATTTTCTCTCACTTCACTTTGCTAAACCTAGTTTCATTTTCCGCCTCCATCTCTTTTTCCGCCTCCATCTCTCCCGTTCTTCCTTTTCTCTCTGGTTCAACCTGCTCTAAATGAGATACAAAGTCAGAGGTGGGTTTTGTTTTCACCTTCTAGTTTGATTCCGGTCTTGAGTTTTGTATCAGTATCAATTACTAATCTGTGAATCTGTAATTGCAGGTCAGTGATAAGATGGATCCAAATGACCTAGTGAAGCTCATTTGAGATCTTGAACCCCAAGAACAAACCCGGAAGAATTACAGTTATTGTAAGGATGGGAGCTGAAAAAATGAGAGCCAAATTGCCTGATTTGATCATGGAAGTTCGCTCAGTTGGAAAAGACAGTGACAAAAGTGGTACTTGAAGAGGAAGATTCTACCACAAAATCTCAGGTTTAAAGATTGAAGCCAATAAGTGTAAGGTTGGTCTTAATTTACTGGTTTTGTGTATGTATTTGTAATTTTACAGTTTATTTGGTAGATCTGTACTAATTATTTGCTTGGGTTTGGTTTGATTTTAATCCTTGCAGTGGTAAGACTTCGAGGAACACAATCATAGCTTCAAAATTTATACAAGGACACCAAGCAATCAAGTCGGATTTGTTTGACACGGTGAGAACTTTACCCTTTTGTTTCTTCAAATCTAGGGTTTGGTTTGGTTGATTTCAAAAAAATTAATTTCTGATGATCTAAAAAAATCATTTTCAATCCCTGTTTTTGTATCATTTTTATTTTATTTTCTTAGGGTTTACATCGATTGTTTTGATTGTGATTTTTTTTTATGATTTTTGAACCTAGGGTTACATGTATGAGAACTGAAATCATCATCAGAGTTACGTAAGTTAAAGGCTCCCTCTGCCAGTGTGCCTGAAGTTGGACAACCAAGTTCATCTGAGAGAAATAGATCCTCACTTGATGATGGCAATCTACAAACTTTGAACAACAGTTTCAACAAAGTAAAAATGAGTGCCAATTATTAGAAGCTTCAGAGAATTATGGGAATATAAATGTTTGTTAATAGGTTGTTTGTGGTTCGTGGGAAGTTGTATGAGCTACTAATTAATTGCATTCGTCCCCTTCTTATTCTGAAGGTAAAACATAGTAGCTGTAGTTTTGTATCTTAATTAACTGGCAATCTAGCATATGAAAGAACTCTAATCTCTTGCATTACAGAGGCTGTTATTTGAGATTTTAAAGAAGTTGGATGTCGAACTGAAGCATGAGGTCTGCTATTGGGCTGCATATTATGTAAGTGGTCATTTGCAGACTCCCCAAGTATAATTGGAAAGTTGATATGCTTAAATTTAGAGGGTATAAATTATATTTTAGGGGTACAAAAAACCTAGATAGTATTGTAACATGTTCATCTTTCCTTGCCTGGATACTGACTTTTTTATAATATATTGGCTATAATTGAGCCAATATTGCTCTTTCCTTGCCTGCTGTTTCACATGGTTATTTACTATGTCCTTTGAGTTGGTATAACTTCTGAAGCTTCTAATTCTTGGCAATTATTCTAATGGTGGTTTTATATTCTCTGATGTGTATCCCAGTTTCAACAAACTTTGAACAGCAGTTTCAACAAATGAGTGCCTTTGAGTTGGTGTAACCCATGTCAACATGCACGATTAGTATATAGAGGTATACTAATTATGGGAGTAATTGTAAAATCATTTTAATTGTTGTTTAAATCTCGACTATGTTCACTAGAAGGGAGTTTAGGGGTCCTGCCATTTAAGTTTTGATGTGAGGCAGGTTGGCTTGGACGTTTGCTCATCTATGCTTACCTTCATGTTAAAAATATTGAATACGAGTCGATCCGATTCTTATATGATGGTACTCGGATCAATACAGCGCTTACCTTTGATGAAGTAATTTCTTTGGTTAATTTATCATTATTATCACACAAGCAAATTTTTTTTTTTTTGAACCACTGAGTCTCAGGATTCTATTTACCTAATTCATACTGGAGATTTTGACTTCAAAACCCCTGAATTTGCTTGTTTAATTGGAATTTCACTCTAAACTCATTACTAATCTTTGATTAATGCATCTAATTACAGAACAAGAAGAACTTGTAAGGTCATTTAAACAGAAACAAACTCAACAGAGTCGTCTGTGGAGGGTTAGTATCCAATTTCTGTTTTTTTTTTCTTTTTCTTTTTTGTAGTTAATGGTCTTTGTTTCATCTAGGTTCAGTTTGTATTGAGTTTCTGATGTATATTGAAAACCCCATAAGCTAAGTTCACTGCGGAAATTCGCAGAACTTTGTATCCGCAGCTTGAAAAGTTTTTAACATTCTAAGCAGGACATGAGTAACTAAACATCAAGCATGGACCATCAACAGAAGGGTATATACTAAACTAATTCGTACATTTCTGTTGAATTAGTAACCATATTCTTGACTTAATTCTTCTGTTGAATTCCTCTTCTTTTTATTTATCTGCAGGTGAGGACTGTTTCAGAAAAACAAATGATGTTATTGAGAACAGCCGTTCACGATGTAAGCTGTCCAAGCTGGCTTTGTATCAGGCTTAGGAAAAAACTTAGCTCTATGTTAGATACATATCTTTCTTGAGTCAGGCCATATCTGTTTTTGAAGTAGTGTTCTTTATGTTTTGCTTTAAGATTGTGGAGATTGTAAATATTTCTTAAAGAAAATATTATATTGTAAGTGTAATTTTCTTAAGAAATGATATAAATTGAATTATGTGATATAATGAATTTTTTTTTTTAATTTGGTTCATAATTTATTTGGTATTAATTTTAATTTTAATTATGATTTGGGTTTACTGAAATCAGAATAGTGAAGTAATTTTTTAGCGAGCAAAAAAATTGAGTAGCTTAAATACTCCAGCAACCAACTTTAAGCTAATTAAAATTTGAATTCTAAAAAATTTGGAAGCTTAAAAATTTAAACGATCAACTTGAGTAAAAACTTTGATACCTTTAAAGTTTAAGCTACCAACTTCAGGACAATCAAAAGTAAAAATCGCTTGTAGCAAGTAAAATCATTTGATCGCTTAAAATTTTAACCAAGTAAAATCAGGTTTAGTTTTTCCATGTATCTTCCAACTAGGAAGTTTAATAGCTCCTAAGTCACAAGTTGCTTCTAGAGAGTAAAAAATTTTGTACCTCAAAAGCTTGAGCAACCAACTTCAGGCCAATCAAAATCATAAATCACTTTTACCGAGCAAAATTCTTGATAGCTTAAAAATTTAACCAAGCAATTCAATATATTGTTGCTCCATGTCTCTATCAACTAAGTAGTTTAATTGCTTTAGAATGATTGGTATATCTGAAGCGATTGATATGTTACTTGCTATATTGGTTGGTCTAGATGTTAAGCAATCAAAATTTTACTTGCTCCATGTTAGTTGGTCTGATGTTAAGCAATGAATAAAGCAATCGCTTTAGGTAAGTTGGTTTATTACTAGAGCGATTGCATGGTCGCTCAAGGCTTTGAGATACATGGCTTTGGGCAACCAACGTAGCGAGTGCCACTTTAGTCGCTATAACAGTTATAGCGACTTAAAAGGGGCTTTAAGCGACTTAAAACGACATGTCGCTAAAACCCGTTTTTCTTGTAGTGGATGGTGAATTATGATGCGCTCTTTGCGAGCAGGGTATTAAGCTAGAATGCGTTCTCGAAGATCAGGCATTAGCTATTTCAGAATAGAGGGATGTTATTGGAACATTGATGCGCATTTGAAACAAGCTTAGTAAATTCAGTTGTGGAATTTATACGACCTGAGACTGGTTCAATACGTCATAAATATTGTGAATGTTAGAGAGACTATATGATCAGTAAAGAATACCTGTAGCCATTTGTAGAGACTGTATTCTTAATTCACCTACGGAATATAAGTAGAGATACAATATTTCATGTTTTTATATAAAGCCAGAAATATGTGCACAAATACGTGCGAATATTTCTATCCTTCGGTGGCTAGGCAGAGAGTGTCTTTACAATTCCTGCCCTTGTAAAAAAACCACCATCTATAGGGTTTAACATTATTTATCACGAGTGTAATTTTGCCCACCTTGTGTCTCAAATTCAAAAATTTGGTATCAGAGCTTCTGCGCGTTAGACTCAATCATTTGGTATAAGAGCAGGACGGTCAGGAACGTCGTGAAGTGGATATCATATTCTTGATAGTATACAGTTGAGGAATGTGAGTCTGTTGGTCGGGGACCATACAAATTGGAATAGGGTGTCGCGAGAGTCATGATATATTGTTTGTTTGTCAAGGGCCATAGAAGTTGTGATAGTTAAGAGTATCACAAGGATCACGATGGCGAATTTCGTAAACACAACCGAAGGAGTTTCTAGGCTCAACCACACCAACCACAAATACTGGCAGTCGCGTATTAAGTCCTATTTAGAAGGACAGGACCTCTGGGAGGTTGTCGGTGGTAGTGATATAGTACCACCAATGGAAAATGCTGACGTTGTGAGGAAGTGGCGTATGAAAGCTGGGAAAGCGATATACATTTTTAAAATAACCATCGAGGATGAGTTATTCTATCACCTCGAGGATGCAGCTATGTCGCATAAAGCATGGGATGCTCTCAACACGTTATTCCCAAGGAAGAATAATGCTCGCCTATAACTGCTTGAAAGTGAGTTGATGAACTCAAAGCAAGAAAGTACCCCCGATTAACCAATACTTAATGAAAATGAGAAATTTAGCTAGAGAAATCTCTTTACTAGATCTGGCAAATAAAATTTCAGAAGAAAAAATAATAAGGATTATAGTAAATGGATTAAGACCGGAGTGCCATTTTCATGCCATTTTATTAGTTGCCCAAGAGAATCTGCTTAAACGATTTAGCAATATCTCTATTAGGGATGAAGATGATGCACTCTTCAATAGTAAAAGTAGGGGAAATTCTAGAAAGAAAGATATGCGAGGCGGAGCTATAGAGTTGCAGGAGAAGAGCTCTCGTTCAGGGGGGAGCTCAATTGAGTGAGTACCAGAGTCGTCTGAGTGTAATAGACGACAAGACCATTCGTGTTACCATCGGGCCAAGTTAGGTCACTTTGCCAAAGATTGTCGGTTTAAAAATAAAAACCGATGGAAGGAAACTTGGTAACAGTTGATAGTTAGCAAGATGATAGTGAAGAATAGTGGGATATGAAAGCATCAGTTGTTTTAGCCGAATCGGTGGAAGAATTAGAAATAAACGTTGATAATCCTGTAACTGAAGAAACACTAGCTACAACTTGTGACAATGGAGCAGTCAACTACGAAGATGTCTGGATCTTCAATCCCGCGTGCCTAATCACATCACTGTAAACAAAGTATTGCGGGGCACTTCGGCACATCGGACCTAGGTTGTACGGGCTAAGACATTAAGTTAGTTTTCCTAATATAGTTAGGACTTCTATTTTGTTGTAAGTCAGGGTTATCCTGTATATATAAATACCCCTATTGTAATCTTGTAGAAGCAGAAATAAGAAGATATCTTTTCAAAAAACTCTTTATGGTATCAGAGAGAAAACCCTAGAGTTGGACGTTTGGTTCTTGAGAAGTTTCGTGATTGGTTAAGGTTGAACTGAATGAAGACGTAATTGGTTTGGATTCAGTTGAACATGTTGTGAAGCTTCAGGACGTGAAGCTATCATTACAGGAAGAAGCTGACGTTGCTTAAGGACGTTAGTTGTTGCCCAGGTTGTCTTTAGGTTTTTCTAATTCAGCTATCAGGTTTCGAAGCTTCAGGTTGGTTAGTAAGCTTCAGGTTGGTTAGCAGGTGGTCCCGTGAGTCAGTTTACAGGAGAAGCAAGTTGCTTTGGTGAGTTGCAGAACAATCATTGGTGGTTTCTTTCAAGATTGTCGTTTCTGTCAAGGTTGTCGCAACTGTCCAGGTTGTTCAGGAGCTTTTTTTCATTCAGAACGTGGGTTCTGTCCAGGTGATTGTTCAGGAGCTTTTGCAGAGCTTTGATTACCTGATTTAGTGGTTCAGGTCCACATAACAGGAAGAAGTTGAGGTATTCAGCTGGTTAGGAGTTGGTGATTGGTTAGGTATTCAGGATCAAATTGAGGTATTCAGTTGGTGAGAATCAGGACGTGTAGGTTGATTCAGGTTCAGGACGTGAAGATAATTTAGTTGGGCTTGATTTGTCTGATCAGGTCTGTTCAGGACGTTAGTTAGTTGGGTTTGATTTGTCTGTTCAGGACAAATCAAACGTCAAATAAGAAATTCATGTTCAGGACGTGAACAGTTGATTGTTTTCAATTGAATACAGAAGATTTCGATTAAACAGTTGATTGTTCAAGACGTCAAATAAGTTGGTTTCATGGCATCCAATTGAATACAGGAGATTTCGTGATTACAGGTCGATTACAGGTTGTTACAAGTTGATTATAGGAATGGCGAAGAACCAAACTTCTATATTTGGTACAGAAAAAGATAGGGTAAATTGTCCATTTTATTTCAAAACTGGTGCTTGTAGACATGGTGATCGTTGTTCAAGACTTCATACTAGACCTTCAATTAGCCCCACCATTCTTCTCTCTAATATGTATCAGAGACCTGATATGATCACCCAGGATCCTCGTCATATTCAACAACATTTTGATGATTTCTGTGAAGATATATTCGAGAAGCTGAGTAAGCATGGAGAGATTGAAAGTCTTATTATCTGTGATAACTTGGTTGATCATATGGTGGGAATGTTTATGTTCAATTTCGAAAGGAAGAACATGCTGCTAATGCACTTAAGAACTTGACTAGAAGGTTTTATGCAGGGCGTCATATTATTGTTGATTTCTCGCCTGTGACGGATTTTCGTGAAGCTACCTGTAGACAACACGAAGAGAATACCTGTCATCAAGGTGGTTATTGTAACTTTATGTATCTGAAAAGGATAAGCAGGCAATTGAGGAGTGCTGGAGCTAGGGAAGGTAGTGCAAAGAGAAGGGCCAAAATTGGTAACGTGTATATTCAGTTTAGAAAGGAAGAACAGTCATATTCTGGAAACAAGGGTGAAAACACTGACTGATAGTTGATTCTGGTGCATCGCATCATATGACAGGGTTTTTGGAACTAATGACTAACGTGCGAGACATCGAGGCATGTCTGGTTGGGTTCCCAAATGGGGATACTACGATGGGTACCAAAGAAGGAAATGTAAACCTTGGAAGGGGTCTTACATTGACTATGTTTTGTTTGTTCCGAAGTTAAATTGCAACTTACTTTCTGTAGGCAAGCTTCTTACTACTAAGAAATATTTTGTCACTCTAACTGATAAGCTATGTGTTATACAGGATTGCATCTCGAGGACGTTGATTGGAGTGGGTGAATATCGGAATGGGATCTATATGTTACGGGGTGTGACAGCGGTGCAGATACACAAGGTCCAGCGGAAAGAGAGTGTAGATATGTGGCATCGACGCTTAGGTCATCCCTCGTATGGAGTAATAAGAACTTTGTTGAAGTCAGATGTTAGTAGGGAGAGCAAAAAGCCTTGTGAGATTTGTCTTCGGGCCAAAAAGACTAGGGATACTTTTCCTCTAAGTTCCAATAAGGCTAGTGCGATTTTTTATTTGATACATTGTGATCTATGGGGTCCGTATCGTGTGCCATCTTCTTGTGGTGCATCGTATTTCTTAACCATTGTTGATGATTACTCTAGAGATGTGTGGATTTATTTTCTTGCTGAGAAGTCTGAAGTTGCAGGAGTATTAAAAGATTTTTGTTCAATGGCTGAACGTCAGTTTGATGCGTATATTAGAACTTTGCGTAGTGATAATGGAACCGAGTTTACAGGTTTGAAACCTTACTTTCGTGAAAATGGTATAGTGTTTCAGACTTCATGCGTAGGTACACCTCAGCAGAATGGGCGTGTAGAACGAAAGCATCTGCATATATTGAATGTTGCACGAGCCTTGCGGTTCCAAGCAAACTTGCCACTTCGATTCTGTGGAGAGTGTGTGTTGGCTGCTGGATATTTAATTAATCGAACACCCTCATCGTTACTAGGTGGATAGACTCCGTATGAATTCCTGCTAAATCGGAGTCCCAGATTGGATGAGATTCGTATCTTTGGATGTTTATGTTTTTCTCGGGTAATTTTTTTTTGATAAATTCTCTCCTCGAAGTAGAAAGTGTATCTTCGTTGGATATCCGTTTGGTAAAAAAGGTTGGCGGCTATATGATCTTGACAAGAATATTTTTTTTTGTGACTCGTGATGTAGTTTTTAGTGAGGGGGAGTTTCCGTTTGGCGAATCCGACTTGAAATCAGTTCAAAGTGGTGAAGCTGACCTGAATTTGAAATCAGTTCAGCGTGGCGAGCCTGACGCCTGGATTAGTGAGTTAAACTCTGACAACAACAGAGAATTCGTGCAGAGTTCGAAGAATAGTGGATTACATTTAGATCCTAGTGCACCTGATGTCTTGATTGGTGAGTCAAACTATGACAACAAGATTAGACGATAACAAGGATTCGTTAGTTCTGACAACAGCAGGTCACGGGTTCAACGACGTCAACAGACAGGGATCCACCAGCAGACATCACAGAACATCAGACAGAGTTTAACTGCTTCTGACACCAACAGTTTCAGAGAAAACATGATTACTTCCGGGAGAGACAACAATTTTTTGTCTGCTAGTGAACCATGCTCTGGAATTCGGCTGATGCTGTTGAGACAACATACGTGAACATGCACAGAGACAACATGATTAATTACGGCAGACGTGAACATGTTGAGACATCACCTGAACGTGTATTTTTATCTGACCATGAATTAAATTCAGAACACGTTGAGACAGCAGTGCGTGAACGTGACATAGGACGTGTTGAGACAGCACCTGAACGTGACGTCCAATCCCCTAACTCAACAGAGATTTCTCCCGGCGTGGTCGGAAGGATCCGTCGTAATTCAACATCTGACATTCGTGATTCTGTACAAAATTTAAGTGCAACAACATGGGGAGAATTGGGAGCTCAGGTTGGGTTTTCTGAAACAGACACTTCGACTATTTCCGATATGGGTCAACGGTCTTCACGTATTCGACGTCCACCAGTTCATTTGAATGATTATGTTTGTCACACCGCTCGTTGTTACACTACGCCGTGTCATGATCCTATTTCACCTTCACTCACTCCTCCAAAGTCCTCAGGTACTCCGTATCCCTTAGCTCATTATGTTAGTTGTGATAAATTTTCTTTGCCGCACAGACGTTTTTTGGCTGCTATTACTGCAGAAACGGAACCAACTAGTTTTTCTGAGGCCATTAAGGATCCAAAATGGCGGACAGGTATGCAAGAAGAAATACTTGCTCTGGAATCTAATGGGACATGGAGCGTAGAGACTTTGCCTCTAGGAAAGAAGGCAATTGGATGTAAATGGGTTTATAAAATCAAATATAATTCGAATGGTTCTATTGAAAGATACAAGGCTCGGTTAGTTGTTTTGGGAAATAATCAAAAGGAAGGGATTGACTATAATGAGACGTTTGCTCCGGTTGCTAAAATGGTGACAGTTCGACTACTTTTGACACTTGCTGCAGCTAAACAGTGGGAACTTCATCAAATGGATGTGCGCAATGCCTTTCTTCATGGTGATCTTGCTGAAGAAGTTTACATGCGTCCTCCACCAGGTTATGCCGTAAGTCTCTGTACGGTCTTCGTCAAGCACCTAGGAATTGGTTTGCAAAGCTTCGCTTTGCCTTGCTTCTGTATGGGTTTACTCAGTCCTATTCTGATTACTCGCTTTTCACGTACAAGCGACATGATATTTTTCTAGCTGTCCAGGTTTATGTCGATGATTTGATTATCGATGCGACTCACTCTGGTAAGATTTCTTCTTTTAAAAATTATTTGCACACTTGTTTTCACATGAAGGATCTTGGAAAATTGAGGTATTTTCTGGGATTAGAGGTGGCGCGTGGCTCACAAGGGATTTTCTTATCTCAGCGCAAATATATTCTTGATATTATTAGTGAGACCGGTTTTTCAGGAGCCAAACCAGCTCTTTTTCCTTTAGAACAGAATCATGGTTTGGCAGTTGATGATAGTGTGCTTATGAATGATCCTGAACCGTATAGACGATTGATTGGGCGTCTTATTTACCTAACTATTACACGACCCGAACTTTGTTACTCGGTTCATATTTTGGCTCAGTTTATGCAGTTCCCTCGAGTTCGTCACTGGGAAGCTGCGTTACGTGTTGTTCACTATTTGAAAGGACAACCTGGACATGGTATTTTATTTCGTCCAGATTCTAATCTGCGTGTGACAGGTTTCTGTGATTTTGATTGGGCGAGTTTTCCTTTAACTCGTCGGTCACTTACTGGTTATTTTATACTTCTTGGTTCTTCGCCAGTCTCGTGGAAAACTAAGAAACAATTGACTGTCTCTCGTTCGTCTGTGGAAGCCGAGTATCGATCCATGGATACAACAACTTCTGAACTCAAATGGTTAAAGGGATTGTTACGATCTTTTGGTATTTCTCATTTTTCTCCCATGCGACTTTATTGTGACAGTCAGGCTGCGCTTCATATTGCTGCAAAACCGGTTTTTCATGAACATACTAAGCACATAGAAGTGGATTGTCATTTTATTCGGGATGCTATTTCTGACGGTCTTATTTCTACACATTATATTTGTACAACAGAGCAGTTAGCTGATATCTTTACCAAGGCTCTTGGACGGAAACAATTTGATTATCTTCTTAGCAAGTTGGGTGTTTGTAATCTGCACACTCCAACTTGAGGGGAAGTATTGCGGGCACATCGGCCCTAGGTTGTACGGGCTAAGGCATTACGTTAGTTTTCCTATTACAGTTAGGACTTCTATTTTGTTGTAAGTCAGGTTATCCTGTATATATAAATACCCCTATTGTAATCTTGTAGAAGCAGAGATAAAAAAATATCTTTTCACAAAACTCTTTACAAAGAGATGTTGTCCAACATATGTGAGTACGAAGAAGATTATGTGGTGGTAACTGACGATAATTTAGAATTACCAATAACTCAGATTGGTATGACTACATTTGCCCCTCATTAATTCCTACCGGAGAAAAAACTCCACGCGCAAACAGATAAAGAAGAGCAGGCAAAAGAGGTGATTATGGACACCACAAAAGAGTATGCTTCATACGCCGCTGATAGAGTGGAACATGCCAAGGATGTTGTTGCTGACCAGACAACGGGTAAGGGTTACACATTAAAGAATAAGAGATGTTCGAAGGCGTATTATCATCATGCTCGGCACAAGAGATGGTACTTCTAGATTCAAATTAAGAAATCTGAAGTAAAATAACAAGTGATATTAAGAAATCAAACACAAGATGAAGACATGAAGAAACTTGAGTCAGTTTCCGCGGTCAGAAAACATGACTCCGGACAGAGTCCACGTAGGGAAGAAATTCACGGGGACTTACAATCCAAATGAATAGTCCAAGAATTAAGCAAGAGTTAGCACCAGAAAAAGAAAAGGGCACACGACTAAGAAGGTCAAAAAGAAAACATATACCGAATCCTGAATATGCATGCTCGGTATGTTTAACAAAACTTGCGAGAGTTATGAAAATCGGTATTGATGGGGAGTGTTGGAGTTCACCACCGACTTAGCCACTCTCACTATATCTAAAATTATCCATATTACTCCTGGATAAGTGGGTCTTTGAAGAAAGAATAAGCTACATGTATCATGCATGTGTGTCTAGAATCATCTAGTACACAGATTAGCTAGGAAGTTAAAAAACTATCTAGAGTATAATGGTTAGCTAGAATTATCTAGACTATGTAAAAAAATAAATAAGCATCAAGAATTATCTAGGTAATAAGTAAGTTTGATGTATGTCTAGAATGTTCTAGACATGGTTAGGTGTTAGTCTAAAGAATACTCTCTGGAATATTCTTAGACCAACTATAAATAGGGGATGCTACCCCATTTGTAAGCACCAAGCAAGTGAGGGTTAGTAAGGTTAGTGAGTGAGATAGTTCCTAGTGTCGTTGTGTTATAGAATTTTAGTGTTTTTACAAAGCTAAGTGTATAAATTAATTTGTTTTATAAGTGTAATTTTGTCCGCCTTACTTTTCAAATTCAACAACCCCATATGGAGTAGGCTTAAAATACACTAAATTGATGAGCTTTTTGATTTCCTTTGAGCTGGAAGTTAGTTGATAAAGCAGCCGATGGTTGGTTTGATGTTAATATTCGCCAATATTGACAATCAATGTAAAAAAAACGTATAAATCAAAAATGGTATGCTTACTACGGGATACATGTATTGTGGATCATTTAGGAGTAGGGTAGTACTTGTGGTACCTGTGCATGACTTTTTTTTTTATAAAGAGAGACAAATTAGATCGGGAAATATCCATCGAACTCTATTGATTCTGATCTCACGAGGATTGACTTGATGTAGCAGCGGTTGAAAGTATTTTGTCTGAAAAACATTGTGAAATCTGTTGAAAGATAACTCGGCATTTAAATCCTCTTACACCAGACTCTAAGTTCAGTTTGATTATAGAACTGTAAATGTAATATGTAATAATAAATTAAGTTTTTAACCTGCTAATAATAAATCCACATAGGTATTAACTTTTCCTTACGTACATGTGTGATTGTGTCCACCATGGCACGTGCACCACAGTGGTATATTTTTTCCTCCACTATCGACTCTAGCTGATTTCAAAGAGCCGCCTCAAAACTTGAGCTTTTAACCATTCAATGAACATGAGCAAAAGGTCCTCATGGTATCGGGTGTCCATTCAATGAACCCTAAAGTCCTAGATGAGTAATAAGTATCCGCAACAACGGCTCACTCACTCCCAAATGTTGCCGTGAGTTGATGCTTATTTGGGATTAACAACAACAAGTCAACAACCAAAGAAAATACTCCTACCTACCTACGTACATGTATGTGTCTCTTGTGCCGTTTTATTGATTCCTATCAGCCGATTATAGATACATTAACCTCGTATGTCAATGTCTTCATCCATTTACTAATCTTCCACTATAGATTCAGTCATGGTCTTCTTCACTGTTAAGTGTCAACATCTGTCATGAATCATCAATTGCAGGCATAATCAAAATTCTCAAACTCAATTTGTTCTGCACGTCCATATCAACACGTGATTAGTTTCTCCAATTCTGTATACTCTATCTCTTTCTAGTCTATTGAACCATTTAATAGCTAGCCACGCTGCTATCAAATTGAAGTCTGATATAGGGGCTCCAATGTCAATAGAGGGGCTCCTCTATGAGACGAGGTGACCCAATTTTACGATAAGGGATGTCCTAGGGGTAAAGTTAAATGTTCATTTTACCCTTTACCTAATAAAAAAAGATAAATTTGTCCTTTAATTAAAATCTTTCCATCTCCTCCATATCTTCTCCTTCTCCATTTTAATCATATTTTTTTTTTAAACCCTAGATTTTGATTCAATAAACCATAGTAGCATTGAGTATACCTCTAACTTATACTCTTGATGTTTTTATGCTCAAATTTGATGAAATCACGATTTGAAAGATTGATTTTTTGTTGTTCAGAGAAACTTACGGTTGGGTTTCATGTCGAACCCAACCGTAACCCTAAGAACACCGAAGAACACCATTTTTGCCCAGATTTATGGTTGAGTTTTCAACCAAACCCAACCGTAACTTGAAGAACAATGATGAACACCATTTTTGCCCAAATTTACGGTTAGGTTTTCAACCAAACCCAACCGTAACAAATCTTTAAACCCCAATCGCAAAATTAGATAAATAGATTTTAAGATTTTTCATTTCTATCTTGTATAGAATTGAAAGACGAAGCTAACCCAAAAAAAAATGAGGTCAATCGGACATCGTATGAAGGAGTTATGATCAAAATGATGAAATATATCCAGGAATATTTACGGTTGGTTTCGCCAATAAACCCAACCGTAAATTTGAGATTTTTGGGCTTCATTGAGCCCAAATTTACGGTTGGGTTTATTGGCGAACCCAACCGTAACTATTCCTGGATACAAATAGATTTCACCGTTTTGATCATAACTCCTTCATACGATGTCCGATTGACCTCATTTTTTTTGGGTTAGCTTTGTCTTTCAATTCTCTACAAGATAGAAATGAAAAAATCTTAAAATCTATTTATATAATTTTAAGATTGAGGTTTAAAGATTAGTTACGGTTGGGTTTTGGCTTAAAACCCAACCGTAAGTCTGGGAAAGGTTTATTCTTCATATTACGGTTGGGTTTTTAGGCAGAACCCAACCGTAAATACATATTGAAATTGTAACAAAAACTAACAGAATAAGTTACGGTTGGGTTTTAACCCAAAACCCAACCGTAAATTCTACTGGATACCACAAAATTGGATTCTCTAATTTGTGTGATTTTCAGTTTTTCTTTGTTTGAATGACCCAATTTACCTTCAATCTAGTTAAAATGATTGAATAAGTTCACTTTTTTTATTTTGAAACCCAAATTTGACCTTAAAACTCAATGCCCCAAGGGATGGCTTACGGTTGGGTTTTAAGGCAAAACCCAACCGTAACTATGGGAAAAAATGGTGTTCTTCATTACTCTTCGACTTAACCGACATGAAACCCAACCGTAATTGGTTAATTCTTCATATTATGGTTGGTTATTAAACAAACCCAACCATAACAAATCTTTAAACCCCAATTGTATAATCAGGTAAACAGATTTTAATATTTTTTCATTTCTATCTTGTAGATAATTGAAAGACGAAGCTAACCCAAAAAAAATGAGGTCAATCGGACATCGTATGAAGGAGTTATGATCAAAACGATGAAATGTATCCAAGAATATTTACGGTTGGGTTCGGCAATAAACCCAACCGTAAATTTGAGATTTTTGGGCTTCATTGAGCCCAAAATTACGGTTGGGTTTATTGGCGAACTCAACTGTAAATATTCCTGGATACATTTCATCGTTTTGATCATAACTCCTTCATACGATGTCCGATTGACCTCATTTTTTTGGGTTAGCTTCGTCTTTCAATTCTCTACAAGATAGAAATGAAAAAAATCTTAAAATCTATTTATCTAATTATACGATTGGGGTTTAAAGATTTGTTACGGTTGGGTTTGGTTGAAAACCTAACCGTAAATTTGGGCAAAAATGATGTTCATCATTGTTCTTCAAGTTACGGTTGGGTTTGGTTGAAAACCCAACCGTAAATCTGGGCAAAAATGGTGTTCTTTGGTGTTCTCCAGGTTACGGTTGGGTTCGACATGAAATCCAACCGTAAGTTTCTCTGAACAACAAAAAATTAATCTTTCAAATCGTGATTTCATCAAATTTGAGCGATAAAAAGATCAAGAGTATAAGTTAGAGGTATACTCAATGCTACTATGGTTTATTGGATCAAAATCTAGGGTTTAAAAAAAAAACGACAAAATTTTCTTAAATTTTATCTAGTTTTTCTTCCCACCAAACACAAATTCAAATTTTTTTTTTTCAAATCATTTGATTAAGTTAAAGATTATGTTTAATTAATCATGATTAGCTTAATTTTTAAATTAGTTAGTTTAATTAAAATTAACTAATCAGGGGTGGTTTAGGCATTGTAAAAATATTATGGATAAGAGGTTTTTGAGTTTTACTTCATAATGTCCCTATTTCGTCTTATTAGAGGAACCCCTCTATTGAATTTGGAGCCCCAATATCAGGCTTCATCAAATTAGCCAAGTTGAAAGAAAAAAAATAAATAAACAATAGTAAAGTTTTCTCAAAAAACAATAGTAGTTAAATTTCTTTACTTTCTTTCTCCTCCTATGAATGCCCATTATCATAATTGATGATTTGATTCCATATATTCATCATCCTCCTCCTCTTCTTCTCATAATTATATATACAACAAGAAGCTGAATTTTGTGAAAGAGAGTTGAGAGAATCAGAGAAAGTAGAAGAAGAATTAGCTAGTAGTTCTTGATTTTTAAACAACAAAATGGAGAGAATTTTGATGAGCTTGAGTAAGTTAAGATCATCGTCATCATCATCAAAATTTTACGGGAGGAAAGCAGGATTTTCAAGTGAAGCAAAAATTGACTTATCATCATCGAAATCTTTTGTTCAGAAGCTTAGAGATCTACCTATGGATCTTCCTGGAATCAATGTTAAGAAGGATGTATCTCAGGTGAACTCACTCACTCACTCACTCACTGTTAGAGTGATAGGATGATATCAAATACTACAATTTCTCACTTTTTCACATTTTTTTAAATTTTTTTTTTTTGTAATTTAATTGATTAATTCTATCAAAATTAATTCTTTATTTTTTTCAGCTGAATTTAAAAAATTTCAGTTCAAATTTTATGTTTTTTTATCATTAATTGAGAAGAAAATTCAAGTACTTTTTCTTCTCTTTATCATTTTTTATCGTCTGACGCAAATCTAAAGATTCGGAAATCAGTGGTCGGAGTGTTGCACTGTACTATCTGTAATTCGAATAGAATCATTAGATAGAGTTTCAACTTACTACACGGGCTATTTTGTACACCTATTTATCATGTAGGTGAATGTCACTGCAGCCATCATTAACGTCCGTCTACATAAAAAAGTAACTTTACTGGGCCCGTATCTACTTAAGTTGGCCCACTAGCAGCCTCCTCAAAATGAGGTCGGGGGTTCGAACCCTCATAATAGCGGCTACTGTACATGTAAAATGTCCACAGTTTCATGCTCAAATTGTGAAGATCAAGAAGAATAAAAATAGTGTGTTTTGACTGACTTTGCAGTTGATTGGGAGAACTCCATTGGTTTATCTCAACAAAGTATCTCAAGGATGTGGAGCTTATATCGCCTGCAAGCAAGAGATGATGCAGCCTACTGCAAGCATCAAAGACAGGTACCCCTCTCTTTCTAAGCTTCTACGTTACAATTCCAATCTTGAAAAACAGCTTTTACTCTTGTACCACAAAATTGCACATAGTAGCACATCACAGGCAACAGATTAGAATGGATGGGCCTAGATATCGACTGATGGTATGAGAATTGGTGCACTAGTAAATCAAAGGGGTTCATCCTGCCTGCAAAATTAGGGCATAGTGTTGTCCACAAGGACCATTAGCAATTCCCTAATGACAAATAGCCAATCTGTGGGCGGATCATTGCATTCTATCATGAGTTAGTGCAATGGCCAACTGATGAGTTAGCTGATCACCTTTTCAGTTTCTTGAATAATCTAGATTAAGTATCAGGGAATGATGTCCCCGCAGACCCTACATTTAATTTTGAATATCTAAGGCACTTGTTTCCATACAGTCCTAAATGGAGTCCGGATAGCAGGTTTTAATACGTACAATTCTAGGTCAAGTATGTTGCCATGTTGAGAGCTTGTTGTAACGCTCAATGGTGCTGTAATGTGGTTATGCATATGATTAACTACACATCCATTTTGGTTTATTCAAACTGTTGTTACCAGACCTGCACTTGCTATGATTGAAGATGCAGAAAGGAAACAACTAATCTCTCCTGAGAAAGTAAGTAATTGTAATCGATGTACTTTGTTTTGGAAGATTTTGATCTCTTGTAGGTTGTTTCAGATTAAATCTTACGGCAGAGAGAAAAATGAATATATACTGAATTTCCTTATAATCCTTGACGTTTTGCCAGACAGTGTTGATTGAGCCAACATCAGGAAACATGGGAATAAGTATGGCATTCATGGCAGCATTGAAAGGTTACAAGATTGCTTTAACAATGCCATCTTATACAAGTTTGGAAAGAAGAGTTACAATGAGAGCATTTGGAGCTGAACTAATCCTAACTGATCCTGCCAAAGGAATGGGAGGAACTGTTAAGAAAGCTTATCATCTTTTGGAATCCAGAGAGAATGCTTACATGCTTCAACAGTTCTCAAATCCTGCTAATACTCAGGTCTTGCTCTGTTTCTTTCTCCTTTCAATTTGCGTAATTTAATGTTAAAAGATCCGGACCCATTAAGATGAGTTCAAGTTCACTACAGTTGCTGTTATTTTAAGAAACACCATCAATCATTGTCTTAGTACACTACAGAAATTCTGGAATTGTTAATCAAAAGGAACTACTACGTACGACTTTGAAACTGTGTCTTGGTTTGCCTGTTGTTTGTGATACATAATGGTCTAACCTGTTTCGGGACACTAATTTGTAAACGTTATGCTAACTGAAAACCCTTCCCAAACCCAATTTGGGTGTATTCTTCACATGCTGAAAGCCTCTTCATACGATACTAAATCTCATAGCTTGGGTTCTTATCAAAACAGGTGCATTTTGACACAACGGGTCCTGAGATATGGGAAGATACTATGGGGAAAGTTGATATTTTTGTGATGGGTATTGGAAGTGGAGGTACCGTATCCGGTGTTGGAAGGTATCTCAAATCCATGAACCCAAATGTGAAGGTAATCATTTTGAGCCTTACAAGTTATTGTTGATAGATCATTACTTGGTAGCTTCATTTACCATCAATTTGTTTTTGTTTTGCATTAGATTTATGGGCTTGAACCTGCGGAGAGCAATATTTTAAATGGTGGCAAACCAGGTAAGCTGAAAATGTGAACTCGAGACATAATGGTGACTATTAGATTACATTTCCAAATGATGAAATCGTCTAAAAAGCTGTATCCAAATTTTGAACAGGTCCTCATGCTATAACTGGTAACGGGGTTGGTTTCAAGCCAGATATACTTGACATGGACATATTGGAAGAAGTCATTGAGGCAAGTTTGATACGGCTTTACCATATTCCTTCATATCATACATCTCTTTATAGCCTTACTCATTTCATTGTTGTTATTTTTTCTGAGTAGGTTACAAGTGATGACGCAGTGAAGATGGCCCGAGAATTGGCTCTTAAAGAGGGACTTATGGTAACACTTTTCTCTCTCGTTACTGTCTTTGCTTGACACTGATATGACTTCTTATTCAATCTTGCGTACTCATTTTTTTATAGGTTGGGATCTCGTCTGGAGCTAATACAGTTGCTGCACTTAAACTTGCACAGAGGCCAGAGAACAAAGGCAAACTCATTGTGGTATGTACATTAATGCGTTGTCTAATCTCTTTCCTTATGGCCTATTGACATTGCTATATTACATCTGTCTCCTTAAAATGTTAGTCTTGTAACACATTTCTGTTTGTCAATTTCAGACTATTCATGCAAGTTTTGGCGAAAGATACCTCTCATCTGTGCTGTTTCAAGACTTGCGAGATGAGGCTCTAAAGATGGAACCTGTTTCAGTTGATTAAAACTTCCATGGAACCTGACACATATCATATTACATCTTTGAACTGACTTCAGAGGAATGGGAAAAAAAACCCTGCACTCCTCAGGCCCGGCTATCTTCATCTCATATTTCCCATTCCAAGATAAAACAGATGGTGTAAGTGTTCAACTATTGGGCATTGACGACTACAAGTGATAAGATTGTAGTTTTCTTATTCAACAGAACTCGCGGGTTTTCCCTGTCTGGCATGGACTCATCGATCCTTTTGGATTTCTTGAGCATATTTTGTTTTATGTCCCTCCCGATACATGGAACTGGAGTTTCATCGCGAACACAAGTGTGTAGCAGGTGTAAGAAAAAAACATGTCCCCTCAAAATTATGGGACATACAGTTACCCGCCAATATTAACCACTTTCTTTTTTCAATTAGTGCTCTAAATCTTAACCGTCCATCTATCAAAGTGGAGAAGATCTTCAAATCCTCACCGTCAAGTATTCTGTCTGTACCTCTTAACCGAAAAATGCAACCCTTCCCAACCGAAAAGATGCGACCCTTGTTCATGTTTTCAATAAGAATCCCAACAGTAGCATTTTGCTCCAACACTCTCACTCGGCTTTTCTCTTCCTCTCTCAAAAACTTTTGCAATTGATTAGTTTGATTTCGAGCGATACTAATGGCTCCTAAGAAAGAAGCTATTGGCATTGATTTTGGTACTACATTCTGTAGAGTTGCAGTTTGTAAAGAAGGTAAGGTAGAAGTTATCGCGACTATTCCATCTTGTATCGCATTCGGTGTTAATTTAACAACACCACTGTTCGGGGATGAAGCGCAAGATCAGATGCATTCGAATCCATTGAACGCGGTACTTCATGTTACACGCTTACTGGGTCGGAAAATGGCTAATCATGGGAAGACAAGAAACTCAGGCCATTTAAAGTTGTTTTTCCTAATTTCGATGATAATGAAGAACCTAAGGTTCAGGTGCAATTTAATGGTGCATCAAAGAAATGGTCTGCTGTACAGATATTCTCGATGTTATTATATAAGCTGAAGAGAATTGCGGCACAACATTTAGGAGATGAAGATGTGAAAGATGTTGTGATTAGTGTTCCATCATTCTTCAATGATATCCAAAGAAGAGCAGTAAAAGATGCTGCGAAAAGGGTTAAGCTGAATGTTATGAGGATTCTGAATGAGACGTCAGCGGTTGCAATCGATTACGGTGTTCATAATGAAGGAATAAAACATCTTGAAGAAAAAAAGGAGGAGAGCACGTCTCGATTTGAACAAAGAATATCACATTGATAAGAAACGAAGAATTTCTGAAGAAACAGTTAAAGAGTACGAAGAAAACATTTTGGTTTTCAATCTTGGTGGAGGTACTCTAAGTGTTGCAGCTGTACACATTAAAGAAGATAATAGAGGGAAGAAGTTCAGAGTGAAGTCTGTAGCAGGGGACAGCCATCTTGGTAGAAAGGACTTGGACGATCGTATTATTCGCTTTTGTATCGACGAATTCACTGACAAGCGAATAATACGATCGTATTATTTTTACCAATTTCGATTGAGAGCAGGACGACGCGGAGGATGTTGCTAGATCATTGAGTAGATTACGAACTGTGTGCGAAAGGGCACAAATAACTCTTTTCTCTGGAGTTCATGCTTCAGTGACAATCAAAGTTCATTCCTTTTACAATGGCAAAAATTTGTCTTATACTCTAAGTTTATAAATTTGAAGAAATTAGCAGGGATTTATTCAGTAAATGCAAGGGAGCAATTAGGCAACGTCTTCGAGATGCAAAACTTAATCAATCTGCTGTTGACAAAGTTATTCTTGTTGGTGGATCTGCAAAACTCCCAGGGATTCAAAAACTAATGGAGTCATTCTTGTTCAGTGGAATTATCGAGTTTGAAGGAAGAGGTATAGTTCCAGAGAATGCTGTTGTTCGTGGAGCAGCAACTCTTGAGTGGAAATGCCACACATTATAAAACTCTCGAACATGCACTCTCAGATGTGACTTCAATTGACATCGTAATTGAAAGTTCTTCTGGAGAGACAACTTTGATCCATCGAAACACGATGTTACCAACTAAAGCAGATCATTTGTTCACAACTTCTCGGGAGAGACAAGAGACTGTTCAAGTTCGTGTTTATGAGTGTGAACAAGAATGGCCCAAAATCACAGCCACTTTCAAAATTGACTGTGATGGAGTTTTGGATGATACTCTGGATCCGATGCAACGCGCTCTAGCATACCAAGAATTGCCGCCAATTCCTTCTAATGTTCCAAATTCATACACGCCATATATAATGGATACAAATGTTCGGTGACCATCCTGAAGGGAAGGTTCACAGAGGACGACATCAAAGTAATGGCGGATCGTGCAGCAGCGACCGAGCCTAATAACAATGAGGTTATCAACGTATAAGAATCAAAGATCATCTTAAGTATTTTTTTGGCTTTTGTTGTAACATGCTATGTACTCTTTCCTGTTATGATGTGCTGTACTTTTTAATTCCCTGTGTAGTGTCAGTTTCTTCATTTGTGATTCATAGCACAAACATATGATGTTTTGGATTAAAATCATTCAATAAAAGTGGGTGATTTAAGATTTCTTATATCTATGTTTGTTGTGTAAATTCTCTGCCGCTTGTGACTTGTCATGCAATTTGATACTCCACTTTAACTTGGATGTCTAAATAAGTTGATGGAAGGGCTTAGGCCTGGTCACTCCACTGGACATAACCCAATTACATCTACCAACAGTCGTATATAAGTAGTAAACATACAAAGTAGTCATGAGAACCCTAACTTTCTTGTGTTGCAAGTAGGAAAACAAGAAGCAGCAGCTACGTCGATGTCGTCATTGTTAAGCCTTCATAAAGATATTCAAGTGGAGATCTTTTTAAGGTTACCACTGAAATCCATCTAACATTTAACTGTTATTTTTATTATGTAATATTTTGTGAACAATAAAACCACACTTGGGTCCATAGCTCAGTGGTAGAGCAATTGACTGCAGATCAATAGGTCACCGGTTCGAACCCGGTTGGGCCCTTTTTTGATATTTTTTTGAAAGGCAGCTATATTGTCCCATAACCATTGTCGAGAGCCCAACCAGCTGGTTGTCTTAACTCTTAACCATCACCAGCGGTGCACTACTATCTATATCTTCATGGCAAACGCCTACTTGCGCAATACCAATAGCTCGTGTCCCATTCACGATGGTATGGGGCATGCACATGGTAGAATTAAGAAGCAAAGACACTTGCCCTAACTTCTTTGCATCACCGTGTCTGTCAATTTTATCAATTTTTTTTTGTTTTTTTGAAAGCATTTTATCATCAAGTTAAAACCCCTATCTAAATGTGGGAGTGTTGGGAGATTGCCTTTGTCTAGTTTTACGCTATTGCTCGGCAGCTCGGGCAATATTCATCAAGTATGGGTGATGCAGGATTATGAAGTGCAAGAATCTTGGACTAAATTATATACCAATAATGAAGTATCAATGAGCAAATATGCTTTTGTTGTGCGCAGGTGGTCTGTAGAATATGGTGGGATGCAAGTTTATTGGTACGAGGATTTTTTTTTTTTATGATGTGAAAAAGGGACGAATTGGAATCATCCCCGGGCGTAGTGGTTTGGGTGAGTTTTTTTATTTATTTATTTATTTATTTTATTTTTTTTCTTTTGTAGAAAGTTAACAATACTACTTGTCTATTTATGAGTTTCCAGAACATGAGTTCTCTGGAAAAATAAATTAACAATAAGTTAGTATTATATTCAAATCGGATTTGATAAACTATTTATTGAGATATACTAATTTGTCTCTTACTGTCGATTTGAGGATGAATTTCCTTAACATCTTTTCGATTCCTAGTAAAGTATTTTGAATTTTTTTTTAATATCTTTGAATGATCTTCCATTTCGATTACCGTCTAACGACATAAAAGTTATGAATACACGGTTCGAAAAAAAAGAGGTATGATCTAAGTTACTGTGTAGATGTTTATCATGCTTTGTGATCGATACTCACACTTTTACAATCGCCAACATCTTCTCTGGTGGTGGAGGGAGCAGCCATAGTGTAT
This sequence comes from Papaver californicum, assembly GCA_023531435.1. Classification (NCBI taxonomy): domain Eukaryota; kingdom Viridiplantae; phylum Streptophyta; class Magnoliopsida; order Ranunculales; family Papaveraceae; genus Papaver; species Papaver californicum. The sequence continues at coordinate 3,168,409 of JAJJMC010017794.1, read as the reverse complement.
TTTTTTCTTTTTTTTATGAGAAAGAATTTGAAAGTTGATAAGTGAATAATGTTTGGGACACACAGTTGGTTGATAATAAGAGTCTTTTTATACAAATAAAAGATCCAAAGGTTAGTTTTTTTATTTATAAAAAACTAGTTGTTGAGATACCCACGTATTGGTCCAAGTCAACATAAGCAATAAATGATAGTAGAGTCGTAATGTTTCAAATTCTTCAGTCTGACGTCTCTACCCGACCAGTGGAGACAAGAATTCGAAGTCGTCATGCTTAAAATTCTTCAGTTTGACAACTCTAGTAGCTAGAATTCTATGTCTGGAAATTTTATAGAATCGTCATGATTTTCACCTATCGAGGATGACGACACTAACTGATGAATAAAGATTATCTCTGGATATGTCATGTTATATTTTACAGAACGTGACGACTTTGTTTGGGAGTTTTCTGATTTTGGATTTTGTAGTTGTAATTTCATTAAAAGGAAAAGAAAAAACATACCATAGATCATAACATAGCATTGCAATGAAAGCAAAAACCTAACGTAGATCATAACATTTCTAATTCTAGTACCTTGTAACTAAATTTCAACCATTGACAGACCGAGGGAGTTAAAAAATCATTCGACCCCGGGATAAAGGCTTTAGTCAAGCCCAATAATTAAGTAATATATATATATATATATATATATATATATATTTGGATTAGGGGTCTGATCCAGGCATAATCTTGGATTAGCTCTCCTTAGGTCCGCCGATGATTTCAACACCAAAAACTTGTTCATTTAGCATGAACAATGAATTACAAACCCCATGATTCATTTATTTTCCGTTCTTGGCAATATTAAAACTATTTGTTGTGTAGGTTTGAAACTAGACAGGGTTCCACCTCTGGCCTGCCTATATTACATTGACTTTTAAATATGAAAAAATATTTGATTTTTTTTTTCTTCTGTAAACAACTCATTAACAATTATTTTTAACACTATCCAAGAAATCTCCACTAAAGTCTCTCATTCAATATTTTTCACGAGGCATTCGTTGATGTCCCATATCCGGAAGAAGCTCTAAAAGGTGAAACAGTTTATATTAAAAACGTGGGAGTACTGTTAGGAGATAACTTTTGTCTAGTTTTTGCTATTAATATATGGGTGATGTAGAAGCTGACTGAGGTAGGTGATGTCAACGATCAAATGGTAATCGAGGCCTATAAACAGACATATCCTTACGATCGAGCAGGAATATACAACTCTCTAGTTCGTATATCGGCAAAACTTTTGAAGGAGTTGTATGATTGTGCAGAAAAATACGCACGGATTGAGGACGATTCGAAAGCTCGAAAATCCAAAGAGATAGACAGAGCATCCCAATATCCATAAGATTGGAAAAAAAAAAGAGAAGACAGAGAATCATTCGAATGGATAAAACAACAATTGATGTGAAATTGGAGAAAAGAATCATGGTGAAAGATCAGAGGTCGGTTGTAAGACAAGATCAATAAAGATTTAAGGACCCCTCGATCACTGGTAACAAACACACGTAGAAAACGTGATAAGAATAAATACTGCGATTTCCTCAAAGAAAATTGTTGATCCATTCCAGGATCCACTCAATGTCCAGGCGAGCAACTGAGGATGAAACCAGGAAAAAGATAAAGCAACTAAAAGGATGGTACATGGCAAACTATATCCGGATCTATCCCTGGCATTGCACACCTTTCATATCTTCTTTAGTGAACTCGATTTTTTAATAACCCCGGCTCCTGAGCTTCTGCTCCTTGTCCACTGGAAAAATCAATATGATTAATTGTCATATACCATAGTAAATCACAGAAGAGTAGTACCTTGATCTAGACCTACAAGTAATATATCATATATAAATGTAGTATTGATATCCAAGGTAATCTAATTTTGCCCTATAACTGTTTGTTAAGAGAACAATGATTCTTGATTCTAGTAATTTTTTGTGTAACTGGATAATTTTGAAAACCAATAGCTAAATTTTTGTTAACTTTATGGTAATTTGAGTGATTGATTAATGGATGTTGTGAGTACTATTATTCTGAAGCCCATTCTCGTCCACAGTCAAAGACCCATTTTGACCTGCTACATAAGCCCATGTTAACAGCTTAAACCTATTTCTTCCGCACAGATCAAGATTGCACCATACAAACATTTCACACAACAGCACCACTATCCTTCTTTCCCGCTCATTTTTGATGATTTGAATTTTTAACATTTGCAATAATGATGTCCCCAACAGCAACAACAAAGCTTCCGCTCAAGCCAATTGAAATGATTAAAGTTTACTCTTTTCCGCACACTATCAAGCCCGCAACACTTCATGAGCGAAGCCCAGGTCAGAAAGAACCCATCATTTCCCGCACAACAATTCCCCCACAATAATACCCGCTCCACCATTCATATTTGAAGTCCGCAAGTGGTGAAGTAAACTTTTGAATAGTTTCATTCCCGCTCAAGCCATACAAAGAAAGTATGTTTTGCAGCTAAAAGTTCCGGAGGTCATTTTATTCCCGCACCAAACAACAAGTCCGCAGCAGTTTTTCAAGTCCGAAGCTCTTGTCCGAAGCTCTTGCCCGTAGCTCTTGCCCGTAGCACTTGCCCATACTAACTTTTGCCTGTATCAAAATTGGATTTAAGGCCATTTGAAGATAAGATCAATATGGACATGTGGCGGACTCCATCGCCACATGGCGAAGTGTGGTGTAACTTTATCAACACATGGTAAAATGAGGTGAAACTTCATCAACAAGTGGCAAAATGTGTTGATGAAACATGTAGCTTACTAATGTTTGAAGATAAGGGTAAGGGACATTTTTAGTAAAAGTCATTCCTTTTACCCCTTTAAATACAAAATCAATGTGTGAAGAGAAGGGACTTTTCCCTTTAGTTAGGTTTTTCTTCTGCTTCATTTTCAACTTTAACCCAGAATACCAATAAAAACTTTAACTTTTATTACCCGTGGATGTAGGAAAATCATTGACGAATCACGTTAAATATTTGTGTGTTGTTTTCAATTTCATTTTAACTTCTATATTTTATCCACCAAAAATGTGATTTTGGGTTCTCTATATCATTTGATCATCAAAAATGTCATTTCTAAACAATTTAAGTTTTGGTTGTGGTGATTCTAGATTTTTGGTAATCACAATTTGGCGCTAGAAACAGGTATGTGTAAAGGATTTATCATACCTTTAAAAAGAGATTCATGAGAGTCTTGATACAGGAAGTTCGGATTCAGAAAAATGGTTTTCACCAACAGAAAAAGGTATTGACTAAATTCAAATGAGTTTTCATCAACAGTAGTCCTGAAGGACAAATCTCTTCTTTTCCCCTTTAATTTTATGTTTAATCATCCGGATTTGAAAGTTTTTTTAAAAAAATATTACAAAATCTTTTATAAAATGATGTTCTATTCTTCAACAAAAATTTGTTTTTTTTCTGAGATTTTGATTTAAAGCAAGTTTTGTTTATAGGCTGCAAAAGCTTGGAAAAAGATTTTTCTCTAAAAACATTGATTCAAAACTGGGATCGATTGCAGATTAACTGTTACTAAATCATGTTTTACAAACCCATCAAATGATTCTTGAAAATTTTGAACGTGATTTTTGCCCTGCACAACAAGAAATTTCGCCTAAAACACCATTTTACTCTTTGTGCAATATAGTATTTTGCCATGAATCATGTACAGCTATGAATGTTTACAAATGATTTATGAAGATTTGGAATGGTTAGAATCCTTCTAAATCTTGATTTTATTTGTCTTAACCAATTATTATGATTTAGTTTTCAAATTAGCATAATATCTGTTTGCAAAAATGATTTAATGACTTCTAAAACAGGCAGTTCTTTCACTATGGCTTTCTTGATTTAATACCATGTTTGTCAAAATGATCCAATGAACCTTTGATTTCAGAGTTACACTGTACTGAAAAGCATAATCTTCTTTTAGAGAACTTGCTTTCTGATGTGAATGTACAGGTAGAAGGGTTGAGGGTGAAAGTAAAAGAATTTAAAGGGTCATGTTTATCTCTTCAGGAAAAGAAACTTACTCTTGTTGCTGAGAAGTTCAGCCTAGCTAGAGATTGTTATGGAGAAAGTTGGGAGATTGTCGGAGAAAAACACCCAATTGGAGAATTATCTCTCTGATGCAAGTATTGAACTCGACGGGTTAAGAAATAAATCAAACAACTTAGAAGAATCTTACCGATCTGTTGACAGTGAGAGTCCACAATTTTTACTGAAGGAGACACTCTCTTGTCCAATTTAGAAAGTATTCAGAGGAGGCTAGAAGTTCCGGAGAAGAACTATTCAGAACTAGAAGAAAACTACTCAAATCTGAAGAAGGAGAAGAGGTCCACAATTCAACAAGAAGAAGAACTTCGCATCTAGAAAAACAAGAACATGCAAACTTCATTCAGTCTAGTGAGATTCGGCTAGCTCGTTTCGAAGACCAAATTGTTCTCGTGCAAGAAGAAGGCTCTTGGAGAAAGAAAGAATTTGAAGATGAATAAGATAAAGCAATCAAGGACTCAAGGTTGAGATGGATTTCCTACATACAATGATGCCAGATTTGCAAGAAGAAAATCTTGTGTTTCAGTATGAATATTCCAGTGTACATGAAGAAAATAAATCATTAGCAAAGGAAAAGCTCAGAGCTGAAGGAGAGAAAATGTTTTCTAGAGGAAATTGAGAAATTGAAACATGATAAAAGATCCCTTGTTTTTGAGCTACAGAAGCATACACAGGAGCATCAAGGGAAACCTGGGTTTGTCTCCAGTCTCATTCAGCAATCAGAAAAACATAACACAAAGAGAAGGTTGTCTCCAGTCTCCAGTCACATTCCTTCGTAAAGGTGTTGAACTTCCTTCAGGGATATCCTCATTTGTATACAAGCGAGTATATGATATTGAAAACAAACATTTATGGTGGCTAACCGATCAAGATTACATTAATGAACGACAGGAAGAAGTAAATAAGTTACTGGATAAAACATGTATAGAAATGCATGCAGCTGTACAATCAGGAGGACGTTCTCCAAAACCTTTGTATGTTTCTACCTCAGCGCAGCAGTTGAAACCTGGTTCCGATAGCATACATAATAGTCCTAGCATATTACCTTCTCAAATTAAGGGGAAGAAAAGGGAGCGTAGTGATCAGTGATTTGAAAGATGGATGTTTCTACCTCAGCGCAGTAGTTGAAAAAGTAAAGACTGATACTAATCGAGTTAGTATTGCTACTGATGTGACTACGGAATCATGGCCGAGCAGTGATTTGGAAGATGGATTGGTGGGTTCTGATGTAGGTGATGTAATCCTTCTTAAATTCCTAAAAGCTAGAAGTTTCAACGACAAACAAGCTTTAACCATGCTTAAGAATGTTGTTCAACGGAGGAAAGAGTTTGGATTTGATTACAAGTCGCCCTGGCTGTAACTCTGGGAAGGAATCCATCTCACAACCATCACTTTGCTAAAAGAGGCTACAAGCAGTTGAAGACCCTTTCTTTTGAGAAGGGAAAGAAACTTGAGTTGCATGTCAGCAGGGTAGAAGTCGTCTGGTCTAGGGGGCAAACATTTGGAGCATTGACTATTTTAGAAGGAAGACTACAACCAAGCTTGATGCCTACAGTCCAGATGGGTGGTTTCGTCTTTTCTGAGAACCTGGGTGTTGAATTTTATGAAGTTCACAAAGACACGGAGATAGAGTAGAGAAGGTTCTCTACATAACTGACATATTCATGATCCTTGATGATGAGATTGATGATGAAGCAAATTCTTAAAGTAACGATCCGCAAGTAATGTTCGGCAAGCTTAGTCCTCGTAATTACTTCCTAGAGATGAAATTTTACAATATAATCGAGATGATAGGTTCTTGCAGGCATTGGTACGTATGTATAAATCTACGACTAATGACACCTGAGACAGGACCCGTCTCGAGATAACAGGCTCTTACAAGCATTAAACAAATATGCGTCAAATGACGCCTAATGCAGGGCCTTTCTCGAGATGATAGGTTCACACACATGCATTGGTACGTATGTATAAATCTGCGTCAAATGACACCTGATGCATGACCCATCTCGATTATCACTTTCAATTCTCACTTGAAAAATGTGATGAGAGGACGCAAGATACTGGGGGACAAGGTTCTTACAACTTATGGGATCTGGATGGAGAAATTTTACGGCATCCATAAAACTCACAATATCACAAAATTATATTACTTCTAAACCCTTAATGCAATCATACAGTGATTTACCCTCATGTTAGGTAAAGCATATCAAATGCATTTTCTCTTGGAAATCCAAATAAATGTCTATGACTATAGGATTTTCCACCATAGGGGTGCCTAGCATGACATTAATCATTGTACCAAGTACTCTCCACTTCAGGAAGTACTCACAATCAGCAATACAATCATACATCAAACTGGTTTCATATTAGGTAAAGCTATAAGCATATCCTCTCAAAGAAAGTCCGTGTTTATGAGTGTATGACTATTGGATTTTCGCTAGCAGGGGTGCCTAACATGATAATTAATTGCTGTAATTCTCCGTTTTAGGGGACTTTCGGGACCGCATCCTAATTTCCTCCTGGCCAGAGAGAAGTTAGACATGTATTATTCCGATAATACAACCCAGAGTGCAAAAATTCCTTGCGATTAATCACACTCATTCAATGAACTAACAATCAATATATATATATATATACAAGATTTTGTCTTGTAGGGACAAAAGTTCAAGATAAAATGGAAATGCAATTACCACCAAATTATGGCACGAACGAGACGTGAAGTCATTTTTTTAAGAATTATTCTTCGAAATAACCTTAAGAAAGGGGGCAAATTGTGAGTACCATTATTCTGAAGCCCATTTTCGTCCACAGCCAAAGACCCATTTTTCCCTGCTACATAAGCCCATGTCAACAACTTAAACCTATTTCTTCCGCACAGATCAAGATTGCACCATACAAACATTTCACACAACAACACCACTATCCTTCCTTTCCGCTCATTTTGATGATTTGAATTCTTAACATTTGCAATAATGATGTCCGCAACAGCAACAACAAAGCTTCCGCTCAAGCCAATTGAAATGATTAAAGTTTACTCTTTTCCGCACATTATCAAGCCCGCAACACTTCATGAGCGAAGCCCAGGTCCGAAAGAATCCATCATTTCCCGCACATCAATTCCCCCACAACAATTCCCGCTCCACCTTTCATATTTGAAGTCCGCAAGTGGTGAAGTAAACTTTTGAATAGTTTCATTCCCGCTCAAGCCATACAAGGAAAGTATGTTTTGCAGCTAAAAGTTCCGGAGGTCATTTTATTCCCGCACCATACAACAAGTCCGCAGCAGTTTGTCAAGTCCGAAGCTCTTGCCCGTAGCTCTTGCCCGTAGCACATCAACTTTTGCCCGTACCAAAATTGAATGAGGTCTGTGAGTACCAAAAAGTTGCTCTGACACGTGGCAGCAAAGTGCGGAGCACAAGATGTCCCGATGCATGGATCGAAATGCTGTTGGATCGTACCAGAGATCGTACCAGGGATCGAACCAAGGATCGAACCATGGATCGAACCAGTCCCGTAGGATAAGAAGATTAGATCGACAAGTGGACGGATAGGGAGAAGCCACATGGAAGTATCTGGAAGAGATTGGGTCGACACATGGGACGATTAGAGGACGCCACGTATTGAGAGTTGGGTGACTCATCGATCCAAGGTTGATGACTCATCGACCCAAGCTGAAGGATTTTCGTTTAAAAGGAAAAGAAGAAGAACAGGAAAGAGGAGGCTTCTTCTCCAACAGAAAAAAGACTGAATCGAAGGAAGAGCTCTAATGGAACATCATGTATTTGTAAACTAGATTAATCAATAAAACCCTCACAATTTCATGACCCGTGGATGTAAGCCATTAAGGGCTGAACCACGTTAAATCAGTGTTCAATCTCTTCTCTTTTATGTGTTAATTTTAGGTCTGAATTAATATGAATGATTTTGGTTGTTTTGGGTTGAAGAGAATTTCAGCCCAAACAAGGTCATTTGAAGATAAGATCAATATGGACACGTGGCGGACTCCATCGTCACATGGAGAAATGTGGTGTAACTTTATCAACACATGGCAAAATGAGGTGAAACTTCATCAACAAATGACAAAATATGTTGATGAAACATATAGCTTACTAATGTTTGAAGATAAGGGTAAGGGGCATTTTTACTAAAAGTCATTTCTTTTACCCCTTTAAATACAAAATCAATGTGCGAAGAGAGGGGACTTTTCCCTTTAGCTAGGTTTTTCTTTTGCTTCATTTTCAACTGTAACCCAGAATACCAATAAAAACTTTAACTTTCATTACCCGTGGATGTAGGCAAATCATTGCCGAACCATGTTAAATTTTTGTGTGTTGTTTTCAATTTCATTTTAACTTCTATATTTATCCACCAAAAATGTGATTTTGGGTTCTCTGTATCATTTGAACATCAAAAATGTCATTTCTAAACAATTTAAATTTTAGTTGTGCTGATACTAGATTTTTGGTAATCACATGTGTGGTCTACTTCTGTGTATTAGGGGGGAATGCTTTGTCAATGATGGAAAGAGATTGAGTCGATCTTCATGGTTTTCTTCCTCCTAATGTCATAACTTCTCAACATCAAATTGAAAGATTCAGTAAGTAATTGATTGAGTTTTATATGGGTCATTGCCACTTCTCCTGATCTTCTTTCTTTCTCTCTTTCTTTATATTTTCTCATCTCTCTGCAAATAAAGGGTGAAGAAGCAGTCTCGACCGATAGGATTAGGGCATAATTCCCCCGCGTGGTTTCGTCACGTGTGAACAGGATACATCTATCATAAGATGTCGACAGTGTGTAGAAAAGTGTTATAAAAATAGTGAGGGTTAAAATTGCAATCTAATATTGGCAAGATTAATCTCAGGACATAGATCTGTCCGTCATCAAATTCCCTATATGTCATTTTCTTAACGTTTTGGAGGTATTTTCGACTTTTTATCACACGTGATTATTCACACGCATGGTTAACAAAAATTCTAACAGATTGGGTCATTTTTCCAACATAACCCTTCGTTTTGGGGTATTTATCTAATTTTCCCTTAGTAGAAAAAAAAACGAAAAATCCTAATTCTCTTGCAACTAGGAAAAACAAGAAGAAAGAGATATGTCATCAGTGTTAAGCCTTTATAAAAATATCCAAATGAAGATTCTTTTAAGGCTAGTACTTAAGAGGATCACCTTAATCTTTTTATATCCAAACAAAAGATATAAAGCAATTTTTTTAAAAATAGAATTATATTCCATATGTTGGGTATAAATCCCTTTACATACGGTGACACCTCGTTACCATACACCCTTCCATAATAGAAACGGTTTAAAATGGACCCATGGGAAAGAAACAAATTATTTGTTACTGTTTTATATAATGATTTAGATTTATGTTAGGTGAGGAATCAATTATATAGGAAGAAATTCATACCTAAAATATAAAAACAGTGTCTGCACTAGCTGGCCCTCCAAACAAATAAGCCTAGCCTCATGTTTATGGATTTTGACTTCGGGAAATCTAAAACTGCAATATAGTCCATCGATTATTTCTTCGATATCACTGTCATATGAATTGATACATAATTTCTTAGTGGGCTGTTCGAATGGACTGTTTCTCATATTTATATGAAGATAAACGTAAAGTATAAGTACTGTTTCTATATCTTTTCTCCTATAAATACGGGTATAGAGCTAAGGCATCTCCAATAGAAGGTGTAAATTTTAATATTTATTAAATATAGGATTTTAGATCATATTCAAGATAAAATCATCTTCAATAGTAGATACCATAAAATAGGAGGGATATCATACTAAATATAAAGTTTTTAGAGGAAGTCTTAATTAGACTTTCGATTAGACCTTTCATGACATTTTTTCATATTTTTTTTCATTTAATAATTATTTAAAATAAAATAAACAGTTAAGATTTTATCATATAAAATATTATAAGGTTTAAATCACACATTATTGTAGATAGTTTATTAACTATAGAGTCATATATTTACTATATGTGTAAAATCTACTAAATAAAGGTCTTACTAAGATCTTCACGTATGATTTTTTATACCCATTGTTGGAGATGTTCTTAGTGATAGGAAAGCCACTACAAGTGCTCTAACAAAGTAACAATAGACCAGTTCAAATTACAGATATGAATATCAATACTCTACAATTTTACCATTTGTATTTAAAAAAAAATTAAACAATATTAGAAACAACTAAAGATCTCAACGAGAAACAATCGAAAAATAACGAACATAAAACAAGAAAAAATTATCAGACCACGAAAATTAAACTTATTTATTGATAATAACGTCTCTGTGAATTATGAAAATGATTAAAACAAAAAAAACCTGCAAACAACATATTTCTTTCTTGAATCAACAACTAATTAATTCAACTGGATGTACAATGACCACCACCATATCCTCCAAAGTGAAGGATATTATCATTAGGGTAATATCTGGCATCATAATGCTCATGACACTCGACAGTATATTCAATTTGTTCTGGTTGTAAAGGTTGATTATTCGCATCTATATAGTTATGGTGTTGAAAAAAACCCGCTACAAGAAGGATCTTCATTAGGTAATCGACCACTACCCATTGGAGGAGTAATTCCGTTTTTACCTGCTTTCACACGACCACCCCAGTAAATATAGGTAGCTCCTGGTGCGAATGCTGAGAACAGTTCTATAGGCCAATATCCAATTTGATTGTTATCATTGAGTGTCAAATAACATCTTCCTAATTGCAGATCCTGCAATGTAATACACGATTATTTGTTTGTCATTTTCCCACATATTTATGTTCAAATGAACTAAAGCTACAAATAGTTCCGTAAACTAAAAATAAAAATTGAAGAAGCAAATTATCATATGTTTTAATAAAAGTCAATTTTGCAATTTCTAGAATTTCAAAACTTGTGACCAGATTACATATATGTCCCTGTAGATATTTTGTTGAGACTTGAGATATAAAAAATAAGATTATAAAAATAAATTCTGTTGGAACATAATGCAAATTCCAGATTTTTTTTATTTTATGTTTATATCCTCATATAAACTTATATACTCATTTAATTAAAAAATAAGTGCATTAGTAAAATAGGAAAATAAAAATTAGCTTTACAATTCTGTAACTATGTCAACGGATCCTTTTCAGAATATATACCTAAAATATTTTGTTTTCCCATATTACCTAAATTGTATTTGTTATTATGAATAATCATATTTACTCTATTTGTACAAGCTAACTTAGTTTATATTGTTGTGAGATATTCTTCGGGCTATACAAAAAAAAACTACTTCTTAAAATAGTAGCTAACAACAATTTTTTTTTACTTACTAGATAAATAGATGCCTTTACTGCAATCTGTGTGCCACAAAGTATTGATGTCTTGTAATGGGTATATCCAAAGTATATTTATCATGAACTTGGAAAAAACCAGAGCAAAGAGTATTATAACAACCTGTATTCTTACCACCGTCTCCCTTATCAAATACGAAAACCATGTTTAATCAGTAAAACCCTATATTCAATAAAGGTAAATAGATAACCGGTTATATAAATGTTAATATATTTTTGAAATAACTTACTGTCCAATATGCGAAACTTCGAGTAATAATATCACCATATAATTCTCGATTTACCTGATATATTTAGGTAATAAATTATTCCAATTAGTTTAAAAAAATATTCTAAAAACCGTCATGGTATATATAAATAATTTATTGGTGGTATATACATTTTAAAACTATATATATAAATCAAAGGCTATGATAATTCTTTCTAAATACGTAATTGAGCTCCTCCGGAAAACCTGATTGTAAGGCGATTTCAGTTGAACTGGATTGATCTTGGGTTACACTAGGAGTCCAAATATTAAACAATCCACTTGCTCCGTAAATTGATTCACCTATTCCTTTTGCTCTGTACGAAACACCTGCTCTCTAAAAATAAAAACCAAAAATATTAGGATAAATTTGGTGTAAATTGTTGGGGACAAAATGATATTTGCCCGAAATGACGTCATCAAGTCCGAAGTCTAATTTGGCCCGAAGCGACGTCATCATTTTCCGATGCTATCCTGTCCCGAAGTGACAAAATCATTTCTCACAGGGACGTCAGCAATTCCCGTTCCAACTGGTGCCCGATCTGTCCTGTCCCGAACCATCCTGTCCCGAACATGCTGTCTCGATCCGGTCATTTCCGCTGAACCAAGTCAATCCCGATGGACCAACTCAATCCCGCAAGCCAACCAGACTAGCCCAGAATGTTTGAGGGAAAGATGGATAAGAAGATAAGGTGTACAGGTGGACCCACAGGGAGTTGCCACTTCACCAACACATTTGACACGTGGAAGCATTCTTCAAATGCCACATCAAATGAGATTTACGTTTAAAAAGAAAAGGAAGAAGGAAAGAGAGGGGATCGGCTGCTTCTTCACCTGAATTGGATTTCACTGCAAAACCAGAGCTCCAATGGAGCTTCATCTCACTGTAACTTCAAATTGATCAATAAAAACCCTCACAACTTCACTACCCGTGGACGTAGGCCATTAAGGGCTGAACCACGTTAAATGATTGCGTTCAATTTCTCTTCCTTTTGATTAATGAAATATTTGATTTAGGTTATTTTGGGTTGATTCGATTTTCTGCCCAAACAATTTGGCGCTAGAAACAGGGAGGAGTAATGGATTTATCCAACCTGACACACCGGGAACATCAACAATGGAGAAACCATCAGAGAAAGGGGGCAAACCCTTGAGCAGCAGTTGTGATTTCTTCGTTTTGTTTTTAATTTTTAGATTTGAAATTTTAAACCAACGATTTGAGAAGTTATCTTCTCAAGCATTTGATTTGCAACTTTCGGTTTGAATTCATTGAGTTTTAAAACAAGTCAGAAAACATATTTCTGAAATCTCATCTCAGTTTTTCTCTTACAGTAGAAAAAAGAAAATTTCTTTGGAAATCCTGTAAAATTTTATTCAAATCCAATTTCGAATTCAGATTAAATATAACCAAGATTTGTTTTACAAACCCATTTATACAATCTTGAAAACAGTAAGCATTAAAATTTTAACTTGATTTGGGAATTTTTCTCACTAATTTAATTCAATTTTTCTTTATGAATCAATTGCTGCAATTACTATGACAATATCTATGATATGGATGAATGGGTTTGTGTGTGAATGATCAATAAGTGCAGGGAAGGAGTTTATGCTTGAGTGAAATCACAACCAACTTCATGTTGGAATTGTTCCAAAAATTGCACGAAAAGTGCTTGAAGAAATGAGTGAATGAGAAATTTTTCATTCTAAATTTTAATGTTGCACCCTCTTTTTCATCTACATCAAGTGCAACTAGTTAAATCACTCTTCATGAGAATTCAGCATCATCTTTAACTATTCAGCAGGACATTGGTTTATGTCTTCTTTTGAAATGGGTGTCTTCTTTTGAAGCTTAAAGCAGCAACAACAGGATATCATCAATCGTTAACTTTTTTACCCACCAAACCAATTTGAATTTGGTTTCTGTCTTCTTTTGAAATGTTGTTTGGAAATAGATCTTGTTAAATTCATGTTTGTTCACTGACAAGTTTCTTGTGAAAGTTTATAACATCGTAATTGATACTAAACACCATCAATAATTAAAGCATCTCTTGAAGACAATCCTTCAACAAGTTTTGAATTCAGTGAGATAATTACAGCATATGGAAACTGTGAAGATGAAAGAGTTCACTTCAGAAATACTCCATCGAGAAAGAAGAAATGGGTCTTTGTTACAAGGAAAATTAGAGATGTACAAGATGCTTTGAGAAGAAGAGAATTAACTGTTCAACTGCAGATTGGTGGTTCGAATCGTATTGTTTCTACTATTTCTTTGTTCTTTGGTTCTAGATTGAATGTTTTGTTCTCTTTCTGCGTTGTGAGTCAAGCCAGCCCATCAAATAGCTGGGGCTGTAGCACCTTTGTTTTCTCTTGTTGCACCAACGTATCAATTCAAAAGTGTTAATAAGAGGGGAATTCCACTACCAATGGATCTTGCTGCTCTATTGGCAAAGTCGTCTGACTTCCATTCAATGCACCCGCAACTCGATTTCTCCGCGAGCTAAGTATCATTTGTTTAAAAGCGTACATACATGTAGCATAATATGAAATAGCCTGAATTTATAGTGAAAAGTCACCTATAAGTTTAATTGCTTTATAGTGATAAGTATCAATTCAATGTCTCATTTTATACAAGAAAACATGCTGAACCTCAACTTGAATTATCTCAGACTTTTAAAAGCATAGTGTCGCAAGGGTGCACCAAGGAATGTTCCCGTGACAATAGACTTGCTTGGCTAGGTGTAATTGTTCTTGTGAAATAAACATTTGCATAATAGCCCATTCGTTTAAATTTGCCCAATAGGTTTTTTTCTATACATATCATGTTTTAGCTCAATATTTTTAGAACTTTGCACATGTAATTTTAAAACAAACCCTACATCCAAGATTGTGTAGTTATGAATGACCCATATCATCAAGGCCACAATCTGCAGAAACGCTTTGTGATGCAAATAACTTCACCTCCTCAGATATGATATAGATCGGATTCCCTTTTTATTTTATTTTTTGAGCTTTTAAATGGTTACAGGTAACAGGGCATATAGGGTCAATATTTGGTGGTCTGTTTCAAGTTCTTCTAGCTTCCACATCATTTATAGGTACAATATTAGTCATCATGTTTGAGCACTCTGGAATTTTTGTAAGTGAAGCTACAATTGAAGTCTGCCCAGTTGCACCAATACTTGCCGAGATACAAGACATCATAGATCATCCTCAATGAGTGAACAATACCTCGGGTGTCGTACTGTTGATCTTCGTGCATCAACATTCACGATTGATGCTGAGCATACAGATCTACGGCTTTGCTTCAGAATACTATCTCCAGCAAAAACATATGCATTACAGGCTGAAAATGAAGCAGATACAATGGACTGGGTTGACAACACTACTGGAGTTCTTGCATCCCTTTTAAATTCTTCTATACAAGAGCAGTGTCCTTATGGATCAAAAGACGCGGGTGTTTCTTCGTTGCTCAAACTTCTAAGGCTTTATTTGCTCAAACTTTTAAATTCTTCTATACTATGAGAAATGCAAGATAAGTATCACAAACTTCTAAGGATTTATTTGCTTATTGCAATATTCATAGCACTTGCATATTAATGAATAATCTAGGATCAAATTCATTATTTGCTTAACTGAAAAACATGATCTACTGCACTTAATTTTTGAACACATCTGAGCATACCCGAAATTCTATCTTAATATCTTCCTTATCTTCAACTGGAAGATAAGTGCAACATTATTCTTGCTTAGTTGCTTCTATGATGCATGATCTGAAATTGCTTGTATGGTCGAGATTGTTATAACAACCTTAGCACCTATTTTGCTAAAAGCAAAATACAACCCAGCCTGACTCTTCCAGTCATATTCTAGCTTTGTTACAAAAACTAAGCTTTAACAGCTTTGAAGCTTATTATGTTTCAATTAACAATCAAGGCCATATCTTTACATCAATTTATTTGTAAGCATTTGAAATAGCAAATAAATATACATGAATTATCACATCTACAGTTTGTTGCATGAAAGTAATAGGTATTGATGGCTGTACTAGTGATGACAATTTAAGAATAAGGGTGATGGATTTAGTCTCTAAATGTGTAGTCTGTAAGGGCATCTTTATTACCCATCTGATATTTTGAATTGGAGTTAATTTTTATTTTACCATTAAGTCCCAGGTTAGGGGGAAAGAAATCAACATGAGATGTTGAATGCTCCACTTGTAGTGCGTGACAAGTGCTCGACAGATTACCTGAATCGTTCGCCATCAGGTGACCAAGATCAACCAAATGCAGCAAAGAATGTACAACATTGTACTAATTCAGCAATACCTGAAGGAGAACCCTCCATCCTCCATTATGCAGTCATACAATTATAACAGGTGTAACAGCTTAAGGCAGGTTCCATATCTTCTTTGATCTCCTTCGGATGTCCCAACCCGGAAATGCTTCGGATTTTCTTCGGCAGAATCATCTCATCTTGAGACTACTACATGGATAACATACGTTTCTACCTCTTTCTCTCAGTTTCTTATTATTATTACATGCATGACACATTCTAATGAATAAGCATGGATCAGAAAACAAATAAAACTTTGCCATTCTCATATGTATCTTAGAATAAATCTGCAAATGTTTTAAGTAGATCAATTCATGCCATTCTCACATGTATCTTAATGCTATATGTGATGTTTCTTACTTCCATAGAATGAGTAACTTGAGGCATGAGCTTAATGTGTGTTTATCATAGAATGAATGTATGAATTGCAGGGAAAGACTGATTGTAATGGCCAGAATAAGGCTGGAATACCCAGAAAACAGACAAGACTCTACCGAATTTTCTGTGCGGTGAGTCGACTCACTGAGTTTGATCCAACTCAGTTGAGCAAGACTGTTTAAATCGAGTCATATTAGCTGACTCGGCTAGCTCCTCTTGTCCAAAAATAAAATAAAATAAATAAAGAATAATAATAATAATTCTAATAATTAAATTAAATTGTTATAGATAGATAATTATTTTCACAGCTTCAATAGATAAGAAAAGACATATACCGATCCACAAGCATTTGTAAAAGATAAATATACATTATCTTTTTTGATTTTCAATTACCATGTTTATGATGTTAGTTACGTACTTAAGTAGTAACTTAAATATTTCTTAACTATTATTTTTAAATGATTCAATCATGATATATCTTGATTGTTTAAAAAACATGAACTTACTTAATTTATAAATAACACAACTATATAATGAATTAAATGATAAAAATTTCTTAACTAGTATCCACAATATTGCAAGTCATTTTCTCATTTGATATATCTTTTTTTATTGATCAAATGATTTCAATAGTATCTGAATCGCATGTGATATCATGCATCATGATAATTAATCTCATAATCATAGAAACCTATTGATTTAATATGATAAATTTTTAGTCTGAACAAATTCTAATTTGTTTGATTAGATTTAACAGTGATATTTAATTAAAAGCATGAAAATCATTTTTAGCTTGTACCCATTTAATATTATGAAATGTTTAAGACATTTTTATGAGTGTGAAGATACCTATGAAGGACACTTCAGAGATGCGGCAGCTATGCAATAATGATGCACTGGCGGGCATGCTATAAAGAAATCTAGCTGTGAAATGAGTTAAATACTGCACGCCAATTAGGTATTTCATTTTAACAATTTATTAATGCTAAATAGAAATAATATATTTCGCTACTTTATGTTATATGCCTTGTACTTCTTAACATAAGGCAGCAATTAATACCTTAAGTGAGCCTTCAAGAAATGATACTTCAAATGGCTCATACTTCACGAAGAATATTCAGTAGATACTTCAATTTATTCTGAACTTCTTTGAAAGGCGATACCTCTTATACTTCTTGAGGCAATCTGAACGCTCCTACAGGAATTATCATTCAAAAATGGGTATCTCTTTCAACCTATCATCAAATATTTCTGGAAGGCGAATACTTCTACATTCGTATACTTCTGATCTCTTAAACAACGATTACTTCGGGATAAAATGGTATTTCATCTGGATATTTCTCATCTCTTATTTAAAATATATTTCATATTTTCTTTCTATATATGCTTCTCATGTATATAGAAGGATATGGGATATGTCTTAAATAAGAAATGAGAAATGAAAAATATCTGGATGATTTTCAAGTTTACTTTTCATCTGCATTTCAGGTATATTTCTTACCGATATTTCTCCGTTCAGGAGACAAGAAAAGACTAGTGGGTACTTCCCCAACGATATGGTTATGTAATTCGTTATTCATCTTTTGTGGTGTCTGCATAATGTGTTATGCGTCCCTTTGGTGGCTACATAATTGTTATGTATCCAATTTTCGAAATTTTGGCCTAAAAGAGCAATCACCGACTTTTTCGTTAAAAATCTAAATTTGATATTGTTGTTTGTACTCGTTGTGTAGATCTTTTTAAAAGTTTTCCAACAAGATAAATTTTTTAAAATTCCAAGAAACGAATTTTTAGATATGTTATATTCTAATTTGTTTACCAATAATACCCCTGAAAAAAAAAGGATGCAGACACTTTATTGTGGAGAAAGAAATGCAAGATTTCTTTGTTATACAAATAGAACATATTAAGGATACTTGTGTTTTCTTCCTCTTTTTTCATAATTTTAAATAATTATAGGTTTGATAAAAATTAAAAATATTTTGGACTTTTGAATATAAAAAAGAAAAACCTAAACCTAAAATCTTTTTATTTTAATAAATTACGTGCTATCCGCGTATAAGTCCAGGTTAGCTTTCCTAGGCCGGTCCTCGATTTCTACCCCAAAAACTTGTCCGTTTAGCATGAATAATTAATTGCAAGCCCCTTGATTCATTTTTTTTTGTTGTCGGTAATATTTGAACTATACTTTGTGTAGATTTGAAATAGATAAAGTTTCGACCTCTGGCCTGCGTATATTACGTTGGCTTTTAAATATTAACAAATATTTGATATTTATTTTGTTCTGTAAATAACTCATTAATAATTATTTTTAGACAGTTAGACTATGGGTATTTGGTTTTACTGATCCCAATATCTTGTTTTTGTCGGATATCGTTAATGGATTATGCGTTTTTAAAGATATTGTTGAAAATATTTAAACTGTTTTTTGTGTAGATTTAGGTTCGACCTCAGGCATGCATGCCTATATTACCTTCACTTTTAGATATAAAGAAATATCCAATATTTTCCTCTATAAGCAACTCATAACAATAATTTTTATTTTTATAAATAATTCATTAACAATTATGTTGGATGACCAAGTGATTTAGATATAACGTTGCAACTCATAACAATTATTTTTATTTTTATAAACAATTTATTAATAATTATTTTTGGATAATCAAGTGATTTGGGTATAGCGTTTACAATGGTCTCACTAGTCCCTTTACCTCGTTTTTATCTGATTTCGTTAATAAATTATTAAAGATGTTTAAATTTTTACGTCGGCCGCCGAAAATTTTAATATTATAAGTAAATATGTATCTATAATAAAGTAAAAAGATAGCTTAGTGATCCATCCTTAAAACAACAACTTGAGATCATAAGTTCAAGTCTTGCAATGATTATTTTTTTTTAGAATAAAAAAATACAGCTGGCAGGGCCTGGAGAGGAATGGGAAAAAAAAAAACCTGCACTCCTCAGGCCCGGCTCTGATCTTCATCTCATATTTCCCTTCGCAAGATAAAACAGATGGTGTAAGTGTTCAACTATTGGGCATTGACGACTACAAGTGATAAGATTGTAGTTTTCTTATTCAACAGAACTCACTGGTTTTCCCTGTCTGGAATGGACTCATCAATCCTTTCGGATTTCTCGAGCATATGTTTTTTTATGTCCCTCCCGATACATGGAACTGGAGTTTCATCGCGAACACAGTCTTGTATGATTCCTGAATCTACCCCAGGTGGAGACTGCCCCCTACAAATAGCAGTCATTGAAAACGGTACTTCATGTTACGCTCTTACTGGGTCGGAAAATGGATGATCATGGGAAGACAAGGAACTCTGGCCATTTAAAGTTGTTTTCCTAATTTCGATGATAATGAAGAACCTAAGGTTCATGTGCAATTTAATGGTGCATCAAAGAAATGGTCTGTTGTACAGATATCCTCGATGTTATTATATAAGCTGAAGAGAATTGCGGCACAACATTTAGGAGATGAAGATGTGAAATATGTTGTGATAAGTGTTCCATCATTCTTCAATGATATCCAACAAAAAGCAGTAAAAGACGCTGCAAAAAGGGTTAAGATGAATGTTATGAGGATTCTGAATGAGACGTCAGCGGTTGCAATCGATTACGGTGTTCAGAATGAAGGAATGAAACATCTTGAAGAAAAAAGGAGGAGAGCACGTCTCGATTTGAACAAAGAATATCACATTGATAACAAACGAAGAATTTCTGAAGAAACAGTTAAAGAATACGAAGAAAACATTTTGGTTTTCGATCTTGGTGGAGGTACTCTTAAGTGTTGCAGCTGCACACATTAAAGAAGATAATAAAGGGAAGAATTTCATAGTGAAATCTGTAGCAGGGGACAGCCATCTTGGTGGAAAGGACTTGGACGATCGTATTATTCACCTTTGTATCGCCGATTCACTGACAAGTACAATATTGCTCCTGATATTTTTACCAATTTCGACCGAGAGCAGGACGACGCTATAAGGGAATCATGAGTTGAAGAAAGAATATTCAACAAACATATGGTAACTGTCTATATAATATCTAGTCTACATTGAAGAAAATAATATCTTGCCATATTCTTAACAATATTCTTGGCAGAGAATACATGGATAATTTCAGTAACTTATATTGTAATATCTTGTATATATACTCATATACACATATCAATAAAGGTGCTGGAAATTATTTGGGTAAAAGCTAAACTGTATTCTAGCTTCTTTATGGTATCAGAGCCTCCAAATCTCCAACGAGAAACAATGGAATCCTCCACCTCAAGCCAAACACCAAACTTCACCATCAATACCCAACCTAACTCCACATCTGATAAGCATCTTATTGCTCTCAATATCACTACCCAAATCAATAAGAAATTAACCCCCACTACTTTTCCCCTGTGGCGTGCTCAGTTTGAAGCACTTCTCATTGGATATGATCTTCTCAACTATGTTGAAGGAACCCTCCCATTTCCAAAATCAGATGGATCCCCTACAGATGAGCTTCATAAGACTCACTGGATCAGACAAGATAAGATTATCCTCAGTGCGATTCTGGCATCTACCACAGCCTCCATAACACCCCTAATAGCCATAACAAAAACCTCTCATGCAGCCTGGAAAAAGCTTAATCACCTCTATGCCAGCCGGTCTAGGACTAGAGCAATGCAGCTAAAGGAAGACGTACATTAATTCGGCGTGCAAACAGAAGTATCACAGAATACCTTCACGCTGTGAAAAATCTGGTAGATGAACTCGTCATTATAGATCATACCATTTCAGATGATGACCTGACACTGTATGTCCAGAATTTTGAGAGATCGCATCACCAATTCGTACCAGAGAAACATCTCTGAAGTTTGAAGAATTGCATGACTTACTAGTTGGTCATGAAGCCTATCTAAGGCGCCTTGAAATTTCAACACAAAGTGCGGTTATGTCGGCTAATTACACACGCGCGAGACTAACAATACAGGAAAACCGGTTTCAGAGATATTAAAGACAGAACGATCAACCCAGACAGTATTCCAACAACAACTCAGGCAGGTACTCAACAGGACCGCAACGTGATGGAAGACACTACAACACAGAACTGGGTAGACCAGCTTCATCCACTAGGCGCTACCAACCAAAGTGCCAAATATGTGACCAGATGGGTCACACGGCCAAAGCATGCTCACAATTTCAATCACAGCAAGCGTCTGTGAACTGTGTTACTACAGCCGCAACCAAAGACAAAATATGGCTTCTTGATTCGGAAGCCTCTCACAACATCACTGGTGATCTATCAAATCTATCCATACATTCAGAGTATGATGGAACTGATGAAATAATTCTTGGAGATGGCTCAACTTTGATTGTCTCTCACGTTGGTTCATTAGCCTTAACAACGCCACATCGAACCTTTACACTACGAGACACTCTTTATGTTCCCAATCTCCGTAAAAATTTAATATATGTGCATCACCTAACCAAAAAAAATGATGCTTGTTGAATTTCAACTGTTCCATTTTTTTGTAAAGGATAAGATTACGGGGGAGATTTTACTAAAAGGAGCATGTAACAATGGCGTCTACACTTTCCCGAAATCACTGTCGACGGCACCAAAGGTTGCTAATGTGCATGAAAGGACCTCGGTTGAAGGATGCCACAAGCGACTGGGACATCCTTCTCTTAAAATTGTCCACAATCTCATTAAGAATTTTTCTCTTCCTGTTAATTTTCCATTCATGTTCTATTAATAAAGCACAACAATAACCTTTTCGTATCACAAGTCTACAAAGTCGTGAACCACTTGAGCTTGTTTATACAGATGTTTGGGGACCTGCAAGTTATATAGGGATTGATGATTCACGTTACTATCTTATTTTTATGGATCATTATACGAAATATATATGGTTTTATCCTATGGCTACAAAATCTGATGTCTCTAAAATCTTTCCGCAATTCAAAAAGCTTGTCAAAAAGCGCTTTCAGAAACCCATAAAATTCCTGTATTCGGATAACATAGGTGAGTTTATTGCTTTAAAATCCTTCCTCTTGCTTCATGGAATTACTCATCTCACTACTGTTCCTCACACTCCACAACAAAATAGTACCTCTGAGCATCGACATCGTCATCTAGTCGAAATAAGTCTCACCCTTATTTATGATGCCAATCTAGATTACTCATTCTGGCCATATGCTTTCCAAACAGCTTCCTATCTCATAAACCGTCAACCCACATATATTCTCAAGAACAAATCTCCGTTTGAAGCTCTATTTGGTCAATCTACAAACTACCTAAAGTTGATAAAATTTGGTTGTATTTGTTATCCCCTAACAAAGGCATACAACTCAAACAAAAATGCAACTAAAATCCAAAACATGTATCTTCCTTGGCTATTCACCAACTCAAAATTGGTATAAATTTTTTGAACCCCAAACAAAGAAAATCTTCATCTCACGCCATGTGTTATTCGATGAACAACCACAATATCCCACTCCCGGATCTTCCATGACTTATACCTTTACTTGGCCATCTCTAGACACTCAACAACTCTTCCCACTTCAATTTGGTTCTCCCTCATCTGCATTGCCAACCACCGGTGCACGTCAGTCTCCGAGAGGTACTCAGCTGCTGCCACTTCTCATTCAGGTAACGTTCCCACTCTTATGTTTTCATTGCATGTTGTATCTGTACCCATTTATCTCTGCACAGCAAGTCCAGCGTCTCCAGGCAGACATATACAACAACATCCAGTGTCTCCAGGCAGACATATACAGCAACATCCGGCGTCTCCAGGCAGTTCCCAGACAACGTCAACATGCCACAAACAATCCACATCAGGCGTCCACAGGCAGCAACTGGCCTGAACTCGCCTCCTGATCAGCAATTCTTCCAGCACCTTATGCAAATCAGGAACAAAACCAACCAGTCATGGATCAACACACTCACAACATGAAAACACAGTCCATGAATCAGATTTTCAAACCAAAACAGGTGCACATGACTTTGAAACATCTTCTTCCTCAAATCATTGAACCCACCAGTGTTAGCCAAGCATTGGATCATCCTCAATGACATGAGGCCATGTCTGCAGAAGTTACCGCCTTGATAAAACAGGGCGCGCGGGATCTAGTCTTACCACCAAGCAAGTGTCAACTATTTGAGTGCATGTGGATTTTCAGGGTTAAGAGAAAGGTTGATGGCTCAATCGACAAGTTCAAAGCAAGACTTGTGGCAAAGGGTTACAACCAACGGTCGGGCATTGACTACACAAAGAACTTCAGTCATGTAGTTAAACCAGCAACAATACAAACTGTACTATCCATTGCGGTCATGAATGGATGAGCTCTACGACAAATGGATGTCAATAATGCTTTTCTGCAAGGGGCCTTTACTGACACTGTTTTTATGTTACAATCTCCAGGTTTCAAGGATGCGTCCAAACCACACCATGTGTGCAAGCTACACAAAGCCATCTATGGATTAAAACAAGCACCACAAGCCTGGTATACTGCACTGAAAACAATTATTCTTCAATTGGGTTTTCGTAACTCCAAGGAAGACTACTTCTTGTTCATATACAATCAAGAAGCTACAATATGCTATCTATTGGTCTATGTTGATGATTTGATCATCACAGGCAACGACTCAAAATTTGTGAGCTCTACCGTTACAAAGTTGGGTGATATGTTCTCTCTCAAAGACATGGGTCCTCTTCATTACTTCTTAGGAATTGAGGTTATTCCCACAAAAGAAGGTTTGTTTCTTTCTCAACATAAATACATTCGAGAACTACTGGATACTACAAGCATGAGTGATGCAAAGGACGTCTCCACTCCTCTCGCTGCATCACAACCTCTTCAATTGGTTGATGGCACCGCAGCTGTGGACAGTTCCGAGTTTCGTCGATTAATAGGCAGTCTTCAATATCTATCTCTGACACGACCAGACATCTCCTTTGCAGTCACCAAACAATCTCAATTCATGCACAAGCCAACTACAATTCACAAGACAGCTGCCAAACGGTTACTCAGGTACCTAAAACAAACTATCTTCTATGACATTCAGCTTCTTAAGAATGGCCCTTCTACTCTTAGAAAATACAAATATGCTGATTGGGCTGGAAACATGGATGATCGCACATCAACTTCTGCCTACATATGTTTCTTGGGTTCAAATCCAATTTCATGGTGCTCTAAAAAGCAACATGCAGTTGCCAGATCTTCCACCGAAGTAGAATACAGGCTCTAGCAAATGCAGCTTCTGAATCAATGTGGTTGTTAACACTACTCCGTGAACTTGGTTTTCCTCTCAAAGATCCTCCTCAACTACTATGTGACAACATTTGAGCCACGCACCTGAGTCTTAATCCAGTTAATCACTCACGCATGAAGCATATCCAGATAGACCTTCACTTTGTACGTGACTTAGTTCAGAAGAAGAATCTCCAAGTCAGGCATGTTCATACCCAGGATCAACTTGCGGATCTTCTGACCATATTCTTAACAATATTCTTGGCAGAGTATACAGGGATAATTTTCAGTAACTATGTATATCTTGTTTCCTAACTTATGTTGTATATCTTGTATATATACTCATATACACATATCAATAAAGGTGTGGGAAATTATTTGGGTAAAAGCTAAACTGTATTCTAGCTTCTTTAGACGCGGAGGATGTTGCTAGATCAGTGAGTAGATTAAGAACTAATGTGACAGAGCAAAAATAACTCTTTCTTCTGGAGTTCATGCAGTGGCGACAATTGAAGTTGAATCCTTCTACAACGGCAACAATTTGGCTTACACTTTATCCGCAGATAAATTTGAAGAAATAAGCAGGGATTTATTCAGCAAATGCAAGGGAGCAATTAGGCAATGTCTTCAAGATGCAAAACTTAATCAATATGCTGTTGACAAAGTTATTCTTGTTGGTGGATCTGCAAAACTCCCAGGGATTCAAAAACTAATGGAGTCATTCTTGTTCAGTGGAATTATCGAGTTTGAAGGAAGAGGTATAGTTCCAGAGAATGCTATTGTTCGTGGAGCAGCAATTCGTGCGGCACTCTTGAGTGGAAATGCCACACATTATAAAGCTCTCGAACATGCACTCTCAGGTGTGACTTCATTTGACATTGTAACTGAAAGTTCCTCTGGAGAGACAACTTTGATCCACCGAAACACGATGTTACCAACTAAAGCAGATCATTCTTTTACAACTTCCCGGGAGAGACAAAAGACTGTTGAAGCTCGTGTTTGTGAGTGTGAACAAGGACGCAACTACAAGTATAATAATTTTCTGGGTATGTTTACAATTGGCAATGTACCACCAGCTCCAAAAGGATGGCCCAAAATCACAGCCACTATTAAAATTGACCGGGATGGAATTTTGGATGGATCTGCCTTAGATACTCTGGATCCAGTTGAACGCGCTCTAGCATACCGACAATTACCGCCATTTCCTTCCAATGTTCCATATCCATACACGCCAGGATATAATGGATTCAAATGTTCTGTGACCATTCGGAAGGGAAGGTTCACAGAGGACGACATCAAAGTAATGGCGGATCATGCTGCAGCGACCGATCCAAATAACAATGAGGTTATCAACGTATAATAATCAAAGATCATCATAAGTTTATTTTTTGGTTACTCTTTCCTGTTATAATGTACTGTTCTTTTTTTATATCCCTGTGTAGTGTATGTTTATTTATTTGTGATTCTTAGACACAAACATATGATGTGTTTTGGATAAAAATCTTTCAATAAAAGTGGGTCATTCTTATATCTATGTTTGCCGTGCAAAATCTCTGCCGCTTGTCATGAAATTTGATACTTCACTCCGGGAAGGTGCACACAAGGGATTGAATTACTGAACTCATAACGCATCACCAACATGCCTGTTAATCCTCGGCTTTAACTGTACATAAGTTGTCACGCTCGGCCAACTGGATACAAAATAGTCATGAAAACCCTAATAAGCAGCAGCTATGTCGTCATTGTTAAGCCTTCATGAAGATATCCAAGTGGAGATCCTTTTAAGGCTACTAGTAAAATCCATCTTAACATGTAAGTGCGTATGCAAATTCTGGCGTACTATTCTTTGTAGCTCTAAATTTGTTAAATATATCTTAATCATAGTATCCAAATGAATAAGCCTAGGCTAATGTTTACGGATTTTGGCTGGAGGAAACATCCTATATACTCCATAGATTATTCTTCATTATCGCCATTATTATTATCATCGTATTAGGCTCCTGCAAAGGCTTGATTTGCCTACTTTCCGGAGACAATAAACACATTTGTATTTGGAACCCTTCAACAAGAGAATGTAAAGAAATAATAATACCAATCAAATCTTTCAGCAGT
Organism: Papaver californicum; assembly: GCA_023531435.1. Lineage (NCBI taxonomy): Eukaryota > Viridiplantae > Streptophyta > Magnoliopsida > Ranunculales > Papaveraceae > Papaver > Papaver californicum. The sequence goes on along the minus strand of JAJJMC010017794.1, from coordinate 3,141,656 downwards.
AGTTTAAATGTTAGGTATGACTTTGGATACGATGCTAACATTGACGACTACAAGTTGGTAAGAATTGCAACCGATGATGAGAAATCAGGTTACTTTAAGGTTGATGTCTATATGTTAAGATCAGACTCATGTAAGCCTGTTCGAAACATAAGAACTTGCATCAGCATGCCTCGTCTTGGAAGATAATATGCCGATGTGCTTCTCAACGGAGCTCTTCATTGGTTAGGAGGCAGTGCTACCACCCAAGGAATCTCCACTGAAGTTATAGTCTCTTTCAATATTGGTAAAGAGACATTTGTTGATATCCCATATCCAGTAGGAGCTGCAAAAGGTGAAAATAGTTATGAAAATGTAGTGTTGGGAAATTATGGAAATGTGGGAGTTTGCCTAGTTTTAGCTTACGAAGACCAAAATTCTGTTGACATAGGCCGTATTGATGTATGGGCGATGCAGGATTATGGAGTGCAAGAATCTTGGACTAAGTTATTATCTACCAATAACAAACTATCAATAACAGGATATGCTTTTTGCAAGCCCATATTGTCTTTGGAATATTTTTTGCTGAATATGGATGTGCCCTGGGGTTTTATTTTGTATGATGAGAAAAACGGAAGCAGTCGAATTATTCTTGTCCACAATGGTAACAGAGAGATGTATCTGGAAAGTTTAGTTTCACTCAACTCGGGTACGTACTTATGCAGGAAAAGAATCTATAAGCAAAGACATTAAAAGGATAAGCCGTAAGAGATTTAGGCCAGAGTATTTTATCTAGCTCCATGTACTTGGTTTACTATTTGCCTGTTATTTGTCAGGGGTGATACGCGGGCATGCAACTATTTGCCTTTGTGGATTATCATGTGACTATCATGGAAGTAGATTATCATGGGACTACTTTCACTTTCACCCAGTTTTTTTTTTTTTCTTTTTTTTTTGTGGATGAACTCATGAGCATACCAAAGTTGGAGTAGATTTTCCTGATATAACATATGCATGTAGCTCTGTAGAATCAATACCTATTGACCTAAGAAACATCTTGGCTCTCTTTCTTTCAAGGGAACTTTTTTTTGCTCGTGCGGTGCTCGACCATTTTTTATGAAATTGCCAGACCAACGACTACCAACAAAAACATCTTATAATCGAGATATGGGGACTAACATCTTAGTCATCTTCTGTCAAATGCAAAATTAGTTCAAGTCAGTAAAGTTGGAAGAATCGTTCAAACAGGGCAGTTGACAGAACTAGAACATTTAGGGCAGTTAGATTGACAAGTTTCATACAAAAATGTATAGAATTTGATCACCACAAACATTAATCAATTAGAAATAGTCGCAAATTGCTTCTTTTACTAGCTTCTGAACCCCACCCTTTACAAAATGAAACATCACAATTCACTTTAACACTATTATCTTCAGGTGGTTCCCAAATTTTTTTTTCCTGCATTGCTTATTCCCAGAGGTTAGAAGTATAGTTATCTGAGTAATTGCAGCAGTATAGGCATTTTGCAGAAAAATTTGTAATTTCCTGACAATGCTTTCAGGTTCAGCAGCTTTCTTATCAAAGACCAGCACACATCTCTCCTTCCACAGAAACCATGCAATAGAAGCAATTTGCACTCAAATTTGGTGTCATCACTAAAGTCTCCATTCTCAATCCAATCAGAAATCCAAGCTTTAAGAGAATTCCAGGAGCCATCAGTTACTCGAATACCAGCAACTTTAAAACAAATAATTCTAGAAAGAGGGCATTCAAGGATAATGTGCTTAGCAGATTCTAATGGGTAGTAGTAACACCTGTCACAAGCTTCATCCTCAAAATGCATAATTATTGAAATTCTATTTTTGGATGGGATGATATCTTTAACACATTTCCATATGAATAATTTTATTCTTGGGGTAGTGCCTAAACTCCTTATTTTCCTCCAGATGTTTGTTGCATCATACTGAACATCTCCACTTCTATCAGTTGTAGAGGATTTGATAGGTAGTTTTTATAGAAAAACTACCATTCTTGCTTCTAGTCCTAATTAGCTTGTCAGAGCTATCTCTTGGCATTCTCATGGCAAGATTCATCAAAGAGAAGATCAGATCAGTCCTCCAGCTGAGAGTATTAGTATCTATAAGATCAGAAACCATATTCGAACTGTAAGGATCATTAGCAGCAGGACCTGGAACTGGTGGATTCTCTAAATTGCAAATACACTTGTCTTTCCAAATAGAGATATTTTTCACATTCCCTAGAGACCAGCAGATGTATTGCTTAATGAACTCAAACTCATTGCTAATACTTTTCCAACTCCAAGTAGAGTTTTTCTTGAATTTAGTATGAAGACTGAAGAGGGGGGCTATTGGGAAAGTATTTAGCCTTCAAGGAAGTAACCCATAAACTATTCTTGAAAGTACAGATTCTCCAGGCAGAGCATGATTGAAACAATCCAGATCTCTAAAATTCAGGCCTCCATCATAAGTATCTGTGCAAGTGCTAGACCAAGAAGTAAAGAACAAACCTTTTTTCTCAGGCTTATTCCACCACAACAAGTCTTCCTTGGGCATTTAACCTTATAACTTAGGATGTTGGTGTAAGCTGTTTACATCGAATTTGTTTGGACTCCCAGATAAACTACATAAAACACCTTAACCAAACAACATGCAAGGACCCTAAAACAGGATTAAGTAGATGTGTAAAAACAAGATTGAAGAACAAAATTTACTTATTTAAATTATGACTTGGCACAAGAACCAAGAGGTCCGGCAATCATGTTTTTACAGAAACCAAAGAAGAGATAGAGAATGTCATTTATATATGTACTATGTATAAATTGAGCAAAGTAAAAAACTACCAGAAACAAGGAATTATTCTCTGTATAAAAGCAAATGAACAGAATCTAGGTCATGTTTTTTTTTAGGATACAGTAAATTACAAATCCATCCTAACATAGCATACACATCACTGACTGCAGAACTCCTTCCAATTAGCTATTAAAGTATCTCTACTTCCTGACATGCTCTTTTTTTCTTTTCGTCATTGTCTTAAAGGTCATTTCGAACTACTTTGATGAGATTACCAGATCGATGACTGCTAACAAAGACATCTTTTAATCGAGATATGGGGCCTAACATCCTGGCCATCCTCTGTCAAATGCAAAAATTGTTCAAGGCAGTCAGTAAAGTGGGAAAAATCATTCAAACAAGGCAGTTGCTGGACAGAACTAGAATATTTAGTGCAGTCAAATTGATGACTTTCGTACAAAAACGTATAAGATTCAATCCCAACACACATTAAACAAACAGAAACAGTCGCAAATTACTTTCTTTTCCTAGCTTATGAACCCATTCAGTTCACTCCTTTTAGAGCTTATTTATTATTTCCATAAAATCTATTGAAGAAGTCATAGATCTCTATTAGTGTCACTAGATTTCTAGTTCCTAGAAGGAATAATAGAGGATGGGAAGGAATTGAATAACAGTTTTTCGTCATGCTACCCGACCCTTAGACTGTATACCAGTTTCAGTGACGTACTACTAGGGAATGATATTGTACATAGTATAGGGAGTGCCTTTCAGTGATTTCACTCAAAATATATCTTCATCCCTGGCTTTGACTGCGGTCTAGACATCCACTAAACATTTAGCTCATTTTCCCAGTTCAATACCTTTTCTCATCAACAATAAAAACAACTAACTAATCCAAAATCAACAGTTTACTTCGAGATCTGCCATACAGAGAGAAGGAATATTTATCTTGATCGTCTTAATTCAAATCATTTAAAATACCATCTAGGGTCAGTTGTGATGGTATTTGTTACCTAACTTCCAATAGTATTAGCAACTAAAGGGCTTGTCCATGTTATACGTAAACTTCAAGATTTGCTCAAGCTAACAAAAACCAACTCAACTTAATTGATGAGAGTTGGAATTTGAGCACTGACACAAAAAAAATGCTTATCACTAGTAGCAGTCTAGCAGATGATATTTACCATCATAAAACTTTATGAGAGTGCAAGGGGGATAGTACACTCTGACAACTCCTTATCCAGATTTTTTAGAAAGAGATTCAGTGTAATGTTCGTTCATTCTTTTGAAACATACGTTCTTGCTTTTCTTATTTTTCACCTATTTGATAGTAATGGCATTTTTTATGCTAGGGTATTTCATACTGGTGAATTGAAATCGGAACCAAAACAACATACATGCTAGAATACTTTAGAAACACAGCCATAAGATCTTAGTTAACAAGTATGATTTGTCGACAGAAGACACATTACTAAGCTGAGGTATTTCATACTGGTGAATTGAAATCGGAAGATGGAGAGACACTATTAACATGTGATATGATAGACATGCATACTGGTGAAAAAAAATTGGGAGAAAAAACTGAGACCTAGTACAACTAGAGCCTAAAGCATCATAATTAATAAGGATAATCCCTCTAGTTTATGGGAATGAATATCCTGTTCAGACGCAGGAAAAGGGGGGAAAAACCCTACAACATTAAAGTTCAATTTTGTATCAGATGGAATACCTCATCACCAACGACGGTTTGCCACTTGACATGCTGAGATTGCCACCGCTGTCCAAGAATTACAAGCCCCATCAAAGTTGCAGCAACAACAACCGACCAAATGGCGTTTGCATCCTTTGCTTGCGCAATCAAGGAAGCTGCGCGCCTTTTCCACCATGCTTCACAAGGAAGGCCAGATCCATTGAATTTGTTCACATTTGTAGGACTTGTAGAATCTAAAGACGAATCTTGGTTTGACAGCAATGGATCACTAGATTCAGGAATAGACGAGTTTTCATCATATAAATTCGATCCACTTATATCTGCTTCATTGTGAATAGAGCTAAGGGTTGAAGCATCATAGATACTCTGCTCTTTGCCATTCAAATCTAGGCCACTCAGAGACCTCCCCTCCTCAAACTCAGACGGTCGAACAGATAACCTCTTACCGCTTTCATCAAAAAACTGAACTCCATGTAACTCATCTGAACCTGCCATTCTTCTAGCATCCCAATTTTCTTCATATTTTTTGTCAGATCTATCCCCTACCTCCATTTCATATCCAGCCTTTTCAGCAAGACCCCCAACTTCATTCTCATTGTCATCAGATAACAATGGTAAATTTTCGTGCTGGCTTGGAGGAAACACAAAATGTCCAGACATAAACATTGCCCGAGATGTCTCTTCATCATCATTCACATCCATCTGATTACCATCACTTGACTGTAAGCTTTCTGGACCAGGTGCGGCAGCATATGTCGATGCTGTTAAAGTCACAACTTCCCACTCACGTGTGGAAGTTCCCTTAATGTCTTTGTCATCCTCCATTTGCCAGACCTAGTGTTCCTTCAAAACAGAATAAAACGAACTCCCGAAATCAACTACATAGTTAAGTAAAGAGCACATAACCAAAATAATAACCCTTCAATGAAGAGTAAAATCATACACGATTCAAACCAAGGGAAGCAGTTACTGCGATGCTCCATTGATTCATTACAATGTTTACCAAAAATCAAACTCAATTACAATCAATGAATCTGCCAGATGTATTAAATCATCGGTTAAGGTATAATTCTAGATTCCTAGTATTATATCACCATGAGTGTAACATGATAACAGCCCAATCAACACCGAAACATCATTACCATCAATCACACATACTATTCGAAACTTGAAAACATATTTTAGTACTTACAACAACCTACTCTACAGTCTACAATCAATCAATATCCCCACACAACAGCCTTTCAAATTTCATTTTCAGATGGCAATCATAATAATAAAAGATAAAGCCAAAAGTAAAAGCAAAAGCAGAAACATCAAGACAGCTAAGAATGGCAAAAAAAAGAAAAGTAGTGACATAAGTACACAACCACAAGTCTGAATTCTGAAAAGACCTAAATCATCAAGATATTCAAATTCCCATTCTAACCTACAAACGATCACACATATATAAAATCATCAAGATGATGATGATGAGGAGGAGGATGATATCATAATTAAGTAATGTTATAATTCATAATTCTAGGTTTACAAAATACCAATTCACACAAAATTCATAGTAAGAAATCATGAATAGAAAGCCCTAATTTATACATAATTTATACACAAATCATTCGAAAAATCAAAAACAAATCAGAGGAACTAATCAATCACATGCAAACAGATCTGATCTGAAAGAAAACACAATAAATTTCAGAAGAATTACCAGAAGATGTGAAGTTTTCACACAGTGAGATCTCTCTGAGGGCAAAATCGGGGGGGATTTGTACGAGAAATTTAGGAAGAACTGACGAAGAAGAAAGAATTAGCTGATGATGAAAGAGAAAGTATTTATACAGAGAGATGGTGTAGAAGAAGGTAGATAGATTACTGGTTACACCCGGTGATCACGTCTTGAACTGTGAGATTTTTACCGGTTAGGACTGGTTTACGTGGGTCCCTTACTCTTGAGATTGATAGATGTGGATGGGAGTTAATGTGGGGTTATGTTATTAGCAGAGTTGTTTTAGATAGAGGGTAGGTGTGGGGTTAAGGGTTGCCCTAAGAATGTTAGTTTTAGTGTTTATGTATCCAAGTCCAGGAGTCTCAAACCGTTTGGCTATCGGAGGAAACGTAATCGAAGATATGAAAGAATAAAAAAAAATGCGAATAACATATAAAAATAAATTGTTTTTATAAATATGTATAAATAAATTTTCAAATTCGAGGATATTTCTATCCTATCATCCTTCATGTTGAAATTGTTGAAGCTCTCCATTTAAGAATGAATAGGAGTCTTTTCCGTCACAAATGATTGGAACATGAAACTTTGATTCTAAAAGGTGACCAATATTTATAGCAGGGCAGAGCCAGTGTTAGGCTACCCACCCAGCCTGACTAACATTATATTTGTTTTTTTTAGTTAGATTTGATTTATTTGGATCTGACTAAATCACCTGAATCATATGGATCAGACTCAATGTATTTATTTTTAAGTCTAACTTGAATATATGCAAATCAGTAGCTTGGTCCCATAAATTAGGGGTATTTCAATACCTGCCTCATACGGGTCCGAATCAAGGGTTAGATTTGAGTTATATATCAAATCAGATCTAACTCAGAATAGAAAATAAATGGTTGGATATCTGACTCGTGTCGAGTCAGTGATTGACTTAGATCCAGATCACGAGTCAGATATAAAACAAACTGGATCCCAAGTCTAATATTTTGATACGTGGGCTTCCAAGCCCATTTATCCTTAACTGTACATCCATAGTAAGGCTTTTCCTGCTCACATCAAGATATCTGGCTCTGCTCCTAATTTATGAATGCGTTAATGTTAGACACAAACAAATCTTAATACGGGTTATTGTCAAAAGAGAAAAAATCAGCAACATGTACCACCAAGTATTAGTTAAACAAAAATCTCGCATAGGATCACAGTGGTCTCTTTGTTGTTAATATCTCAGACCAAATTTGGTTTGATACGTAAGGGATATTAGCCATATTTTGGTAGATTAACCGACGCTAGCCATATTTTGAATAACTACGAGATGATATTGCATATGTGATCATTTTTCCATTGGCTTCTTTTTTTCCCCTTAAAACATTCCATTGGCTTTGTAATTGGTTTTGACGTTTTTTCTTATAATTACTTCTTTAAAAAAGAAAAAAAAAAACACCAACAATAATTAAGCAATGCATATTAAATATAAAGCCTGACTTCTTGCTCACGAAAAAAAGATTTATTATGAGATATTAGTTATAATGTTTTTGATGAGAGAAAGAGTCTCCCGAAGCGGGACAGTTCTGAGCTAATCCAACCGTAAACCTTCCAGTTTAAATTCATCCAGCTTTACGGTTGGGTTTGTACTCACAAACCAACCGTAAAAGTGACAGGTTTACGGTTGGGTTTTGAGTACAAACCCACCGTAAACCTGAGTGAATTTAAACTGGAGTGTTTACGGTTGGGTTTTCACTCAAAAACCAACCGTAATATTATTATAATTGTTCAGTGACTAGTTTACGGTTGGGTTTTTACTAAAAACCCAACCGTAAACCTGGAACATTTTGTAGTAACACATATGATAGTACAAATTTTTATATTCCAAAAAACTATATTCATATTATGATTCCTCCAACATACATATTAACATTCTGACTCCGACTCAGAAACAAATGATATAAATTGAAATGTCGGTGAGGGTTTTAATGCCTTCCAGAGTTCGAAATTGTGCTTGAATCTGTGACACCAAGACTTGGCGATATCACCGTCGTACCCATCCTGTAAAGGGGGTAATGGACTTCCTTCTTTCAACTTTAGACCAACAAAATGGCAGTTTTGCACCAGCCCAATCACACATCTTCTATTTGCCAATTGTTCGACAAATGTTGATCTTGTTGGTGCAAATGTTAAACAATATCCATTTGAGATATAATGGATGACGCAATTAAAAGCGTTGGCAAGGATTTGGCCACATATTGGCATGCTCATCCAATACTCACTAGTGCAATTCTTATTGCCTATTAAACGCCTTTCGAGAGCAATGAACTCCTCGTTTAACAATGACTCTTCATCTCTATATGCACACATCATTGGCTTGTATATATCCGGGTAAGAGCGTAGTTCAACCGCTGACTTATGCCTTACAAAAGTTACTTCGTCCATACCCAACCCTGCTGCTCCGCTAAATGGTCCAACTTGTTCGATGAATACATGGTATCCACAATTACCATCACCGGCAACATCGTCGTTGGCCTTTATGTATGGACGAAAAAAAGCTGGAAACAATGACATATAATTTTCATAAATAATTTGCTCGGTTCGGACGATTTTGCCATTCTCATTTCTTGAATAGTTAGATGGAAATTGCATCAATCCTCTTGCAATCCGGATCGTATATGGCTCTTCAACCACTAATGTATTGCTTTTAAGTTTTTCTTTTCTTCTTGCTAATTCTTTCATACTAACTCTTTTTTTTCTTCTTGCTAATTCCTTCATACTTACTCTTATTGAGTTTGGGTGTGGAGGAACTTTTCCCTTGGCACCAAGTTCAATTGTTGAACTATCTTGAGTGGCAACCGCGGGACCTTTTCCTTTAATATCTACTACACTTGGTCCCCCTTGTTCCGTTCGACTTATTTTTCGTTGAACATCGTCCTCCTTCTCATCCTCTGCTTCATATTCATTTTGCAAATGCTCAAATGCACAAGGGTTTCTTTTCTTTGATTCTTCATGCAATTCCCTAGCTTTTTTCCATCCCATGGCCCTCGATTCTTTGGTAGAAGGCCTACCTTTTCTCTTCCCTCTAATTGGTTCCTTGACAGAGTACCTTGTGTGCGGAAACACGAAGTAACTCAAGTTTGTCAACCAAATTTGCCTTTGCGCCTTATTTAATTATCGTATTTCTTGGCTATAACCTTTCCAACGTGGGTGTCGGCAAACGATGCACCAAAATCTTGCTCGACGATGGGTTCATCGAAAGACAATTGTTGCCAAAACGGATCAATATACTTGGGCATCATATGCCGGCAGGGAAGTCCCAAACTTGACATGTTAGGACAAACACACTCTTCTTCTCCGTGTAAGTTGCCCAATCTATAGTGCTTTATTTCGTACATTATCTTCTCAATAGCACAATGCGACACCTTATAAAAAATACTTTGGAGCAATGGTTCGTCTTTATAACTGACGTGTTTTCTAGAAAGGCTTTTTTCAAAAGATTCCTTAACTCTGTCAAGGTCACGGACAAAATAATCGTGCATCGCTTCGAAGACCGTAACAAACCCACCATCACAATTATGAAGCTTCTTCTTCATTCTGTTGTGAGATGACTCCACGGTACTTGTAGCTTGGTTGTCAAAGTGCCTATATTGGTTTGTGAACGCCGCTACAAACTTCTCTTTGTGGGGATTCAACCAATGGTCCATCAAATAGTTCACAACTTTTGGATAATTACTCCAATGCAAGCATAACATACGAACATTTTCTTCATAGTCTTCCTTGGTGATAGACCATGTCAAAGCATCCCATTCAGTTTGGAAACTAGCCCATTTTAGTTCCGCCAACTTGTCATCCTCCTTGAATTTTTCTTTGGCCGCTTCTTGTTCTGATACCGGCAATTTATTAATTCTCTCCATCTCGCTTCTCTTTGTTGGCCGAATAATCGTTTTGCACTTGGTTTGAATATTATTCCACAAGTGGAACGTGCAAAGAAGATGATGAGCATCTGGAATACCCTTGCAATGGCATTCATCAAGCCTTGTTCTTTGTCGGTGATAATTACCTTAGGGGTATAACCTTCAACGTAGAATAATTTAATTTGTTCCAATGCCCACACATAGCTATCTTGGAGCTCGTTTCTCAAGAAGCAAAAGGCAACACTAAACGGGGACTTGGTAGAAGTTTTCCCTATAACATTCAATACCGGGAGGTCATACTTGTTAGTTTTGTACGTGCAATCCATCATAAGCACTTGATGGGAGCACCGTGCTAACTTTATAAACTCGGGATGAGCCAATATAATATGCTTAATTTCTTTATTTTCATCTTCTTCGTGAAACATGGTGTAGTTTTTTGTCTCCCCCAAGTACAAAAGTTGTTGGATCGGGTCCCTTTCTTCCCATTTCTCACGCTTCAACTTGGCTTTGGCGTTGTAGATTGTCTCCAACGCAGACACATTATTTGAGTTTATTTTCTTCAAGTGCCCGAGTATATCACTGGGTTTCAAACGCTTATTCGTCATATCGTTTACGATGAGCTTTTCTTCCTTGGTAAGCCGGGCCACAGAAGGATGCGTTAACAAAGTCTCTGGTGGTAGGTGGCTGTGACGACCGCATACAACTGTAGACAAGAACCACTTATTCTCGTTGTTCTTATGAAATTGAAGTTTGAAAGGACATCCCGTCTTCTTAGTGTAAGTTTTTCGTTTGATCTTCGTCTTTGGTACATACTCAGTACCCTTCTTTGCATGTCTTGTGTATTGTCCACTACACTCACAAACCATTTGAAAGCGGTTGTGTTTTTGTTGGTTGTTACAAAAAATCACACACATGATGAGTTTCGCACGTTCTGTAGCCCACTTCTTTGCATCTTCTTTTTTACCCCATGTCTACATGGTCCAAAAACATAAAGTTAGGTGAAAAAAAATGGCATTATGACAATTGTCGATAGGGATTAACAACTTATCTATAACCTACCAGGTCGTTCAAATAGTGATCCGTAGTATCTATAGTTTCAGTATCATTTGGAGGAGGCTGATCATAAATTGGTTGAGGTACAACCGTGACCTGAACAAAAAAGATCAAGGCCAAGCGTCAGAAAAAACACTAAAACCAATAAGTTTACGGTTGGGTTAGAAGCATCGGACCCAACCATAATAGCGTCATACCCAACCGTAATATCGTCATACCCAACCGTAATATCGTCATACCCAACCGTAATACAGGGAAAAAAAGTCAACCCAATGTTACGGTTGGGTTTGCAGCCAAAACCCAACCGTAACAAGTGCAGTAAATACCCATGCACGTAATAAGTTACGGTTGGGTTTGTGGTAAACACCCAACCGAAAAACTGTAAAACTGTACTTTTCAGAAACACAAATGGATACTTACGGTTGGGTTTCTTGAGAAAAACCAACCGTAACTATACTGTTGTAACAAAAAAAAAAATTTATGCACTTCAGTTCCTTAAATATCTGCAAAAAATGAAAAAGAGTTTAAGTTAGAATCATACCTGACTATTCTCAGTAGTTGTATCTTCACTTTGACGACTAATATCTCCATTTGCTTTAGTTTCACCATCACAACTTACACTTAAAACCTCTCTACCATCCAAATAATCATACATAGTTGGGTCTCCCTCAATGGGTATGTAGAATTTAGTTTGCCAATCATACAAGGATTCACCCTCCACAAATTTGCCACTAGAATCACTCATTTTGGTGTTTTCAAAATTTTGGGTTAAAACTCTCTTATCTCTCTTCCACTTTTCTCACCAACAAAAAACAAATAAAAGATTGATTTAACCATAAAAAATGAAGAATATATGAAACGAAGATGATCATTTACGGTTGGGTTTCAAGAAACAACCCAACCGTAAATAAATTTCCAATTAAAAACTTATGTTTACGGTTGGGTAAGATAATTAAACCCAACCGTAATATAATTTGTAATAAAATAACATATTTGTTACGGTTAGGTTACATTACATAACCCAACCGTAAATGATCATCGCACTTAAGCTAACACTAAAAATTACGGTTGGATTCTAAGCCAAAACCCAACCGTAATATAATTTGCACAAAAATCACTAGGATATTACGGTTGGGTTGTAATGCAAAACCCAACCGTATTGGATGGACTGTCAGGAGGACGATTCTTGGTGGGAGGGTGTGTTTGAAATGTTTGTGGCATTACACGGGAATAGATATCGGAGGACGATCAGGAACATCAAGGGACGCTTTCAGGCGTTGTATGAAGAAATGGAAAACCTAAAACTGGAAATGAAAATGAGATTTGAAGCATTTCCCCACGAAACCAATGTGGAAAGAGTAAGTGTGTCAATTAATAAATCATTCTTTCTTCCCAATTTTTTTTTAAAATAATGAAACTTATAATTGATTTATTTTTTTCAGCATGTCATGGCTAGGGCGCAGTATAAAATCAAATATGGGAAGGAGTTCAAGCATACAGATTGCTATCGTATCTTGGAACAAAGTTTATATCTTGAGTTTCGCCGTTATGATTAAGTGTTTAAGTGTTTAAGTTTAATCATCTAATGATCTACTGTATTTCGTTTCCTTTAGTTCTTCCTTTAATGTTAAAAATAAGGTTTTTAACAACTATGGTATTTGATAAGAAAATGAACTAAACCCAAGCATAACTAATTTTGTCTTAAAAACTTCTCTTACGGTTGACTTCCATGACTCAACCCAACCGTAACTAGAATCCATACTAAAAAAATTCATATTTACGGTTGGGTTCGATTACTAAAACAAACCGTAACAAAAATTGAACAAACACCAAACTTTCTTACGGTTGGGTCTCAAGGAAAAAGACAACCGTAACAATATCGTAAAATATACACTAAAACTAACACTAGAAGTTACGGTTGGGTTCGGTTACTCAACCAAACCGTAACTACATTTCACTTAAAATATCATTTTACGGCTGGGTTCGATTACTAAACCCAACCGTAAATAAATTGTAGAAACACCACAACTAAATTACGATTGGGTTTCACCTCAAAACTCAACCGTAAATTTTACGGGAATCTCAAAATGTCTGAATTTACGTCCTCTCAAAATAGACAATTCCAACGGTTTTTTTTTTCAAAAATCTACCCGTTTGTGACTTTTTCCCTATAAAAGGAAACCTTTACTTGTCACTTTCTCATTATTCTCTATCCCTTTCATTCTCATTATAATTCTACACTTTCTCATTATTCTCACCATACCCTTTCAACCACTAAAAATGGTAAAATACATACACGAATGATGAAGATGTTGCAATTGTTCGAGCATGGCATATGATGGTAGAGCATGCTTATGATAGAGCCTTCTGTAACAACAATAACAACGTTGTTTCACAAGAAGATTGGCATGAGGGTCAAGATACCGATGAATGGTGGAATCATGTATTTCGAATGTTTGCGGCATTACATGGGAATGTAAACCCTTGGGTTACGTGGAGAGCCATCAAGAGACGGTTTGAGACGTTGTATCGATGCATGAACAACTTAAAACTGGAAATGCAAGCTAGATTCGAAGCAAATCCCTACGAGAACGGTGTGGAAAGAGTAAGTTTGTCGATTAGTAAATAGTTAATTAAAAAGAGATTTCTAAAATTCAAACTTATAATTGATTTGTTTTTTTTCAGCATGTGTTGGCTATGGAGCAATATAGAATCAAATATGGGGAGGAGTTCAAGCATACAGATTGCTATCGTATTATGGAAACAAGTCGGGTGTTTGATTTTCGCCATTATCTTTAAGTGCTTAAGTGTAATCATCCAATGTTCTATTGTATTTCGTTTCCTTTGTTTTTTTCCTTTAATGTACTACTTTAAATCTATTAAAATAGAAGGAATAAGTTACAAAGTTGTGTTTCATAGCTAATTTGGAGTATATTGAAAATCAAAAAACAGTGTACAGGACCACTTACGGTTGGGTACGATTACTAAACCCAACCGTAATAAATTCACAACTTATCTACGGTTGGGTTTTAAGGCAAAACTCAACCGTAATTCTCTGTTGAAATTGAAACAAAAGTTAACATAATCTATTACGGTTGGGTTATAAGCCCAAACCAACCGTAAATTATACTGGCTACGGTTGGGTTTTAAGGCAAAACCCAACCGTAACTCTGTGTTGAAATTAGAACAAAAATTATCAGATTATGTTACGGTTGGGTTATAAGCCAAAACCCAACCGTAAATTCTACTGGATAACACAAATTTAGATTATCTAATTTGTGTTTTTTTCGTTTTTTCTTTGTTTCAAACACCCAATTTACCTTCAATCTAGAAAAAATGATTGAATTATTTCAAAATTTTGATTTTTAAAACTCAAAATTAACCAAAAAAATCAATTCTCCTAAGGATAAGTTACGGTTGGTTTTTCCTTTAAAACCCAACCGTAACTATGGGAAAAATGTTGTTCATCATTTTCTTCAACTTACGGTTGGGTCTAGTTGAAAACCCAACCGTAACTAGGGGAAAAATTGGGTTCATTATTTTTCTTCTACTTACGGTTGGGTCTGGTTTAAAACCCAACCGTAACTTGGGAAAAAGATGGTGTTCATCATTGTTCTTTGAGTTACGGTTGGGTTTTGTTGAAAACCCAACCGTAATTTTGGGAAAATATGGTGTTCTTCGGTGTTCTTGGTGTTACGGTTGGGTCCGACATGAAACCCAACCGTAACTTTCTCTGAATCACAAAAAATCAAACTTTCAAATCGTGATTTCATCTAATTTGTGCCATAAAAAGATCAAGAGTTTAATCTAGAGGTATCTAAATGCTACTATGGTTTATTGAATCAAAATCTAGGGTTTAAAAAAAAAACCCATAAAATTTTCTTAAATCTCATCAAGTTTTTCTTCCCACCAAACACAAATTCAAAAAATAAATTTGATCCAAAAAATTTGATTAACAAATATATTATGTTTAATTATTCATGATTAGCTTAATCTAATCTTTACTAATTAATGTAATTAAGATTAATAATCAAGGATAGTTTGGGTATTTGATAAGAATTATGGATAAGGGGTTTTTGAGTTTTACTTCATAGTATCCCTATTTCGTCTTATTATTGGAGCCCCTCTATTGATGTTGGAGCCCCTATATCAGGCTTCTAACTTTAATGTGCACAGGAAACGTATTAGTATGTGTGTCATGCGTATAGTAACAAATGGGACCCATAGAATATAGGCATCCACACATGTCTACCTATAACAGTATGTGTGTCATACGTATAGAGTAACAAATGGGACCCATAGAATGTAGGCATCCACATATGTCTACCTATAACGTTCCTCCTTGGATGACTACTATATCAGTAAAGTTGACTCGTCAAAACTTAGTTAAGGAAACAACTTGGGAAAACCTAATCGCTGGAAGCTCGCTGCTCATTTTGCTTTGTTAAAATTTTCTCAGGAAAAACAGTATGCGGCAAAAACCTGAGCTTGATAATACGGGTGATTATATGATAACCGTATAGCAAAAAACTCTATGAATATATATTGCTTTGGATGATCATCATTGTTTTAAGTTGTTATCTCATTAAAAACCTGGACGTTGAACTATTTATTGAGTTATTTGAAATTATTGATTTATTTGCTCTTGATTTTATTGTTGTAGTCGATAAATTTCTTGTTCATTAATCGCAGAGAAATTTTAATTTAGTTTTAGATTTAGTTTTATAGTAGAAGGGTAATATGGTAATTAGTTTGTACAAGAGTAATTTAGTCATTTACTATGTACAAGGACACCCCATATCTTTCTACCCAGACATCATAATCCTAGAGGTGCCCCTTCAGAATTCCACTGCCCTTAAAACAGATTTCTTATCGAGTGTAGTTAGTGGGGTTGGAAACCTCGACCTGGCGGACACCATCTGATGCTGAAACCTCAAGCAATTCGGTGTCCCAAACAGCAGCATCTTCCTTCCTTTTAATTCACCAAAATGTTTCCTCGTCTCTGCCTTACCTTCCATTTTCAAAAAAGAAAACAAAAATCAGATCGTGATTAGTACTAGCTAGTATAGTGGTATGTTTCATTCTTTCGAGAAGACAATAATTCATCTTTTAATTGTCAATTGTCTCTCAAATGTGTAAAGTCAAACCAGTTTAATTATAGGCACCTCTACCTAACCTAGCAAAAATGGAGCACGATCAATATAATTAAGCAGTTGTTCATATTTATCTAGCCTAATGACAGCCTTTTGCAGCATGACATACTAATGATCGAGTTCAATTCCAGAGTAACGAGTTCTATATATATGTTCAGTACTGATCATCCTCATAATCACTACTACCATTTCATTTGCATTGCTTTAGCTAGCCAGGAGTTTTCAGTTAACTCCATTAAAATCAATTACAGTCATGGCTACTACTCTAAGGTCTCTTTCGGTTCTGGTTCTTGTTTTTCTTGTCTTAGTCAACATAACTAATGGTCAAGGTCTCAAATTGGGTTTCTATCAAAAGACATGTCCAAATGCTGAGTCTATTATTCAGGAGACGACTGCTTCGTACGTTTCTTTTAATCCTACACTCCCTGCTGCATTATTGAGAATGCATTTCCATGATTGTTTTGTCAGGGTACGTAGATTATGCTTCAATCTCTCATTTCAAAATGTTAATTAGCATGTATTATTTAACGTTATAGTTGGTAACTGAAATCTCTATCTGTTAATATATACAGGGCTGTGATGGTTCACTGCTACTAAACTCTACGAGCACAAATCAAACCGAGAAAGCTGCAGTTCCTAATTTATCCCTTAGAGGTTTCAACGTTATTGATGCTGCAAAGGCTGCAGTCGAAAAAGTGTGCCCTGGAGTTGTTTCATGTGCGGACATTCTATCATTGGTTGCAAGAGATTCAGTAGCTATGGTGACTAATCTACCAATTCACCGATAGTAGTGAATAAAACTGATCTAAATGTAATATACACTGATAAATATTTGGATTATTTGTTCCAGATTAGAGGACCATGGTGGAATGTACCCACTGGACGAAGAGATGGTAGAGTTTCGATCATGACAGATGCTTTTACACTACCAGCACCATTCTTCAATGCTACTCAATTGATAACATCATTTGCATCAAAGGGGTTGAGTGCAAAAGACCTTGCAGTCTTATCAGGTAACTGAAATTACATATCGACGAAAGTGAAGGCGTTGGCCAAGGCCAACGCGCTCTTTATTTGAATTCAGTGAAGAAAACTTTGACACCCAAAACCTAATCATTACTCATATATATGCATCAACAGGTGCACATACAATTGGTGTTGCCGCTTGCGCCTCATTTACTACAAGGTTGTACAACTTCACTGGCAAAGGAGATTCAGACCCGACATTGGACAGCGAGTATGTGCCACGACTAAAGAGCAAGTGCAAGCCAAACGATTTAGTGCATACCGCAGAGATGGATCCAGGAAGTTTCAAAACATTCGACTCGAGTTACTTTAAGCTTGTTAGTAAGAGAAGGGGATTATTTACATCTGATGCAACTCTTCTCGACGACCCTGTGACTAAGGCTTATGTTAAGTGTCAAGCAAGAAACAATGGGGCAACTTTCTTCAAGGATTTTGCTGTGTCTATGGAGAAAATGAATGCCATTGATGTTCTCACCGGCAGTAATGGTGAAATCAGAAAACACTGTGCTTTTATTAATTAAATTCTAATTTGTACCAACTATGTCCCACAAAAAGAGACACTTTCACTTTCTTGTTTTTATTTATTTCAGGCTAAAATATAAAAAAATAAAAATATTATTTTTTATGGGTCCGAGGGAGTATCATTCTCACTCTCTGAGCACCACTCTGTGCTTGCTTTTAAGTCTATATTGCAACTTGCTTTCATATTCTAATTTAGATAAATAATACAATTATCCTTAATTTAAACAGTTAATAATAATACATATAATTAATATTATTAATTAGACTTCAACATCAAATTAAAAGTACAGCAAATAAAACCAGATATTAAATCACCTAATAATACATCCAATTAATATCTCCTAAAAACATAAAAATTCAAATCCACACAAATTTAAACACTAGTTTTATCTTTAATCATTCAAATTAGACCTTAATAAAATCCTCATCATTCTCTAAGTTCTTCATAGCTTCAGGGTCTAAAGTTATCTCAACATCCATGCTTTTCCCTCCATCTTTTCCTTGATACAAATAAACCATTCCATCAAACTTATTGTTCGTTCCACTTCTAACTCTTTCAGGTTTGCCGAAACCAAAATCCACTTCATAGACGGGAAACCTCGGCGAACTTCCAACGGCAACACAATTCATTCCTGCATCTTTATATTTGAACAGTACTGGATTACTTTCCCATGCTGCATTTCTCTCGTTAATTGTCTTTGCGTCATGTGACTTAATCACACCTTGTAATGCTTTGGTCCCATATTCGGCAGGGTTCGATAGTAATGCCCCGGCTGCGGTTACAGTAAAAATGGCTTGAATTAAGTTACCAAAGTAAGTATCTGGCATTGGTGGATCAACTCGTTTCCGGAGGTCAGCAAAGATGGTAAAGACAGTGTAATCTTCCGGCTTGAGGTTCCGAGCACGCGTAACGGCACACCAAATATGTGACCCAAGAGCTTGGAAAGTTGAGAATGGTTTGCAATCATCTGCTAAGTTCTCATTTGCTTTGGATTTGATTTTCTCAATTGTGGAACCTGAGAACCGGAAAATCTTTTCCCGGAGTTGTGGCTCAGGGGTATGGTTCTTCTCCTCACCGTTGGATGTAACTGGTTTCTCAAATGCTGCAGCAGATTCTGGTAGATCAAGTTTCACACGAGTGTTTCTGGCTTTTGTACGGTCATGGAAAGGCTGGACCGAGATTGTTGTAGACCCGCGACAGATTTCGGCCCATGAACTCAAGAAATGCCATGTTGACATTCCATCTAGGATTGCATGGTTAAATGCACATCCAATTGCTAGTCCATCTTTCAATTTGGTAAACTGTAAATAGTAAAAAGAACAAAATATTTGTTAGGTGTGAAAATTTTCAAGAGAAAAATATTTTTAATGAAAATGATTTTATTTTTTGGAAGTAAATAATTTCAACCACATTTTGTGTAATACTGACATGACCATGAACCCTAAAAAGTAAAAAGCATTCATTCCCTTGTGTTAATGCTCATGGTCCACTGTACAGAGTATATAGCTAGGTAATGAGCTTAGCAGTAAAGTCCGGCTTCTGTATATATTCAGAGGAGTTAGGGGGGGCATAAGACCCTCAAAAGTCATAAGATATGCCATTAACATCATATTAGGCAAAAATCAAGATTTGAAGCACTTTCATTGAAGAGAAGTATTAGCTAGCTAAACATCACCCTAATTTTTCATATATAATCCTGGTTATAAAACTCGTCTGCATACTAATTTATCGATCGGAAAAATAAAAACCCAGAAATTTTTCTTAAAAATATATGATTAAAATAGCTAATAAAGTTTAAGGAACCAACCTGAATGGCCAACAGTGGGCGATGAAGACCTTCTAAGTTCATGACACCATGGTACGGCACAATCTCATGCAAAATACTAGACGATTCCGCTTCGGCTAATTCTGCAACATCGACTCCTTCGGCGACTGCCTTAACAACTTCAACACCAACACAATCCTCCTCACAAACAACTTTTAAAACACCTTCCTCATCTTTCTCTAGTTTTCCAGCTAAAGGAAAGAAATCTTCTAAAATGAATGCTAACCCGTCTTTCAATTTCTCAACCGTTTCTTCAAACTTAAACTCATCACCATCAACACCACTATTTTTGTATAGTAATAATTTTTGGTTGTAATAAAAAGTAACATAAGGTAGATCAAATGTAACCAAAGGGCATTCTTGTCTACCTAGTTTTTTACTACTTGGGTAGACATTAGTTTTCTTAATCAACTTCACTCTCATTTCATCAACTTCTTGCTTTCCACCCTCAGTGCCCATGTTTTTTGAAGAAGCTAAAGAGAGGAGAAAGTAAGGTAAGAAATTCAACTTCCAAAAACACTGAAAAAAAAGTAAAATGAGTTAAGTTTGAGAAGATCTAAGGAGAGGGGATTTATAATGGATGTGGTGGGTGGTAGTGGTTTATATTTAAGTTGCTCGAGAGAGAGAAGTAAGTAGTGTCGTGAGATTCAGATGTGTAGTTGAGAATACAATTAATGGTGGTCTCATGGGTACCGTTGGGGGTTCATAAATGAAAACCGTAGTGAACAATGAAAATAATAGGGGGTTAATAAATGGTCTTCTTTTGTAGTTTCTTGTTGTTTGGTGTTAAGAGTTGAAGTGTATCTTGCTACTTGTAAAAATAAATAAAAAAACAAAAAATTGAAATTTGCTTGGACATAGGATAATTGATGCTATGAATGGTTTCCCTTGGTGTTTGAATCATTTGCAAATCTAAGTTTATGCATAATCACCAACATATATATATATATGCATTGAGTGGCATGCAGGGCCGGTCTTGAGGCAAAACGCAAAACTATCAAAAATTTGCACACGGAACACCACAAGACAATAAAATTCATTCCAAAAACTTGTTTAGAAAAAAAAATAACAAAAATTAGATACTTTGATTTTTGATGTTTTTAACTTGTGGTATGGTATGTGCCTACGAGGGAATTCAACAATTCTACATCATTGTGGACGAAACTAAATTAGTAAGTCGTAAAATAATTTTTTTATTCATAAAAAAAGGATTTTTACATTTTGTCAATCAAATTTAATGCATATTCTTTAATGATTTATCAATTAGGGTTAAAAGTTGAAATGCCCCAATTTCATAAATCACCTAGGAAAAATGCTGTGAGTTTTTAAAATTAGTGGAAATATCTCGATCTGTTAACTATTCCATCAAACCTAGTTAATTAATTAATTAGTTAATTTGGGACAATTTGACCGGTCAACGAGGTTTTAAATATCCCATTTAACATTATATTTTTTAAAAGTAAATAAATAAATAAAAAAGTAATTGATGGATCACCACTACCGCCACCACCACCACCGTTGTCGCCGCCGCCGCCACCACTGCCACTACCACCACCATCATCTGAACCATGCCTGGACAATTAGACATTCAACCCGTAATCGCAACGACCCAATTGCAAGGCCACCAACACCACCACCTGAACCACCGCCGCCCCACCACCACCAATTGAACCATCGTCGCCACCACCACTTAAACAGCCAGAACCAACACTTGAACCACCTGAACCTGAACCCAAAGGGTAATTTTTATTTTTATTTACATGTTTACCAAATTAACTATTTAACTGGTTTGGATGAAAAAGTTAATAGATTAAGTTTAAAAAAAAAAACGGAACATTTCTCCAACCATATCTCTGAAATTGTTGACCATTTTTCCTATCAGTTATCCCATTAGTTAATTTCTTTTAATTTCAATAAATATCTATAAAATTTTAAAATTAAATCAAAAGATAAGATTAAAATACCACGCAAATTGCACTTACATTTTACTGATCTTAAAACTAAAAATGCATATGATTTTGGTTTACGAAAAGAATTAGCAGATAATAATGAAATATGTTGACATTCTGCCTCTAAGTTTGCATTACATAAAAAGAAAATTAATAGATAACTTGTACACTTTAAACATCCTATATATAGGTTTTAAAGGTGATTTATTTAGCTAGCTACGGGCATTATATGAAAATCTTAATTTGGATTCTTATTTAATTTGTTGTAGTACTAAGAATCTAAGGTATAAGAAACTTTAGATTTCGAGCTACTACCTAAAATCCGCATGCCACCACCTTAATGGCGACAAGAGTTTGACTTTTTGTTAACTGATGTTCATAGGGTGTGGCAACTGGCAAGCGATAAGCGAAAAGATATCCATATTTTATGTGACTGATAATCTGGTAGGGACTTCATGTTTATGCCATACCCTAGATGGCTTATATATGTATGGTGATGGGACCGGGTTGATGCATATCTCATTCCTTAATATTTTTCCAAAACAAAATTGAACGAGTAAAAACAGAAAAAATGGTTAATATATCGATCAAAATGGACACTGCCAAAACCAATTTTTTATTTTGGGTTTTCCATTTTGTATCCATTTCGATTTAATAATGACAATTGTGAAATTTTAAGATCTATCGTTGTATTATTATTTAGTCTTAACTTAAATAATATTGTGTTAGCTTGGTCCTATTGATTTGGTCAAATTATTATTTGATCTTTTTAAAAATATTAAATGTTTGTTTGGTATAAATATTACTGTTTGGTCATAGGGTAAATATTATCCACGCGGAATGACGTCATTATTTTTTAAATTAGTGTTTGAAATATATTTTTTTCTTTTTTATTTTCTTTCTCTACTAAAAGTAAAGAAAAAATCTTAATAATTAAATATCTCTCAAATAATAAGTCAAAATTTAACAAATTTTATATATTCGGAAAGTTCTACAAAATGAAATGAAATGAAAACAAAATGAGATGCTAGAATGAACTACCATTAAGAATTCATTTTACAAATGAACTGCTATAATGAACTACCAACATTACTAGTTCATTCTACAAAATGAAATATTATAATGATTAATGAATTACCAATATCACGAGTTCAATCTACAAAATGAACTCCTAGAATGAACTACCAATATTGCGAGTCCATTCTACAAAATGAACTGCTAGAAATGAACTATCATACTCTATAATCGTATTCATTGGATAATCTCCTCAAGAGCTTTCTGAATGTATAGAATTTGTTAATTTTCAACTTATTATTTGGGAGATAATTAATTTTTAAGTTTTTTTTCTATACTTTAATAAAAGAGAAAAAATAAGAGAGAAAAAAATTAATTTAGTTATTTTAACATTTTTAAATAAATACGGACCAAACAAAACTCCCTTACTTATTGAAATTGGACCAAACCGAAATTTTTCCCTTTATTATTTCCTTAAAATTTAATTAAAATTTCTAAAATAAATCATCAGATTATAATAATTAATTTTATCCTAATTTCTATTTCTTACGTAAACTAAATTTTTTTACCAAGTACAAACGGTTTCTTATTTCATTTTGTTATGATTTTAACTCGGATATCATCCAACTTTCGTACACAAATTCAAAGCGAAAATAATTATATTCCTTCATGTTGTATGGTTTTTTCTGATTTAGAAGCAAATATGCCACTACTTTGCATGCATTCTTTTATACCCTTACACGCGTCATATTAACATGGGTAAAAAATACTCAACTCTAGCTAATTGAGACGCATCTACATAATGTGAATCTTGAAGAATGGGTTCATTGACAAATTGATATAATAACAATTAGGAGTACCTCTCCACTCCACTCCACTCCACTATCCCTTCTCCTAAAACTAGAAACTCAACCATTTAAAAGGTTCCCAGATCTGAGCAGGTTAATGCTAGTTGTTCTTATATTTTTCTAGTCTTTTCTTTGGGGTTCTAATCTTAGATTTTTAAAGTTCCAGCTTTAGATCTAGGTTTAGGTTTCAATGGGGTTTCTTTCCGTCCTTAGCTTAATGGTGCTGTATTTTTCTTCTTCATCTTTGTTTGCCTTCTTTTTCAACTCCATATTCAGTCAAAACCTTGTATAAATCTATCCTAACTCTTCTAGAACGGTTTCAATGGTAGTTGATCGTTGCTGGGTTTGAATATGGTGGTGCAGATGATGGTGGAGGAATTATGTAGGCGCATAGCACTTTTGACACTATTATGTAGGGTAGATATATTTATGCATAGCATTTCTTTGTCTGAGGGGTTTTCTTTTGTTAAAGAAATTTCCTCAAAGTTATCCTTTTTGTAGAAAGTTATGATATACAAGTTAAATTTGTTTCTCAATTTGACAAGAATTGGCAATGAGTAGATTTAGGAAGAATTTTGTAGATGAAAGAAAAAAGGTGAAAGTAGCTGGAGAGATTTTTACTAGTTAGTTGATATTGAATGAGATACATGTGAAGTAGGTCAGTTTCTAATTTGCTTTTATTTTTTCTTCGTAATAATGTCTTGTGTGAATTGAATTGCAGGAGGATCTCAGAAGCACTTTTTCAATGGGTTTTCCTCATATAGGAATGCTTTTTCATACATTTAAATGAGACTAAAGGAGTCATTCGTTTGTGTGTTAGATGACCTAATCTGATGGTTGTTATTCCTTAAATACATTGTATTGTTTAAGTTGTTAACAACAAAAGACGCTGGTCAAGTTAGTTGTTGGCATTTGTTGAGGTGTTTCTGATTTTATTTGGGAAAGAAAAATGAGGCACGCAAGTAATATTATCAATTCTTGAAGCCCATTGTAACGTTTCTCATTTTTATATTTTTCAACAACGATAACATTGTAGGGCGAGTGAAAAACGAAACTTAGGTTTTAGAGAAATTTTTTCCTCGCTTCAAACTTTAATTATATAGTAATTTTTTTGTTTTAAAAAATAGGTTTGTTTCACACATAATTTATGTATAAAATAAACCTATGTTTTTAAAACAGAGGTAGTATTTTCTAGATTTTTAAAGCTTACACTTTAAGGGTTGATAAAATAGTTAAATTATGGATATAATATTTCCCGTAAATCGCTGGTTCAAATTTAATGAAGGAAAAATAAATAAATGCAAGTAAGATCAATTGACCCCAAAATTTACCAAACTTTTGTTTATTATCCTAGCTTCGTTGTGACAAAGCGGCAACTAAATAACTTAAGAGGTTGCCCCTAATTAAAGGATAGGCCGTGGATTAGTTGTTATCGGAGTACAGCATTTTAAAATTTTGAATTATACAAGCAGCTCATTTAGTGCAATTAAAGAGGAGGTGGTGAACTAGGATAGAGATGAAATGAATGTTGGAGATGAGGACACTAATTTAGTTGTCATAAAACAAAGGCCCGAATTTCTTTAGTGTCGCATAAGTTCTTGATGTACTCAATTGGACCACTACTGCGTTATTGTTATGTACCGAAGGTAGATGTTTTAAGTCATTCAATGTCGTTTTATTAGGTGGGTTTTCTCGGTTATGTTAAGGTATGTAAGTTTAGGTTCAAATAAGCTCAACTAAAAGTTGACCCAAAAGAAAAATGAGAGTCAAATAGGTGGTTGACTGATTTTTTTTCTTCTTTCTTGTCTTTTGTCAAAGACAAATGAGCCTCGCTCATGGGGGACTGTAACTTCGATTTTGCCAATGCCGAATTAAATTAAGTTTTTGAGCTGGTGCCCTTATCCAAATTTCTCATTTAATTATTTTTAGAATTAAATGAGAAAACCCCTTAACTAATTATATTGCATGTTTCTTAGTAACAATACACAGAGGTGTAAAACAGGTCGGCATAGTTCAGCACTATCCATTAAGAAAAGAGCTCAGTGACCTGTTGTGTTATATCGTGCTAGAGACTAAGATATACTGTGTTATGTCGTGTTTGAAGACGTGTTGTGCCTGACACATTTATTTTATATTTTTTAAAATTAATATTTTCTAAATATTTAAATATTATATGTGTTGTTATAGAAATAACTCAACATCACGAAGATAAAATGTTAAAAATTTGTTAGAATAAATACTTTTTTATGTAATATACACAAAATGCGTTGTATTATACTGTATTGTATAGTGTTTTAACATGTTATGACGTGCTTTCTTAGTGTGTTGTATTGTGTTGTGTCACGTGCTTATCCGTGCCACATACTGTATCGTACTACTGTGCCGATTAGTCAGGCACAACACAACATATAAAACTATCATGTTGTGTCATGCTGGGTAACTCATATGTTGGACTAGGCTGTTCTCATGCTGGTACGTCCCAATTTATACCTCTATACATACGAGCCACAACAGACAACTATACTAGTCGGGTATACTTTAGTGGGTTGAGATGTAGTTTCTCAGCCTAATGGAATTATGGGTCCACTACCGGAAGTATGAAACCTAAGAGTCCAATACCATCCAGTGGCACCCACGATGGCGTAGATTTGGCTATACCATACGAGATATGACCTACTCGCTGTGGGCGAATAAGGTTTCTTCAGACTATCTCATAACGGATTTTATTTCAGGCCATGACTGAGATTGAGCATCACCATAAACCATATCCTAGACCATGTACTACCATACACCATAACTGAGATTGTATGAAATGTGAGACTCGCTCTGAGAGTAAGCCTGGCATATGGTCAGAAAACTAGTCTGGACATCAAATTCCAACATCAAAAATGATTATCGGACACCTAAAAAAAACCTAAAAAAATCAATGCAAAAACCAATTCTCACATAGGTGGGATCAAGGCGGGTCCAAAAAATGTCCACCTATCAATTCTGGAGAGATAGTCCCATCCATATAAGAGTCGCTTTTTTTTGTCGTTTTTTTTTTTTGGTGTCTGGCTAAAATTGTTGCACATAAAATTATTCTGGGAAACTAATTCTCAAGTAAAAATCCTGTGTCAGGTTCTATCTCAAATTCAACCCCATGCCACACTCGTTATTTGACTTATCTCCATTCCATGCCCATTTTCAAACTTAGCCCGATTTACCAGACCATTTATAAAAAGGATTATGAAAGACACTCTTTCTCAAACTGAGTTTGGTTGGGTTCGGAAATTGGGCTATATGCCCAGAAACACTTAGGATGATCGTAGATTACGAATAAATTATTGGGCTGGGTCAGATACACTATACGAAATCAGGGAATTTGTAACAGCTGTTTCGCTAATGGTAAATTATTTTGGAACGTCATATCATCGTTATAAAAAATTTAACGGTGAGTAGTTGTTGTTATAATTGGTATCTGTTGCTGAGTTTCGGGAGGATTGTGGTCAATTACCTTCGTATCCTCAACTTAAAATGACAAGTTACTTTGTTACCCTCTATTATTATTATTTGTGCCCAAATTCTACTCTCGCTCAAGATGAACCCCAACATCCCAAAAATTCCCTTTCTTTTCTCCAACAGTTTTTCACATTATAACTCTTCATTTTAATTTTCAAAAATCAGAAAACAAAATCAAAATTATTGAAATTAGTTTTTTCATTTAATATGTCTGAAAATCATAGCAGAAATCAGTTGAGAGGTAGATAAACAAGTTAATGTGTTGATAGAAAAATAGTTGAGACATTACTACAATCTATCTTTCCCTTCTATTTTCAACGACTTCATGGTTTATCCATGCCGCCAGCCATCTCACCGGAAAATTCATCATATCCAGATTCAACTGCAAAAAACTTCATCAAGATATTACTACAGAAAAGTCATCGAAAAAAAGTTGAGACATTTTATCCCTGCCGCCATTCATATCACCGGAAATTAAATTCATCAGATCCACTTTGAGATTCAGCTGCAGAAAACTTCATCAACAACAATGAATCAATCGATTCTTCTGTGAAACATCGATTTAAGCCTAAATTTAGGTTTAATCGATCTCTCATAGAAGTATTGACACCGATTAATAATTTTGGAAATGCAAATCTGGTATATCTTCATCTAAGGTATGTCATTCATTTATTTTTCTTGCAAATCGAAATTTTTTCAACATTTGGGGGTTTAGTGATTTTACAAATTGGAGGATACAAACTACTGATTGTGAATGATGCAAATCTATATGTAGTTGTAGATTTTAGGTTTATTTGTATCTGATATTATTGTGAATTGTATCATGTTATGAGAATGTTTGGGGGATTATGAACATCTCAATAACATGCTTTATGCCTCCACCAAGTAGTTTTATGAGTCAATTGATTATATAGATTGATACTATACAATCCTGCTTTGTATTCATTGTTAGATTGTAGAATAAAATTAGGTGTGCATAAGCCTCCACCAAGAGTCAATTATGGTTTTTGTGTTTGTTGACTGTGATTAAGAAGATCCGTAGATTTTGCAGTACATTGTATTCTGTTTTGAGAATAGCTCAGTGAAATTTGTAGGTTTAGTTGATAATAAAACGAGTCAGGCACCAACACCATTTGTTTGTAGAATATCACCATTTGTTTGTAGATGGGTAAATCAATTGATTGTATATTGAAGCAGAAGCTCTAATGAGAATTAGGTGTTCATAATTTTTTCCCTTTTCCTAGTCAGATTCTAGTTCTTTGTGATTTGAATTCATTGCCAGATTGTAGATTAAAATTAGGTGTGTATATATATGCCTCCACCAAGTAGTTTTATGTGTCAGTTGAATTATGTAGGTTGAATATGACTCAATCTTGAATTATGTTATTATGGCTTTGACAGATGACATAGTATTGAAGCAGTAACTCTAATTAGACTCAGACATAGTATTTTGGTATAAATTGTCAGCATTAGTGAATAAAGATTGTATTCTATCTTGAGAAGCAGTTTCTGCAATTTAGATGAAAACCAAAGGGAAAGTAGTATTTGTAATGCAATTTCTTCCTGTTCTCGTAAAAAACCGTATATCTAGATTACAACCTGAGTCTTTAACATTATCAATACCCAACCATACACAAGAAATCATACAAAATATAGCTTTCATCATTTTATTTCAAATATATTACAACCTTTCTGTTTGTTCAGTGTTGTTTTCCAACACTGTATTTCGTATCTAGTTACTAAAGGGAAAAAAGTGTAAGCCCTTATATCCATATTGTCATCATTACAATAAGAAAAACATAAAACTTGAACCTAAATCCAAAACATAAACTCCATAAAACATATTTCCCCTCTATTTTCTCCTTTGATGATTTTCACACTTTCAAAATCCAAAAACCAAATAGAACACCCAATTTTATTAACAAAATAATACCTGAGCAAAATGAGTAGCAACACCAACAAGATTCCTTTATATTTTCACGAAGAAGCTCTCTTATCCTGATTTGCAAAATCGAAAGCTTTCCCATCAAAATCTTGTTGATGTTTCATTAGACCCTCTTTATTTCAATTCTTCTATGTACTTTGATGATAGGTGTTTCTACAAAATACTAAGTTGTGTCACCATTTGCAAACTTAATATCATCATTTCCATTAGAGAAAAACCCAAGAAATCTACCAGCTCTTTACATAAGAATTGAAAATTCGAGAAGTTTATACCCATTGCTGTCAATCACTAGGAATCGGTATCGAAATCAATTTTTTTTTTCAGATCCCGATTCCAGATCCGTGTCAGAGTCAGTCACTACGTTGAGTATGGACTGATTTTCTGAATCACGACGTGCTAGGTATGTCTGATACTCTTCCCTCAATATCCTCTTCTAACCATCTTCATGTCTCTTCTCAACTCCTTCATTTCTCTTTTCCTATCCATCTTATTCCTCACCAACAAAAACTCCTACAGGTAATCAATATATTTTGCTTTCTTGCTCTGCGCTTTCTTCTTTGCCACTTCTTCCTGTTCCATTATTTCATGCATTTGCTTCCACAGTTCATCCATTTCTTGATTCTCTTCTGACATCCTTTTTTTCTGCAACTGTACTTTTTTGTCCTCTTCTCTCTTATTCTCCGCCTCCAATTTTTCTTCTGTTTTTAAAAAAATGTTATTCGCTCTCTCTATTTCCTCCAAATCCATTTGCTCCGCTACTTGTTTCATCATGTAGAGATGAGCATATTTTTTTCATTTGTTTTTTCATCTCTATCTCTTGCTTAAGTTCTTCATATGTCATTGGTCCTTGCCTTTTGATTTTTTGGAATCACTACTTTTTTCTGGATTTGTTGGCGCCATTAATATCTCTCTGATTTTTTTTAATTGGTTAATTAGTTAACAGATGGGCCCATTACCCTCCATATTTGGGATCTCGACCCTTGTTACATAACTCCCAAAATTGAATCAATGATGGAGATTAGAAGGTCACGTGCGCACTCGTTAGAGAGAGCGCACAAAATCGGACTCATTTCATCTCTGTTTAGAGAATAAAATTCTGCTTGTGTCAAATGTGTGTGTGAGTTCAATGTTTTCACATGTGTCAGTTGTGTGTGTGTGTGTGTTACTGGCAGCTATTGGTTAATTTAAACGTTAGGAACCGGCTATCCAAGTAATAAATGTAAGAGCTTAAATAGAAGTGACATTTTTGGCTTCTCTGTAAGAATTGTAATTGAAAATCAATGAATGAAATCTGAGAGAAAGTCCAGCTACTTCAACTCTCTTAACAATCTCCATCCATTTCTAATTTCATCGATTGGATCTTCAGAAAACTTCATCAAGAACTATAATCAATAATTCCATCGATTTGAGCTTCAGAAAACTAAATCAAGAACTATAATCAGTTATTAGTACTTCTTTGAAACATCGATTTAAGCCTAGATTAAGGTTTAATCGATCTCTCATAGAAGTATTAATTGACACTGATTCATAATTTTGGAAATACGAATCTGGGTTATCTTCATCTAAGGTATGTCATTCATTCATTTTTCTTGCAAATCAAATTATTTTCAATATTTTGGGGTTTAATGATTTTACAAATTGGAGGTTACAAACTATTGATTGTGAATGATGCAATTTCTGATGGTGATTATAAACATCTCTATCTTTCATATGAATATGTGGTTGTAGATGTTAAGTTTATTTGTATCTGATATTGTTGTGAAATATATCCTGTTATGAGAATGTTTTGGCGATTATGACCATCTAAATAGCATGCTAGATGCCTCCACCAACTAGTTTTATGTGTTAGTTTATTATATAGGTTGAATACTATGCAATCCTGATTTGTATTCATTTCAGATTGTAGAATAAAATTAGGTGTGCATAAGCCTCCATCAAGTAGTGTTTGTGCCAATTATGTGTAAGTCGAATACGAAGCAACCAACATAAGCCAATTTTTGTTAGTCATGTATTTGGCAAAAGATCTAAATCTTGTTATTCTTTTTGAACTCTTATTGTGTATTGGAGTGTTATTCTTTTTCAATTTGTTCCCTTCTCCAGATTGTAGATTAAAACTAGGTATGTATATGCCTCTCTACTTGGCAGTGTTTACTGTGAATTGGACTGAATAGAGAACGAAAGATGCAATTTCAAACGTACATCTGCAAACCCAGATAATTGCAGGGAAAACTATTAAGAAGAACTAAAATGACTTGTTTTCATTATGCATTTGTTTTCAGCTACCTGTTCAAGTTCTTTGTTTTGTCTGGTTCAACTAACCCTATAACTTTGAAAACCCAAATCTCTGAGTCAAATAAGATTATCAATAACTGCCCAATGTGATCTCATCTTTAACCTTATTCAAATTACAAGAAATTATAAAATCTGCCAACAAAATAACCATATCAGAAGTAATTTGTTGGATGATAATCATACACCAACCTTAATTTTACAAAACATAAAAATAAAAACCATACTTAACATTTGTTTTGTTCAAATAAATGTTAATTGCAAAAAGAGTTTCTTTTACCTATCTCCAAGAGAAAACAAAATGAGAAAATTATTATTGTCTAGGCTGATCCTTTTGATATGGATGCCCACTCCATGTCCTACGCATAGCAGGCTCAGCCTGCCTCATGGTGTTTCTTCTGGAAGGAATAGGAGGCCGTCCTTGACCCTGTTGAGGAGATTTCCTGGTGGTATCATTCTCTCCCCCTTTCTGTGTGTTTGTTGCAGATTCATGTATAGGTGGAGGTGGAGGCATTGGGTGCACATCACCAGGAGGATTTCTCTCACCATAACTGCCCTCAACAATTACAGCAACATGCTCAGCAAACCTTCCTATGGTTGGACAAACCAAATTGAGCATATGATAAACCATACCTTAAGTGGGAAAAGGCATCTGCACAATCCTGCAAATCTGTTCTCTAGATGCTAGAGGAAAAAACTATAGCATCAAATCCAAGTTTGTTCCCACTAGTGACAAAGTATTGATCCCCAGAAACAACTGCACCTTCATTTACCATAAAAAATCCATATGTAGGGTGATCAACATACATCAACCAACCATCAGTCCGTCTCCAATTGCGATTTGGAGGGATTGTTTTATTACAAATTGTTCCACGAAGAACACCATCATTCCCCTGACTAGACCAAGAACTTACATTTTCTCCATTACTAGTATTATTGGCACCAACACCATTAGTACCATCATCACTACCACTACCACCACCACCACCACTACCACTACCATTTTCATATTTCTATTTGGAAAAACTCGTCGACCATCTGCTCCAGTACCATTACCAGAACTTTGATTTTCACCATCATTCACATTCTCCATCTTTACTTTGTGATTTTCTGGGAGGATTCTGAAGGAATTTTGAGTATGTATTTGCAGAAGAATAAGAAGAACTGTTGGTTTTCCTTCTGCGTGATTTTGTTTGCGGTAATGGGGATTCATCCATCTCACTTAGCCTTACATGGGGTATTTCCCCAAGCAAACACAACTTTTCAGAAGAAATTAACCCCTTCACTCCATGCCGTCGTTTCAAACAAAGAAAATTATCTGTCTAATCATTCTGATGGGAATTTTAAAGAGGTTTTTGACAACTGGCGACTTTTCTATTAGGAATTCCACTTGTGTGAAAGACAAGTGTGCTATAAACCTCTTCATTTGGCATCGATTGAGATATTAGAGATAAAAAATCTCTAATTACTCACTAGGCATTAGAACCCAAGTAAGAGAGAGGTTATATCTTTTCTACTCTGCTACACACAAATCTAGCCCATGATGGGATGGTAATCGGTATGTGAGGTAATATTTTTGGACCCCAACTTTGTGGTCAAACAAAAATCAGGTTTCAGTGGAGATAATAACCATCAATTTTGTCTGAATTCAGACAGTTTGGTGGTTAAATGGGTTTTCAAAGCAACGACACCATTCTGGTAAGGGTATTCTGGTAATTTTTATATTCACCCCAAATCCATGCTGCACCACTCCGGTAAGGGTATTATGATAATTTTTACAGTCCCCAAAATATTTGTTGCACTACTCCGGTAAGGGTATTTTGATAATTTTCACAGTCACCAAAATATTTACTTGGGTACTCTCGTAAGGGTATTTTGATAATTTTTATAGCCCCCAAAATATTTGCATCGGAATATACACCAAAGGTCTATGATCTCTAGTAATAACCTGGCACATAACTAGTATCCCTATACCAGATCCCTAAATCCACCGGAGAACCATAGAATCTGATATGATACATCTCCAGTTCTCTAGTAATAATCTGGCACATAACTAGTATCTCCATAACAGATCCCTAAATCCACCGGAGAACCATAGAATATGATATAATACATCTCCATTTCATCGGAATATACACCAATTAATAAGGTATATGATCTCTAGTAATAACCTGGCACATAACTAGTATCTCCATACCAGATCCCTGAATCCACCGGAGAACCATAAAATCTGATATGATACATCTCCAGTTCATCGGAATGTACACCAAAGGTCTATGATCTCTAGTAATAACCTGGCACATAACTATAGTATCTCCATACCAGATCCCTAAATCCATCGAATAACTATAGAATCTGGCATGATACATCTCCAGTTCATCGGAATGTACACCAATTAGGTATATGACATCTAGTAATAACCTGGCACATAAATAGTATCTCCATACAAGATCCCTAAATCCATCGGAGAACCATAGAATCTGATATGTTACATCTCCAGTTCATCTAAATGTACACCAAAGGTCTATGATCTCTAGTAATAACCTGGCATATTCCAAATATCTCCATACCAGATCCCTAAATCCACCTGAGAAACATACAATCTAATATGATACATTTCCAGTTCATCGGAATGTACACCAAAGGTCTATGATTTCTGGTAATAACCTGGAGTATGCCTCATGTCGTTTTAATCCCATGACCCAAATTCCACCCAATTATGTGTTTTGACTACAAATTTGACCAACTTGACCAAAACATTTGACCTCGATCCGGACGACTTTAACCTAGATATTTTGAGAGAAAAAGAAAATATCTCCTCAATTATTGTACTCTTCTATCTTGTCCGGAATTTTTGGCTCTCAAATTTCGTTTCCCTCTCATTTCCCACTCTAATAACTCTTTTTGATATCGATTCCCTCACATATTTGAAAACCTTTATGATATCCCTCTCAAATTTCATTTCCCTCCTCTAAAATTTGAGTCAATAATTTCAACTCTCCTCCCTCTGTATTAAGATAGTGAGATGAAGAACTCAAACCTTTTTTCCTCCATTATCCCCATCTTCCCACACCATCTTCACTCATACTTCTTACTTCTCTAGTACCTCTTCAGTCGTATCTATTCATGTATCTCATTCATTCTCAAGAGGTATTATCTGTAGCTTTTATCTACAAATAGATCTAACAAAATTTTTTAGTTTTTTAGTTTAGGGTTTAAACAAAAGTTTAGATTTGTATGAAGATCAGTGGTGTATTTTAGATTTGTTCTTTTTGCTTTAAAATTAGTGTTTTCGTGGTTGTAATGTCAATAGATTTCAACAAGAATTTGGATTTTCTTTGTTTATTTTACTAATGGGTGTTTTTTGTTGTTGTTTACTGCTTTACATTAATTTTTATTTTGGTTGTTGTAATCTCTTTCAATAGATTACAACCCAAATAAGGGTTTTCAACTATCTGTAACCAAGATACATCTATACTTTTATGGGTCCTTAGTGTTTGTTTACTGCTACTGATGTAGGTTTGTTTAGCTATAATCTCTTTCAATAGATTACTGCTCTACATTTTTGGTTTGTTTGGTTTTAATCTCTTTCAATAGATTACTGCTTTACATTTAAGGTTTATTGTTTTTTAGTGGTTTGCATTATCTTTCAATAGTTTGTTTTAATCTAGATTCTTTATATGCTTTTGTTTACTTTTTTACATTCTTCTTTCTTTTGGTTGTTGTAATCTCTTTCAATAGATCACAACCCAAATAAGGGTTTTCAACTATCTACATGTCATACACAACTAGGTTTTGTTTAATCCTACTGACGTAGGTTTATTTAGTTGTAATCTCTTTAATTAGATTGCTTCTCTAGATGTATGGTTTGTTTGGTTGTAATCTCTTTCAATAGACTTCTGTTTTACAATTAAAGTTTATTGATTTTTCTTGCAAAGCATTTTCTTTCAATAGTTTGTTATGTACTACATTTTTTATATGCGGTTTGTTGTTTGGTTTCCCATATGGAGAGTATTGGTCCTGTAAATTTGTTTAAGCATTGGAATAAATTCATTATTAGCCTAAATCAACTCTGTCAGAATGAATTTATTCAAACCCTTAGATAGCCTTATAGGATTAGGTATCTGTCATCGATATGAGTTGTATCTTTCATCTATGATTCTAGCCATTCCCATGAACACGAGGCTGTTGCAGGTTTCCTTTTTAATCTCAGGTTTGTTTTGTTACCTATTATGATCTCTTCAAGTATGTTTTTTATATGATTCCTGAAAAAAGATACAACTTATACCACCATAGAGTTTTCAGAGTGGAGATGTCTTAGTCGTTAGGTTTGCTATAAATGAAGGAAATCGATGCAACATACCTTACAACTAATACATTTTCCTCTCTAATTTTGTTGGTGGGTAAATCGTATAATAATTAGTTTCCCTTGTTATTATTAGTTACTCTTGGTTGATACATTTACTTACTGCCTTTCTATTTTTGTTTTTTGAGGATTCGCTGATGCAAAGTCCTGATGCTGGAGAATACCTTCTACGGAGAAAGTAAATTAGTCTAAGGTTTGTTTCGTTACCTATATTTCAATATATTTTACTGTTGATGATTTCTGCCAAATATTTAAGCACCTGATATGCTACCATGGTATATCCTTGCAGGTGCTTGATAGAGAAATATTAGGACTTGCAGGATTGGTATACAACAATAAAAGAGTTGTTGATGTCTTTGCACCATTATTGTATTCATTCACTATTATGCCAAAAGAATCAACTCATCTGCTAGAGTTCTCAGAGAGAAAATATATCACTTGTTTAGTTTTTTGTGAACTTTATGCAGGTGAGTTTAATCTTTTGGCACAAATCAATATCACCTTATGGAGATCGACACAGCAAACCAGACAATGAGCCTTGCAGGATCAGTGTACACCAAGATAAGAGATGTGGTATTTTTGGGGTACCTACACATGTGCATGCATTTCAATTATATGAGTTATTGTTGATGCAAAGCTGCATGCTTCCTTTTTTATCTCAGGTTTGTTTACTTACCTATTATTATCTTTTCAAATATGTGTTTCACATGATTCCTACCAAAAGGTACAACTTACCACCATAGAGTTTTCAAAGTGGAAATGTATTAGTCATTAGGTTTGTCGTAAATGAAGGAGATCGATGCAGCAAACATGACAAGTAATACATTTTTCTCTCTAATTTCATTGGTGGGTAAACTTGTATAATAATTTGTTTTTCTTGTTATCATTAGTTACTCTTGGTTGATACACTTACTGACTACCTGATAGACACATTTTAGTGTCTAAATTGTACCTTAATTTCTAGTGAGTTAGTATTCGATTTTGTGTCTATTATGTGTTTTTATGCTTTTGTAGGTACATTAGAAGAATAAAGATTTGTGGAAAAATTGGCTCAAAAAGTGTTAAAGGCACCCGGGAAAATGGATCAAGGCACCCACACTTTGGATTGGGGCACCCTTGGATCGGGCTGAGCTGGATCGGGCCAACTCAGCGGGTCAACTCGGCTGGATCGGGCTGACTCATCGGGATCGTCGGAGAAGCTGCTGTGTACACTGTTCAATCAATTTTCGAGTTGTTTTCGGCTCCAAATCGTCCCACACGCTAGAAGATATCTCATACAAGTCATAACACGTGAATAGATAGCAAAGAATGCCGAGAAATCTGCTCGGGAATGTGATTTTGTCCGGAAAAAGGAATCACTCTTTGATTCGGATTTGGGAAGATTCTAGAGTGTTTTGGAGAATTCTATTAGGTTTAGAACTCTCCCTAGGGTTTCTACAACCTATATAAACCAAGAGAAGCCAAGAAAAGGAGGGGGGGGAAAGCCTAGAGATCGATTCCGTCAATTTCCGGTCACTTCCGGTGATCGCCGGTCACTGCTGCTGCACCGGCCGGCGTGTTCTTCATCCCATCGCTGCCGAAGAAGAAGACTAAGCAACATATATATCTGTTGCTGATTCAAACTGCTCTGTTGCCTTAGATTTCAGACCTTTGTTGCTTAGAATACTTTCTGTTACAGCTGAACCCTCTCTTGCAACATTTATAAACGTATCTGTTCAGCTGTTGCACTATTATTTCACCTTGTAATCAACTTTTTGAGCAATGAGAAGATCTTTTGAGCAAGTTTTCTTCACCATGGGCTAAGTTTATTTACTGGGATGATGGATAAGGTACTTTTCTCAATTTTATGTGATTTAATTATTTTCTAATAATTATTTATAATTCTTTTGTTATTAGAATTGCATAGTTTTAAATAGTGAAAACGGTTTTCTTTCAACAGTTGTGCTTTTGCTTGATGGATTATGCTTGGTTAATTAATTTTGATAGTCCATGCTTGTGATTTACCTCTGTTTGTTAGCCTAATAAAACCAATTTTGGCAATTACTTGTGCTTCAATTAATTTAATAAGAATTATCTGATTAATCACATAGGTTGTTAGAATTACCTGATTCCTGATTCCTAGTCCTTTTAAAATTATTCAAAAATCATCTTTAGGTTATTTAGTCTTTTTCTTACTCCTGGAATTTTCTAGAGTTAATTACAATCATTATTTTCTAAAATCATTACCTTCACAAGTTCGAGAATCGAACCTTTATTTACCACTTCTAAAATTACATCACTACCACTCTCTTTTTGTTTTTCGAGGTTTCATAGATACGAACACCTGAAGTTGGAGATTACCTACTATGGAGATAGTTGGCGAGTTATTTGAATCTCAGGTTTGTTTCATTACCTTCTATGATCTCTTCAATATGTGTTTTACATGATTCTTCCAAAAGGTACAACTTACCATCATAGAGTTTTCGGAGTGGAGATGTATTAGTCGTTAGGTTTGCTGTAAATGAAGGAGATCGATGCATCTAACCTGACAACTAATACGTTCTCCTCTCTAATTCCAATGATGAATAAACTCTTATAATCACTAGTTTCCCTTGATATCATTATTTTTTCCTAATTGATATACTCACTTACTACCATTCTCTTTTTGTTTTCTGAGAAATCATTGCTGGGAAGACTTGAAGCTGGAGATGTGGTAGTATCGCAGTACCATCTTAAGTGCAGAAGAGAAAGATACAATTATGTTTTTCCTGCAAGTATGTTCAAGATCAAGAATAAATTGATACTTATTCAATAATGAAGTTTGTTGAAATGATTTTATTCCTAAGTTCTTGAACATGACTTGCAGGATGGGTATACAGCAACAAACAAACAAGATAGTCAGTTTTATATGAAAAGAAACAACTCACATGCATCATATAGAGTTTTCGTAGAGAAAGCATATTACTTGCTTTCGGAAAACTCTATTCATGTGGGTTGTTTCTTTTTGCATAAAACATTAATACATTATGGAGATCGGTATAGCAAAACTGACAAGTAACCTCCCTAATTCCAGTTGGTGAGTAAACTCTTTACACACTAGATTTTCTTGCATTACCTATCATTATTATGGTCTCCTTCCCATAATGGAAATTTGGTTGACTCATACTACAATTCTCTTTATTTTTCGAGGATTCAATGATGCAAACACCTGAAGCTGGATAAAATAGCGAAACAATGTTGGCCTTGCGATGCTGTACAAGAGAGGGAATGAACTTGTAAGCAAGATAAAGTTTCTTGAATTAAGTTTATCCCTTCTCTTATATAGCGTTGCAAGACCTTGATAAAGAAATGTTGTTGTGGATGTGAAGCAATATATTGACAATGTTAGTCCTTCGAAGCTGCAGAAGTAGCACAAACGAGAAGTAGCACATTCTCCTCTATATTTCTATTGGTGAGTAAACTCTTACTACATTTGTTTATTCTTTTTCATATGAAACATGTATGTAAATTGCCAGTCACAATTCTGTCAAATATAAACTTTTGATACTTAGGTTATCAATGTTCAAATTATTGTGACTGAATGGCTTTTGTATGAGATCCAGAATGAATAAATATTGATATTCAACAATGAGAATGTATGAATTCCAGAATGACAATGAACATGTAAATGAATTTCCCAAATTACTGAATAAATCTTTGTCTCTCGTACGGAAGTTTTTCCTAATTTGATTTTCTGTTTCATTATTTGCAGAAGTATCACATCTGAGCTAAGATGCGACGTGAATCAACATAACCACAATTTCTTTTAGAGAGTTATATATATTACTAAAATTCACTACTTTCCATATGCCGTGATATTGATTATTACTTTTGCTGGTAGTAAAATTGTGAGTTTGTTCTTACTATCATCGTTGTTGTTTGTCAGGATACTAAAATTGATGGCAATAGTTGATGCCAAGAGGTGGTAATTAATGATACTCTGACGTCAATGGACGACTTCTTTTGGCGGATGATCAACTTTTTATGGGCCAAGGTATAATGCAGAATAACACTTGCTTATATTAGAAACTGCTGAAACACATAACCTTGTTATTTGCTTATAACATAGGGAACCATATATGTTTTTTTTCCTTAAGCAGTTCTTTCAATGTAAAATCTACACTCATATATACTTAGGTATGTGAATGAATGATGAAACAAACCTTGGTTCAATTGGTTGTTGTATGGATTCCAGAATTAATGAATGAATGAATTACTTGTGTTGCTAAAATGAAAATGTATATATTGCGGAATGGGAATGTATGTATTGCAGAATGAGAATGAATTATGGGTTTTATATTCAGCATTGCAGGTTCAGAAAGGAATTGCATTGCAGGTTCAGAAATAAAATGCAATGCAGGTTCAGAAATGAATTGCATTGCAGGTTCATGAATGAATTGCACAACAAAGTCTAAATATGGGAGCTTAGTTGTAACACATAATTAATAACGTTATTTAAAAAAACACACTATATTTTCTTATCAACTTTGGATCAACGTTATAAAATCTGTTAGTAATTATGGACACCTGGAAAATTCCTTACGGTTACAATCAATCCTCAACGATTTAAGGTGTTATATCACATGATACAACTAATTGACACGTGGTAAACCACAACCGTTACACGTCAGATGTTACAAATTTTATCGTTATGATAGTTGTTACAGTGAAACTGTCACAATCAACTGAACAACGTCTGTCAATCGTTGGTACAACCGTTAAAAATAAGGAAAGCTGGCAGATAGTCAACCGTTACAGACAAAGTTGTCGTTACATTAACTGTTACGCCGAACTATTACATCTGAACTGTTACAATCAACTAAACAACATCTATTAATCGTTGATAAAGCGGTTACAAAGTAGGAAATATGGCATGATTTCAATCGTTACAGACAAATATCGATGTTACATTAATTGTTACGCCGAACTGTTACAGGCTAACTGTTACTATATGAGGGAGTAACGATTATCCGTTACAATAACATATCAGCAGATTATTTTTGTGCTGACTGGACAATTGTTACTCTATTTTCTCCAACAAATGCAACCGTTAATTAATTAATATTAATTGTAACGTTTTTTTACAGTTGAGAGCCATTATTATAACACTAAATATAACGACACTTTTTCAACGATTTATCAGTGTTATAATATATATATTATAACATTAATGCTATGTTTCAAAATCTCTGATTTCGTGTAATGATAAACATTAAAAGTTTTAGATAGTTATGCTCTTCACATTTTTTTAATCCTTTTTTAATCTTATTTATTTTTCTCTCTCCAATTTAAAATCTCCGCAAAAAAAATTCGTAACTTCCGAAATATAAGTCGGATTTTAATAGAACTTATATTTTTGGAATAGGTTTGAGATGATCTACAAAACAAGACCCATTGTTGATATTAAATTCGAGAAAACAAAAAAAAATTATTTGAAACAAAACCCATGATGCATTATGCACTCAAGTGCAACCCGACCAAAACCTATCTCCTATTAGAATGTGCATTATGCACTCCGGTGCAACAAGGTCAAAACCTATTTCCTGTCAGAATACATATTATGCACTCAGGTGCAACCTGAAGAACTATTTTCCTGTCAGAATATGCATAATACTCGCCAAAACCTATTTTCCTGTCAGAATACACATTATGTAATCTGGTGCAACCTGGCCAAAACTTGTTTTCCTGTCAGAATATGCATTATGCACTCCGGTGCAACATTGTCAAAACCTATTTCCTGTCAGATTCCGGTGTAACCTGGCCAAAACCTATTTCCAATAAGAATATACACTATGCACTCCGGTACAACTTGATCGAAACCTATTTTCATGTCAGAATATTCATTATGTACCTTGGTGTAACCTGGCCAAAATCTGCAACGTTTACCCTTTTTCCTCTTCTTTCAGGATTTTTATCACACATGATGTGTAGTTTTGTCGGTGTTTAAAGGTGAGTTTCTCCTTATTGTATTGAGCTCCCCTCATAGATTTTTCTCTTGCAAATTTGAGTTTGGATACAAACCCAAACAATTTTAAGCAAATCCTAAACTCCAAACATCCACTGTTCCCATACGTTCATCACCTATTAACTTTGTTTCTATTGATTCGAGTCCCCAAATCATTTATCAATACAGATTTAGATTCTGCAAAGAATATCACATCCTCTATTACCTTCTCTCTCTTATCTTCTTCAAATCATTAATGTTCTGCTGCTTTAAGTTTAATTGCTACCTCTTATTTGCGTAGCAATAGTTTTTATTACAGCTTACTAATCGAGACTCCCATTCCTTCTTTTTTTTTCTTTGCATCTCTTCACCGATTATATGTATAAATCAGTTTTGATGTGTATGTAACTAAAAAGGTAGTTTAGTCTTGTTTTTTAAAATCAGTTATACTAGGTTGGATGAAATACTAAATTTTAGATAATAAAAAAGTATATTAAAAATTCTTAATTATTAAAAAAATATCTAATTTTATTTATATTCTAAACCCAGAAATTTAAATGCAAGACTATTCAACAAAAGAAGTGGATCATAAATGACAATAGTCATTTCAAAATACTAAACCAGATAAGATGGCTGAGGGAATACCAAACGAGATGGCTATATGGTAGTGCATTTACAAAGAAAAAGTTACTAGGATTTTCAGTAACAAAAAGAAAAATTCGGTAAATATAATTAGAGATATAAAGATAGTTTATTGTCGGTGGAGTTAAATACTAAAATATTAACATTAACGCCCAATAGACCATAGCATAATGGAACACAAGTTTTTATGATTCTCATTGAATTAGCTTTGGAAAGCTCTTTTAGCCTATGTTTTTCCCTTTTTTTTTCTTCTCTTTGAGGACCAGATCCCATTTGGATTGTTATTTTTATTGGTCTGAGGTACCTTTAAAATATACAGACAATAATCACCAACAAGACTAACCCGACTAACCCAACAAACAAGAGGATGCTTATTTAAAAAAAAAGAAAAGGATGTAAGAAGAAGAGATCTTTGTCATGATTGATGGTTATGAAAAAAAAGCGCCGTGTCTAAGTTTGGAGCTCTAATGTTGTTGGAATACTTGTAATGAAATGATCTTGCAATCTC
Source organism: Papaver californicum (assembly GCA_023531435.1). Lineage (NCBI taxonomy): Eukaryota > Viridiplantae > Streptophyta > Magnoliopsida > Ranunculales > Papaveraceae > Papaver > Papaver californicum. The sequence continues at coordinate 3,098,933 of JAJJMC010017794.1, read as the reverse complement.
TCCATTTAAACACAATGGATAGAGAAAGGTCACATAGAAGTCTGCAAAGCTAATTTATATTTGTTTGTGTTATAAAGTGTTACACATTCCCAATGAGTGAACGTGTTTCAAAGAATCGTTTGATAATGTGTGCCACGTTAAAATGACTTGGCTAGCTAGGAAGTCCACCGTTGCACCCACCGAATACTTTTTGTTTGGATGCAAAAGAGTAAGGTTACCATGGGTTTAAATTTACATTGTGATTCAAAATCCGCACTGTAACAAAATAAAATTTTCCTATAGTGACCCAAAATAGACCTCCGGTTCCATTTTGACTTGCAATTCAAAAGTTCTTTCTTTATTTCCGCTGTGGAAGCTCAAATAGATTAAGAAATATAGCAAACAACAAAACGGATAAACAAACAAGAAACAAAGAGAAATTTCAAAATGACAACGATGTCTTTGCGTCCGTAGTCCTTGAGACCATCAGTAGATTACTACAAGATGATGATAACTAGTCCTTGGAACAACAACACCCGCAGCTCCACTTAGTAGCAGTCATTTGCCGGCAAGCCAGACTAGTCTTTGATTTGCTTTTTCCACATTTCTTGAAACATGATTTCATACAACCCTGGCATGATACACCATCAACTACTCTACTTGTCCCATTTGAATTAGCCGCATCCCTCATTGGACATTCACTACCGTCTGGCGCAGTACCAGATGGAGGAGGAGTAGCCTTGTCTGAAATAATGATCAAGTAAGAAAACGTGAGATTTTGAAATTTCCAAATTAGATAACCGGATTAGTAACTGTTTTTTTTTTTCATTAGTGGAGTACTAATTTACAAAATAAAACAAGAATTAATTGAAGAAAATGTATATATGTGCTTACCAGTAGCTGCGGATGCAGTTATCAACAACAAGAGAAACCCAACAATGAACAAGACGGAGGAAGAAGAAATCTTTGACATGATGTTATGAAAGAAAAGCTTCTAGCTAGTTGATGTCTAAGTTTGGTGTTCTAAAATGTTTTTGGAGTAGTTGTAAATGAGTAATGAGATGATCTTGATTCTTGCACTCTCTCTATTTATAAAAGAATAGAAGCTCACTAAGCAGTCTGCAAAACTAGTTTTTTTTTTTTGTTTTTTTTTGAATAACGTATTACACATTCCCAATGCATAAACGTGTTGCAAAGAATCGCTTAATAATGATAGAGCAATAAAAAAAAAGGATTGCTTAATAATGTGTGTGTGGCCACGTGAACATGACTAGGAAGTAGGAAGTCCATGACTGCTTCTTGCAATCACCTGCTATGTTTATAATGGAGGCAAAAGAATAATTTATCAATATCATGGGTTGGATTGATTAATTAAGAATAGAATTTCTGCTAATGGTTTGTATTCGCATGGGCATGGTCGGTGTGTCAATCTTTGGTAAGAACGAGGAAACTGTTTTGATGAAGTTGAACACGTGAAATAGTAGAATAGGCGCAGTGGCAAAACCACTAGGAAGTTAGATTAGCTATGTAGGAGCATCCACACTGTACCCACAGTTACAGCTAGAATTCCATGATAAATTTAGAATGCCAAATTTAGTTGGATGGAGATTATATCAATTAATAAAAAGTCTATCTGCTTTCCTTGCCATACCCAATCCATTCTCTATCAAGTCGATTAAACCCAGTTACGACGATACCAAATACAGATATTTTTGTTGATACGAAGGTTATAATTGTGCTCGACTCCAGGCAAAGTCATAATTTCCGCCCGCTGGTTAAACGAAACTTAAAATACTGCTTTATTCATGCATTAATTGTAATGGCGTCTCATCAAACGAAACTCATGAATACGCTTGATTGTGGACGTGCTCTAATTTAACACTTAGTTGAAGTGTAGTCTAATCTCAAAAAGTGATCTTTGAATTGGATAATGAGTCTCTAGTTAAATCTATTAGTGAAAATGAATCTACTGTTTATTGGACTAATGAAGGTTTTATTCTAAATATTAAATGTTTATTTAGGAAAAACAATTTCTGGTTTTGTAAGTCTATTAATAGGTTAGAAAACAGTGTTACTCTCATGATCTAGCAAAAAGAGCTAGAGAAACGGGCTATGATTTTCAATTTAAAAATGATATGCCTTCTGTTATCAGAGATATTATGAGCAGAGAATACTCTCAGACTTCTATTTATTATGATTAATAAAACTTTTCATTTTAAATAAAAAAAAAATTCCACTCCATCAGATATTAATATTGATGCGGCCCAATAACAAGCGATAATCTTAGTTTCTTCTTCTCATAGCGTGATTTTATCTAACGCTTGAACTCAGGCGGTTTTAAATAGCCTGCTTCAAATTAACGCACATTCGGAAGATTTCACATAATTCAGTATTTGTGCTCTTTTGTGATTTTTTCTTTTCCGATGATTATCTTGTTGATAAAAAACAAAATATAACTAATGTATATATTTTGACTAAAAAAATTCCCCCTAATTAGATTATAATTTAAAATTTGCTCCACTCCTAAAATCTGTCGATGTGATTTAAAAATCTGACTCATCAGTCATGACCCACATTAATCTGCTTAGCTACTCAAAATGGTCTCCATGGCTTAAAAATTAGTCATGTCGATAAAATTCTAACATATCAAGTAATATTCTAATCGGTATAAACCTCCACGTTGAACGGTAATGAAATTCCCTTTTTTTAATTGGCCGAGAAAGGGTCTTTGGTCATTGGTGATTCTGGGAGGGACAAATGACAGCTTGTGATTGGCTGAAATAGTTTTGGATCATGAAAACCCCTCACATGAGTGGTTGTTCGGAATTAAAATAATTACACCATGTTTACACCAATTACTTAAATGTACCGGGTTACCGTAACCTACATCGGGTGATGTTCACTTTTGATAAACGGTTAGGGTTTATTTGGTGCCATCCAACGGATCAGATCTCTACACTTAACCCTAACAGTAAAAAAAAACACTTACCCCTAATTCTTTCCTCTTCTCTGCCGCAAATCAATTGCTTATCTTCCTCCCTGTTCCAAAGCTAGGTTTTGGATGTGTTTTGAAATCGGTGATGGATTTTTGTCGATAATAGGAGAAGAAATCAGATTTTATTCGAGAGCTGGAGAACCTGAGATGCATTTGATGGTGTTGGTGGCGAGATTAGAGAGGAATGGTTGTTGTGATTTCGAGAGATTAATAAGGGGTAGAACTTAATTAACAATATCAACCGATTTTGGGGTTGTGTTGGATTCGAAGTACTGGTGACCGTGAAACAGATAGAACATAGGTTTTGATTATTTGTGAAGTAAATATGGATATGGGTTATTTTGGTATCCACTGCTGGGAATAGGTCATGAAGATGCTGAAACAAATGGGAAGGGAAGTAGAGACGGGGTTGTGGTAGTTTGAAGAATAGATGGAGTTTGCTACTGTTGGTTTTCGAAGGTTCAAACGAGTAATACGTATGGCTATGGATGAATGGTATTTGATGATTATTGAATGATTTTATTGAATGAAACCGATTTTCCAAGTTTAAAACCAGAAACCCATTTTTTTGTCTATCTTTTTTTCAGGCAGAGAAACAAATTGTGGCGAAAGACTTTAGTGATCGGGATGTTCAAATCGATGATAGTGAATCAGTCTGGTTTCTCTTTCATTAATTTTTCTAAGGTTTAGTTAGTTCCTTTTGTGGTTGTAGTTTTAGTAAGGCAGTGTGGTTTGGTATATGATTTAGGAGTAAATATAATGATGGACATGTGGTTTCAGTTATAGCATGATAATGATTCCTTGAGTAGTATAGATAGAGTGGACCATCCACAACTGGGTGCTACCATTTGAAAGAACGTTTAATTGGGGGATACTTCCACAAATTGGGGGTACCATGTAAAATAAAATAGGGTCATTTTGAAGTATTTTAATAGAAACCTTATCCATGATAATTTTATAATCCCTAGTATGCCTTGATTAATTAGTTGTTAATTAGTTGTTAGTTAATTAATTATCTAAAATAAAACTTACGATTACATTCATAGTTAGTGTGTGATGTTATTATAGAGAAATAAGTAGAGGAGGAGGAATAGAAAAAGAACAGGTTTTTCGAAAAAAGTGAGATTTGAGAAGAGTGGATAGAAATAAATGAATCTAGTCAGGAGTTTGATGTTGGGGAACCTTTATATCAACAAGGAGAAGGGGTTTACGTTGCATTTGATAACGATTCTCAATTGTAAGATTTTGTATATAATGAAAATTTATCTATGAGAAAACCCTAAATCAAGAAAATTTTGAGCACGAAGGTTCAAGTGAAGAACCAACCCATGGAAATGAAAAATGTGAAGATACGAATTCTCCAAACACTCAAGTGTAAGTCCATATTATCTAGAAAGTGATTTTTTATGTTTGAATCGTCATGGATGCGCACTGGAAAAGCTTGTTTTCGGCATTGTCGATTTTTAATAACTATGCCGACTGATACAAGTCTTTATAGTATTCAAATATTACACAATGCTGGCAACAGGTATTCCCGTATGGAATATCTGGTTGGATATTCTGTCGGTATGGTATTAATACTTTGTATTATACCGACTGACCCCAAAAACATTCCAGAGTTTTTGGGGAAGACAAGAATGCCATTCGGCGCAGTAAACTATATTTTACTACGCCGACGGAGTCCAATAGTATGCCCAAAAGGGTTATTCTTGGACTCACAGTCGGCATAATAAGATCGAAAAATATCTATGCCGACTGGAATTACAAAATGACCAGTATTTTTCTAACCTTAGTCGGCATTGAAGATGTCTATGTCTATAATGCCAACTAAGAAATTTTAAAAATATAAGCCCTTTGAATAGTTACCTGTCGGTATTGTTGTTTAGTTATCGAGCATGCCGGAGTTGAAAAAATAATGAAGTAACTTTCATAGTATGTCGGCATTGATCGTAACTCTTTATACAATGCCGACTGAGCCCTTGTATATAGTTTTTGCCTTAAAATGTTTTATGTCGGCATTGATTTAAGTTTTCGACCATACCAACGTGAATCCTCTTTAGTTTATCTCTACTAATTTCTTGTTTATTATGGTTAGATCGTACTTGGCACATATGCAGATACTAAACCTTTGCAAGAGTTGGGTCCAGATACTTCAGAGTACTATGCGAATGATTTGGTAAGTTACGAAATTATTTTGAAAATATGTATCGACATCTGTTACTAGACATTTTTTTAATGAATATTAGACATATAACTTGTTATGTTTATGTGTAATGTAGGAATTTGCAAGTAAAGATGATGCAATCAAGTGGGCTATAAATATGGGTCTGAAGAATAAGTGTGTTCTAGTCAGAAACAATCAAGGAAAAACAACTAGGTTTGAGATGGTTTGTAAGAGAGGTGGGAAGTACGCTAGCTACAAGAAAAAGGGATATGTGTGTCCAAAGAAGACTAAAAGAGTATACAAGAGTATAACTAGAAAGGATGGATGCCCCTTTAAGCTTGTGTTTAATTTGAAAGAAAAAAATGGAAGAGTAGAGTGATATGCGGTCGACATAACCATCCGGATCCAAAGACCTTTGTAGGCCACTCCGTAGTTGCAAAGTTGAAAGACGATCAATTCAAGGAAGTAGAAAGATTGACTAAAACACGCACCACACCTAGCCAAATCCTCAACGGTATAAAAGCGAAGGATTCAACCAACGTGTCTTCTTTAAGTACTATCTACAATCCAAAAGCAACTATAAGAAGGCGGTAATGGCAAGGAAGGTCGGTTATGCAAGAATTTCTAAAGTTGGCAACCGATCACAACTACACACATAAGGAGAAAATTGGGTCGGATGGCAAAGTCCTTTAAATATTCGTTACATATCTGTTGATGGCACAATTGGATCAATCATTCTTCCCGGTTCTTATGATGGACTGTACCTACAAGACAAACAAATACCATATGTCATTGTTCAACATCATGGGTCATACATCGGATAAGGTAACTTCATGTTGGGTTGGTGTTTTATAAGAGACGAGCAGGATCATAGCTATATCTGGGCCTTAGAACAGTTGAAGTTACTCTTTCATGTCAATGATCTTCCAAGGGTTATTATAAGTGATAATGAACAAGCATTAATGACCGCGATTTCAGAAGTTTTCCCGGATGCCCAAAATTTTCTTTGTACATTCCATATAGGGAACAATGTGAAAAAGAATTGACTTGCGGTTACTGAACCACTAAAGAAGAATATTAAGAAGTCCAAGGAAGAAGAAGAAGAAGATGAGGAACAAGTTCGATTAAGTCAATTAGCACCCGAGGAACAAGAGAAAGAGAACTAAAGAGATTGTGGACAAACAATACAAACAAAATCATCTCAAATGGTTATGTTTTTGAGGTGAGTGGGGTGCTTGACTTAGTCCATCACCGAGGTTAGATATGAAGAGAATTTGAATTCGTTTATTGCTCATTTGGGGGAAAAGTACCCTAATGTTGTAAAATATTATAGAACTCAATGGTTGGATCCTTACAAAGAGAAATTTGTGCGGGCATGAACCAACCGATATAGACACTATGAAAATAAAGCCACTAGTATTGCAGAGTCCGCTAATGACCGATTGTTATGGTGGCTGAGGCAATGGAACAGTATTTCAAAAATGATATTGATAGAGTTAAGAAAGCATTTGAAAAAATCTCAATTAAGAGAACGACAACATATTTGAAGGATGAAAAGTTGCTCCAGGGAATAGAGTACAATGTGTCACATTGGGTGATATCGTATATGATGAGAGAATTAAAATGGGAGAGAGATAAAGGCCAACTGGATGATGTGTGTGTTTGTCCTATGGTGTCATCTATGGGTCTTCCATGTCGTCATATGCTTGTGAAGTATAATAATGTGATACCAATTGAGGCTATAGATCCGTTTTGGAGACGACTTTCTTTCACCCCTCCTTCTACAGAAAATGTCGGAGAAAATTGTTGGGATACTAACGAAGCCCGAGAATTCTTCAACACTTACGCAAAGGGAAACTCTTCCCAAAGGAAAGCCTATTGGTAGTCCATCGACCAAATTGTCTAGGAAAAAAGAAAGGAAAATTTTGAAACAAGAAACTCAATGTGAGACGGAGCGTGAGGATAGTAAGAAAACAGATCCATGTGCTTTTGAGATATTCGAAGCAATGTATGAAGATCAACCGGCTCCTCCAAAAAGAGGAAGGCCGAAGAAGGAAGCAAGTGCATCTACTCCGCAATATCAAGATGAGGATTCACAAGATATTCCCAATGTACATGAGACACCGATTCCAAAGAAGAGAGGTAGGACGAAGAAGGAGGTTAGTACATCAACTCCGCAACAAGAAGATGACAATTCTCAAGTTATTCCTAACCTCGAGGAAGGACCGGTTCCAAAGAATAGAGGTAGGCCAAAGAAAGAGGTTAGTACGTCAACTCCGCAACATCAAGATGAGAATTCTCAGGCTATTCCTAACGTTGATGAACAACCGGATCCAAAGAAGAGAGGTAGGACGAAGAAGGAGGTTAGTACATCTACCCCGCAACATCAAGATGAGAATTCTCAAGTTATTACTAACATTAATGAACAACCGGCTCTAAAGATAAGAGGTAGGCCGAAGAAGGAGGTTAGTACATCAACTCCACAACAACAAGATTACAATGCCCAAACTATTCTCAACGTTGAGGAATCACCGGTTCCTCCCAAGAGAGAAAGTACATTGAAGGAAGTTGTATCTCCGAAATTTCCTACTACGGTATGGAGATAATAAGGAAAACAAGAGGTAATATGACAACCCCAAGAGATCCGAAAACCGGTAAGCCGAAACGAACTTGTCATACCATAATAGAAGAGTATATAAAGCAACTTCTCGAGTGTATTCGTGAATATGTTATATCAACGGACGATGTGGATGGAGATGGAAATTGTAGTTATCATGTTGTGACCGAGCAATTAGGATACCTATATTCGGCGGACTCGTTGGGGATGACACAATGCCAACATGCAAGAATGATTATGGATGCAACACTATTCAAAAGGAAGAGTTTCTATGAAGGCATGGTGGACAATGAACAAGAATTCAATGATTTACATGCTCGTGTACTAGGGCCAAAGGAATCCATGGAATTCCTTCCGTTGTCTTATTGGATGAGAATACTGGTGTGTGGGCATCTCATAGCGGATACATTTAACTGTGTGATTCATTATTTTGCGCCTGGGAAGGGAAGTACGTTTACACCAAAATTTCAGCGGCATGAAGTTTCGTTGGGGAAGAGAAGAATTGTTATGGCGTTCGTGAACGATAACCATTTTACCGGTCTCAAGTTAAAGGAGAATTTTCCTTTACCACCGCTTGGTGCGATGACTAAAATACCGACAGCAATGCCCAATCACCCTAGTACTTGGATGACAAAGTATGAAGAAAATCACCAATTGTGGGATGCTTTAAGTTTATCCGTGAAGCGACCTACGGTAGTAATTGAAATGTTGTAAACTTGAGAGGATTCACTTTTGCAACTTAGTAAGAAATGGTTTTTTGTGGGAGTCGCTTATATTTTATATTTTAAACTATGAATGAATCACGATAAATGAATGCTATGGTTTTAGTTCAATTAATGGTTTGAAGTTTTGTGTCATGAATGGTTTTTAGATTACAGTAACGGTTGTCTTAAATATTGAACCTAATTCGGCACTGATATAACTATGTCGGCTCTTCGTCGGCATATGTAATATTACTTTCGAGCATGCCGAAGAAACCCTATGAATGATATGGCTATTATGTTAGGCACTATCGGCATTTTTATAATTTTAAATGACAATACCGACTAAGAGTCAGCATATCCTTGGTAGTGGAATACAATGCCGACTGAATCCTATATATGTAATGGAAATTATCTTAGATACAGATAGTATTGTTTTAATAATTAAGGACAATGCTGACGGACTGTCGGATTTGTATGGATAAAAATCGACAATGCCGACTTCAGCTGATAAGAATACAGACACAAGTTACTTATGAACTCCAAAATAAGCATGTTTCGATCATGCCAACATAAGGCTCGACAATGTCGACTATGCAGTATACAATACCGACTGTCACAAAATATGAGAAATTACATTGAATAACATTTAGAAATAGATTAATAAGATAATTAGATTCAAACTTGGAATAACTCGTAGTACATTAGAACGTGAAAGCAATATCATACTTGATCTTACTAAACACATTACATATTAAAACAATACCGATAGAAGAATTTAATAGATTTCCCAAGTCACTGAGTGTTTCTTTACAATCAGCATTGTCATAATATTGAAAATAATACCAACAAAAGGCTTTAATAGATTTCCCAATCTATTCCTATGTCAATCGGCATAGGATAACAAACTAAACCGACTGACTAGATTTTTGGTACAAAGTTTCAAATGGTTCAGTCAGCATTGTTATAAAGTTTTTAAACAACACCGACAAAAGCCATGCAAAATTTCTGAAACTAATTTAATGTCTGTCGGTATGGTATTCAACCTAAAATGTCACTAAATCAATACCGACAGTTGACATGCAAAATTTTCTGTAAATATAATTATGTTGTTGGTATGGTATTCAAACTAAAGATTCATCAAATCAGTGCCGACGATCTTAGTCGATATGGTCTTCATCTAAAAATCAATGCCGACTGACACTCTGAAACTACAATTGAAGATATGATTGTTCAAATTTAACCTATTTTAACAAGTTCAAATCAACAAAAACACCAAATAAATGATTGGGAACCACTTAATCTCTCATTGAAGTCATGTCTACAAGAGTTTGATTGTCTTCTTTTTCTTTTTCTTTTTCTTCTTCCAATTGATTTGCAATGTAGGATAGTTTATCTTTAAGATTTTTTCTCGCTTTTTGTTGAGCCGCCACAGAGATTCTGGGATCAGGTCCTGATCTAACACATTGTTTCTCCCTAGCCATTTTCTATTTATAGATGAAATTAATTGACGAAGAATTTGACGATTAATTGACGATGAATATGAAACGATTATGGAAAATTTATAGAAGTTTTAATGGAAAAAAGAGAACAAGGAGAAGAATAATGAGGAGGGAATAATGAGAGAATAAAGGAATATGAATATAAATATTTGATTTTGTAACTGAAATTGGGGGATACCTGATTAGGATTAGTTATTAAGATTAGGGTTAGAGGGTTTCATAGTAATATCACCAATACTAAAATTCTGGAAAAATCCCTTAGTAGGATTTCTAGGTTGGGCCAAATAAAAGTATCCCCTAATTTATGGGGCTATCCCCCAATTAAACGTTCATCTGGAAGGCTAGATGTCCAAAATGCTTCCAAGGCAATGAACTTAACCCCTTAACAACTCTGACTCTTATTAGAAACCAGCTAACGATTTCTTGCATCAAACAAAACAAGGTTATCCCGGTTCATAAACCAACTTTAGTTAAGAGAAATGCTCTGCAACTAACTTTACCAAATCATGGTTGTAAAATTCAGTCCCACTCAATATACAAATGCATCAATAAAACTGCATGGATTGCTCTTTGGTTGAATAATGAGAATGAGCGTAAAATAGGCAGCACAGAGATTAGGTACATGGCCCTTAATGTGGTTTGGCCCTCATGGAAATATGATATGGTATCTATTTTGTAAGGTTAGGATTGTTAGTCAACAAATGGTATCAATTTCAACTGTTACCAAGACTCCAATGTCGATCCAGCCCAGTTCATGCCGATTATAGACCTTTAAACACCGATTTATACCTAACAAAGGTACTTCAAGAATCATCCGAAATCTCAAACCCCTTTGATTCTCTTATGTTAGGGCATCAGAAGAAACTACTTCTTTCTGTTTCTAATATCCTTTTTTAGTGATAAATGTTATGACATTTTTACATTCTTTAATTGTTCGAGTTTGCAGATTGAGCTTCAGAAAAGGGAGTAGATGCAGTAAAAATTCTGCTGAAAAGAAAAGTAGTAACTGCCTAGCTGTTTGATAGGTATTGATTGATTTTTGTTTTTTGTTTATTTGGGTAAATTTGGTTTGATTTTTTTTTTTGGGGGGTTGTTTGAATTTTTCTTGGTATGTTTTAAAAATAGTCAGTAATCGACTGAACAATTAGCAGAGCATCGAAAGCTTGGACCTTTCATGCAAGTTTTCCCTATTTGCAGTTGAGTTATTAGTTATTAGCATCCTCTGTGTAATCCGGCTCTATAGGTGTAGATGATGGGTTTTTGACACGGATAAAATAGTAAAATTATCTCTTAAAACTCGAGTCTGAGAAAATATTAAACCTTAGGCAGGTGCTTATCCTTGTCCTCTCTCAGGTGCTTATCACTGTCCTCTCTTTGTATGTATGGCCAACTATATAATGAGTCAACATGCATTACTATACAAAATCGTTAGAATAGAACTGGTGGTTACTATGACATTCCCAGATTTTCTATGGTTTTTACATAAAATCTCAAGCTACTTGATTAAAAGAGCCACAGGTATGCTCAGACACCAAATCAAGAATTGTGCTAAACACAAAACATAGCTTCTACTAGATAAATTTAGCCTTGGCCACGTCAATCCTTTCTTAAGGAAACAACCAATGGCATAAAAATCCTTCATCTAACATCCAATGCTCAAGCAAATAGCCCAGAGGTTTAAAAACGCGTTTTCACGTTAAGCTCATTAGAGATATCGTGATCTGGGAGAAATTGGTGATGAATTTAGGGATGAATTATATACCAAACTCTTTGTATAGATGTCATCTATAACGCGTCAAAATTTCCCGTCAATCGGACAAATGAGCTAAGAGATATGATCAAAATAGTCAACTAAGTCCCAGCTGAAAAATTCCTGAATTTTTCCCGACTTTTGTCTGTTTTGTCTTTTTGAGGCTCTGAACGAACTCAAAACTCAAACCCCTCCACGATAGGAGATACATTGTGTTCCTGGCATGAAAAATTTGGAGTAGATCATCAAAAATGGACTCCGTATGAAGATTTTACAGCGTTTTCAGCGAAACCCTAAATCTGAATTTTAAGGGTTTCGAAATTTCTTAAGAAATCTCTTGTCCATCCAAGTCCAAGGGGCGGATGCCCCCTTACCTTGTCCATCCAATTCCAAGGGTTGGACGCCTCCTTACCTTGTCCTGCTTAGGACATAAAGCTTGTCCTGCTTAGGCTTCAAAACATATGCGTCTATGTCTCAAAAGATATTTCCAACCTTAATTAGGGTTTGAAAAACAGTTTTGCAACACTTATAAACGTTGCAAAAGTGTTTCAAAATTTCAAACACTTATTTCGAAAATAGGGAAGCTAACCCTAATTTTTCAAACACGTCTTGTCCTCTTGCTCGTGTGTCTTGCTTCTCAAAGTCAAGCTTGCACGCCTACTCAAAACTAAGCGTGGACATCATGCTTCTCTCTAAAAATTCTGAATTTTACTTTCTTGCCCTTAATATGTGAGACGGATCACAAGAGTAAAACATGAGATTGTAGCCTTATGGTCTGACTCTTTCAAACCCTAATTTTTAAAGAGAGGGAGACATCTCTACCTCTCTTGCTTCTTACCAACACCTCTCTTGCCTCTTTAGCAAGACGTCTCTACCTCTCTTTCTTACGTCTCTACCTCTCTTGCTTCTTGCATCTCAATCAGAAATCAAGTTCACACGACTTGCTTCTTGTCAAGATTGACAATTTTACTCTTTTACCCTCAATGTGTGAGGCTGAGTAAAAAGAGTAAAATATGAGTGTCCTGCTTCTTATAAAAATATGAGACTCTACTATTCACGTGAGGACAAGCTTGGCCTCCTCCTCTTATATTCACGTGAGGACCAAACTTGGCCTCCTCCTCTAATATTACGTGAGGACAAGCTGGCCTCCTCCTCTTATATTCATGTGAGGACCAAGCTTGACCTCCTCCTTTTCTATTACGTGAGAACAAAGTTTGGTCCCCTCCTCTTATATTTACGTGAATATTCTGGCTTAATATTTTAGGGTTTCGACAAATCTCAAAAATCCTAAACTATACTAGGCTTATCACAAATATTTTTGTATAAGGTCTCACATATAATCTCATGCTCAGCAGCATACGCTTGCTTCTATAAAATAAACATGTCAATACACAATTGACTAAGATGGGCACACTGCTCCTCACACACAAATAAATACATATTTATCTTATTCTAGCCTGCTAGACTCGTCAGTTAGTCAAGCAGGACACATCACATTTATTTTATTCTGCTACACTCATAAGCTTAATTAGTATTAATTAATTCAAATATTAGTTAAGTTGGTGATTAAAATTGGATTATAGTTAGTGTTAGATGGTAAGAATTAGAGTAGTTTTTTTTGAAAGTTTGTAGAAAAAGAAAAAAAGTTCGGAAAAACTAGGGTTTTGTGATTTGGTAGTAAAAATAAAAATTTATAGTGACGTTAAAGATTCTAGTGGTTATGAAGAAGTGGGTGCATCTACGTATCACCAATCAGATTATAGTGAGTTTGATCCTACCAATTTGGATTATTTGTTGGATGAACAAGAACGTGTAAACCAAGGCATATTCGATGAATTTACTCAAGCAAATGAAGAATGTAACCGGGAAAGTAAAAATTTTAATGCTTCCAATCGTCAAGTATACGTTCTAAGGATCTCGAAGCATGTTTTTGAACCTTATAATCTCCCAAAAGTGGAATTTTTTCTAAATTTTGAGTTATTTTCTGGCTACGTACTACCCAGAATCGGTGGATACAATGACATGGAATCATCACCATCTCCATGATCTTCATCAAGTTGATAAGGATCATCTTTAATATTATTTAAAATCTCAACATTTGTTGCTTCATTCGATGTTGAAGCTGTTGCTAGTAAGTACACTTCCGATGAAGTAATCGACTTCGTAGGTGGTGGTGGTGGTGGTGGTGGTAAACTGGAAGACGGTGGTGGTTGTTGTAGTAACTCAAATATAGAAGGATGAAAATTACTAGTATTAAAATCATCATCAATCCCCAACAAATCCATAAACCCTTGAGAAGAAGAAGAAAAAGTTCCATGATAATCGATTTCAAATGTACTTGATAAACAAACATTATGATTCTCCATATTATCTGATTCATATTAGTCCATCATCAGAAAAGGATGAAGAATTTTGTAAGGTTGGATGGGATGATTCAGTAGAGATGTTTGTTTTTATGCGTGTGGGATATTTGGCTATTTTTTATTAAGATTTAGCATTCTGATAATGTTGTTTGAAAAAATATTTCAGGACCTGCGACTGCAATTAATGCATCCATACACACATTTGGAAATACTTCATCAAGGCTAATGCATATATTTGGAAATACTTCTAGAAAACTATCCATTTGTATTGAAAAATCAATAGAATGAGGACTATGGAGGGTTTTTTTTTGATGGTGTGGTAACATGGGACACTCATCACATAATCTACCAATTCTTGCTCTTTTAAATGAGTTAGTATTACTTCTTTCAACTTCTTTAAGAACATTGATGATATTTTTACAATCGACAATCTCTTTATTCCACTATTAAGTTGCATTGGTTCTTCATTACCATCTAAAAAATAACTAAAAAATCGAAATGGCCAAATGCCGATGTCTTCCTTCACACCATGATGAATCCATTCTTTCACCCACTAAAAAAGTAGCTTGAAAAGAATAAGTGTTTAACCAGAAATTAGAAACTTAAAATTCCTCTTTACATATTAATTTTTTTTACCTAGCATTTATCCACATTTTTTAAATCCTAAACCGATTTTCAATTTTAGGCTTTGCAAAAATCCAATTTTTTTTGTCAATTTACGGATTTTATCACTGTCAAATTTTTGAAGAAAAATATTATACTAAACTCGGTTTATACAAAAAAAGTTTATGGTATGATTTTTTTTCTTTATTGTAATGCATATCCTCTTTACATATAAGTTTTTATTTATGATATACAGTTTCCTTTCTGCATATAAATATTTGATAGTAATACGTATATCTGTTAATATATAAGTATTACAAAAAAAGTAAAAAAAAATCATAATAAAACTCGATAATGTATTCATATTATCTTAATACATTTACTATGTGCACTAATACTAATTTGATTTTAAAAGTTTGTCCCATGTGTTAAAGACACAATGCCCAATAAAATAAAATAAAATCTCGATATAATTTTTTAATTAGATATTGATAAATATTTACAGGAGGACAAAAGTGACATGTTTTTTGGTTGGAAAACTAACATACCCTAACTACCATAATACCTAAAAATACGAGTCAACATATATTTTAAAAAGTTTTATATATAAACACAAATTAGTAGTTTTATATATGTGTTAATACTATTTTTATCAAAATAAATAAATATAAACACTAATTTTTTGTAAACAATATACGAAGGATTCAAAGATATATGTTATAATAAATAAGTTTATGTTGTTCAATTCGACCTTTTTTTTCCTTTTAATTGGCTCAATACACCCATCAGTTCTTTCGATTGTTCTATGTTCATCTTATATAGCAGGCTAACCTAGAAATTTATATCATCTAATATTTTGTAATACTATTATATGATAAATTATATAAAAACAATAATTTTGAAGGAAGTTTTATATAGAAGTCCCAAACTCTCTATTTATATAGAACTTCATTTTTGATTTCATCTCTGACCGTTAATCTTTATCACACCAGATATGGTTTTGAAGGGTTTATCAACTTGAACTGCATTTTGATCACCACAAAACCATCGTTGATTACCATCTTCAGAGAAAAAACTACGGATGTAGGAATAAACTATTCATCAGCTGTCAAACCAAGTAGAGCTATCTAGTGATGCAATTGGAGGACAATCAGGGTAAAAAATGTATCAATAGTCACAGGACACCCATATTTATGATATGTCGAGTTGTAAGCATTTGGATCAAGCGAAGGACATGGCACTGGCACTGGCTGTGGATTCCCTGTATAGGAATCCCGAGTATGATGCGCATCTAAGGAAGTTCCATCTAAGACACCATCATGGTCAATTTTGAATGTCGTCGTCAATTTTGGCCACCTTTCCGTAGCTGGTTGTATACTGCCAACATTTAACAAACCAAGATTTTTTTTTTGGTCCCATCCCTGTTCGTAAAACCGAAACGTAAAACTTACTGGTAACTCGTTGGTTGTTTTGAAAATATAGTCTTCTTGAGCCGAAAATATCGTGTTTCGCATAATCAAAGTTTTCCTTCCAAAAGGAAGCTCAACTGCAATATCAAATGACGCCACATCGAAGAGTGAGTCTCTGGTAAGTTTCTCATTCACATCTTGTCTTCTCAAAAATGAGGCTAGAATCAGGGCCGTCTCTGACATTTAGATGATCCTGGACAAGAAAAGCTTGGCATGCTTTTTGATGCAATTTTTTCTCTATGCATTCGGAATTAGTTTTTTTCTTTTAATAATCCACTTATAATATTGAAATTCTTTATGCCAATCACATCATTAGTATATTTTATAAAACCTACATCATACATAAAAATGAACTTATTTCAAAACTTTGACGATCTAAAAAATCTTGTAAAAATGATCGCGGAAATACTAGTATCTTTATTTAAACTTCGATCTCCTTTCATTGCATTATTGGCATTCTATTGCTATCAAATGATTCAAACTATTGTAAAAACTAAAAACTAATAAGGATTTCAATAAGAATTATCAGACAATCAAAGTATAAGCTGTGAAACGTACTAGATGTAAACAATTATTCAAACCAGACTAATTTGTGCATTAAATGGAAACACCGACGCTTGGACTGATTATTTTTTTTCCCGTTGTTTCAATTGAATTTGAGGTCCTCTAGGGTTGTCCAACCAAATAATAACTTGATATATACGTGATGTACTAGTTTTGAGACGTTAATTAAGCGATCACGAGTTCATCAGATCATGTATTCACTGAACTTTTCACATTTAGGAGTTTCCTGTTTGCTTAGATCTTGAATCGTGACTACCTAAAAACTATTGGCCGTCAGAATACTACCCATAATAGCCCAGGTTGCCAGGCTTCAAAGCCGGGCCTGGCTAGAGTGGCTACTTCTTCTGGTCATCTTCTTTGATATGAATAACGGCAACACTCAATGATCCCCCTCCAAAATCGACAAACAAAACGTTCTCTTCGGACTCTTGTACTTGTTGAGAACTTTTTTGCTTCTTAGGAACCTGATATTCAATGTTCAAATCGATACATGTTCTCTTATGAACAATATAATCGATAGCAATCGCAGATGTTTCATTCAAAAGCCTAATCACATTCAAACCAGCTCTTTTTGCAGCATCTTTGAGTTATTTTCTTTGAGAATCATTACAAAGACAGGGCATACTAATCACATAATCTATAATATCTTCCTATCCTAGATGTTTTTGTGCCATTTTCTTTAATTCCTTAAAAAAAAAACAATACAATCTCAATAACAGAAAACCTCTTTAACCCACCACTATATTGAATATCAATCCTAGGTTCTTCATTATCATCGAACTCAGGACTATAAAATCGAAAAGGCCAAAGACCGATGTCTTACTTTACACCAAAATCAAGCATTCTTTTACTTATCAATCGATTGACTTGAAATAATGTGTACACAGGATTCAAAGTTACTTGATCTTGAGCTTGGTTTCCAAAGAGTGTCTCAGTAAGATCACGACCAAACTCAATGAGAGAATGAGTGATAGCTATTACTTCAACGACGCCATTTCTACATATCCCAACTCTTGAATTTATAGTCCCTAGATCGATACCAAAAACTGACTTCATGACTAGTGTGATTGAGAGAAAGAATCTGAGGGTTTGAGAGATAGAGATAGAGAGTTGCAGAAGAAAAGAGAAAGAAAATGATAGGAAAAAAAATTGTACATGAGGATTGTAATGGAAAGTATACAGTGGAATTGGTTTTGAGAGAGAGCTTTGGATTCAAGAAAAACAAGAAAAGAAATTGTAGAAATATAGATAGAGAGGTGATGTTGTTGTTAGTGGATTGTATTGTATATTTGTTACAAAGAAGAGGTGATCGATGGTGATACATATGTAACTTTATTAGTACCAGGAGGGAAAATAAAAGAAAAGAAAGATACAACAGACGGTTAAATGGAAACGAATTTAAAAATTGTGTTATTATGGGTAGTACTGTAAGTGGAGACTAAGATGTATATATATATATATATATATATATATATATATATCTTACTTGTGTACCGTTGGATCATTTCAATTTATGGCTGTCAACTTTAGGATGTTGTCTTGCTGAGTTATTTTTGTTTTTACTTTAGGAGTGTTTGGAATTCGAAAGATCCTTAGGCTAGGTTTGTGTTTGGATGTGAAGATATGATTCTGTTTGGAAAAAAAAAATGTCCAACAAAATGCTACTCCATCAAGTGAATGCTTAAATTGAGTCGAATTAATGTAACCATTCATAACTAACGATGCAAAGTTTGAATCATATAACAATTTTTTGATATAGTGATAAAAGAAATTTTGAAGATAACTAAACGTTGTTATCTTACGGTTGATGATGAATGATTATGACAAGAGGTAAACGAGTACACTAAGTGAATTAATGTTCGGTAACGATGAACGACTCCTTAATCATCCTCTCATTCTTATTATTTTTAGTTAATAATTCATAAACCCCCTTTTAGTATTTATTATTGTTTGCTAATCTAAATAACACATCACTTATATAACTCTATGTGGGAACGATCCTTACTACCGTTATATTACTAGTTAATTAGTAGGAAATACATTGATTAATTTGTTGCACTTACGATACAAATCATGAGTGTTCCTTTAGCATAGAGAATCAATCTGTTGTAGTCCCCCTTCGATCCAGAAATGTCGTAGCTGTAATTCCTTTGCCCACTCAGCTGCTTTTCCCATGGCTAGAGCTTCTGTATCTTCTGGACTAAAAGTTGTAAAGTATCCAGAGCACCTGAAGAATTTTTCAAGATTAGTCCATATCCAAATAAAGGAAATCCTGCTAACCAGGAAGCATCTACATTTATTTTCAAGTTCTCTCATATGGGTGATGTCCATCTTTCTCGGACTTTATTTTTGTTTTTGTAGGTGTTGAGCTTGTGTCCTTAGGGGACAGTTTCCAAAAGTTAGGATATCTTTGAACCCCTATGGATGTACTCAGACTAGTTTTGCTTTTTCCTTAAAATATACGGTTACATCTTTCTTTCCAAATTAGACAACATTTAGTTGTCATGATATGGATATCCAGATTTAATTCTTTTCCTGCAATCCAATTTGAGTAATATTCCACAAAAGAGAGATTACTATGATAATTGAACTGTGAAAATGTTTAGGGGGTAACAACAAGACAGATTTTGCGAAGGAACATTCGGAAAACAAATATCTTATTGTTTCAGTATGGTGGTTGCAGAAAATACAATCTGTATCGGTATTATTCATGAATTGCCATATTTTTTGTCTAATAGGTAAAATATTATATATACATTTCCATAGAATTTTTTTAATTCTTTGAGAGATTTTTGATTTCCAGAATTATTTCCAAAATAATACTTTTTGAAGATCTAATTCCTCCTGATTTTGGATTTTCTCATAGAAAGATTTAACTGGGAGTTCTCCATTTGATGTTAGGGTCCATCTTAATTTATCAGTGTCTATTTTACCTAACTCATTTTTCCTAAGTCTAGTGTTTAAGATCAGTTGTACTATATTTTCTTGAAAGTTTGTTCTTATCGTTTGTTCATTCCACTTTAAGTTATTAGAGTTTAATAACTCGGAAACAAGTGTTAAGTTATTCTGTTGTTCATAACCTAAAAAAACTAGGTTATATCCTAATCATCTGATCCATTTATCTGACCATATATTTTATTTTCCTTCTCCTACTTCCCAAACACTATATTTATATACGAGTTCAATTCCCTGAAGTACGTATTTCCAAAACCATATTGCAATATATAGTTTTTTCTTTCCCCTGGAAAACATTGGTATTCCTAAAGTATGTATTTTTTTAAAAGTAGATGCTCAAAGGGATGTTGGATTGTTTATGAGTCTTCAGGCTACCTTTGAAATCATAGCTTAATTAATATTCCCAGCATCTCTAAACTCTAGCCCCCCACCCCCAAATATAAGCAAAGGATTTTGGATAAAACTCCTTAGTGTTTGATAGTTTCCCCCACAAAAAATCCCTTTGTAAAGCATTTAGTTTTGTAGTTATCTTTTTTGGTAAGATAAAACAACTCATCTAGAAGGTTGGTATACTAGCCAATATGGATTTATTTACCACTACACGTCTGGCTTGGGCTAACTCCCTTCCACCCTTTAATTTTTGTCCCATTTTGATTTTTGACAATGGTATAAAAAAATTAATTTATATTTATCGATAAATATAGGTAGGGCAGTATATGGTAATGGTTACCCGCTGGAACCGGGCCGAAACGAACTGATTACAAGAAAACCGAACCGAACCATTTACTAATGGTTTGGTTTTGGGTTAAAATATTAAAAACCGAGGGTAATGGTTGTGGTTTTGGTCTGATCTAAAAACCAAACCGAAAACCAACTGATAATCCGATTATTAAGGCTGTTGATATTATTTCCTCTAAATTTAATCTTGGCCATTGAAATACAATCTTATAAACCCACTCACCACTCCTTTCGACCTAATTTTTTCTCTTTTGCAGTTCATTTCCTCTTCTTTTCTTCCATCACAACAACAAACCGCTGCCATGGATGTGAATCACCACCACTTCTTCTTCTTCCACTAAACACCACACCGGTTACACCACCTCCTTTTTATTCTTATCCTATTTTTTCTTCTTTTTTTTCCAACATTTTTCTTCTCTTCTTCACTTCTTTTTCTTCTCCAACCCTAATATTCACTCACCACCATAAATTCAGACGAATTAAACAACCCAATCGATCATTTTATTCATTCAATGGCATATTATATCATTTGATTTACTTGTTTTACTAATTTTTCATGATTTTAGTTTAGAAATTCAAAAGTTAGGGTTTTACAAAGTGTTTATTGACTGTTGATTTTGATTGGGTTTTTATCTTTTTTTCAGTTTGCAGACGGAGAAGAGGTGGTGGTGGTGGTGGTTGCTGGTGGTAGTGGATTTAGTATGCTGCAGTGGTGGTGGTGAAATTGTTTACTCCTGTTTTGATTACAATCATCATTTGGTGCCACTTTTTTCAAGATTTTGTTTGTGCAAACATTATGACTTCCTATGATTTCAATTTCCCAAATTAGGGTTTGTTTAATTTGAACTGTTTTTGCTTATTTAGGGTCCTCTGATTTCAATTTCTCAAA
This sequence comes from Papaver californicum, assembly GCA_023531435.1. Taxonomy (NCBI): domain Eukaryota; kingdom Viridiplantae; phylum Streptophyta; class Magnoliopsida; order Ranunculales; family Papaveraceae; genus Papaver; species Papaver californicum. The sequence goes on along the minus strand of JAJJMC010017794.1, from coordinate 3,077,644 downwards.
TTAGGGTTTCTTTAACTATAACTGTTATTGCTTATCTTTGTTCAAATATGTGGATTTGGGTTTCTTTAGTTTTCATGTTCTCATGGTATTTTCTATGTCTTTTTTGTTCCATTGACTTGTATGTATTTGATCGTGTTCTTGTTTCCCTGTTGACATTAAGGAGAATCGAAAGACTGCTAATAGAAACATTTTTCTGTCTAATTTGTTCCTAATTCTCTATATTGTTAGTGCTCGATTTTGTATTTATTGTGTCATTTTATGTGTTTGTAGGTATTTTTGGGGAATAAACATTTGTGGAAAAATTAACTCAAAAAGTTATTAAAAAGGCACCCGGGAAAATTATTAAAGGCACCCATGTTAATTGATAAAGGCACCCAACTTTTCGATAGGGGCACCCCTCCTTCATTATTCAAAAATTCGAAAAAGGGCGGGAACCAACTTCTTACGTGAAGAGTTCATGAGAGGTTGAAATCGATTTTTGAGGGATTTTAAAGAGTTTAAACCTTATCAACATGAAGCAACAATCATTAGAGGATGAAACACATAAATTACAAGATCTTAAAGCCGTGAAACAAGCTGAAAAATCCATTTGCAGTCGGAAAAAGAGTTTCACCCTGATTCGGATTTACAAGAATTAAAGTTTGTTTTGTATTGATCTTTGAGTCCTTATCGATTAAGGATGAGTTATTAGGGTTTGTGGAACCTATTAATAGCAAAGAGGAGGAAGAAAAATCAGGCAGGGAGGCTCGGGAAGAAAAACAGGAGAAAAAGAAAGAAAGTTTTGCTGCTAGTGAAGAACATGGATACGACGACGATTTCTTCAAATGAACAACAAAGTTTATCTTCAGCTGCAACGGTTTCCTTCAACCCATCTGCAATGTTATCTTCACTTTGCAATATTTATCTTCAAGCTCCATTGCAACAGTTAATCTGTAACGTCCAGAAAACGTTACAAATTTCATGTTTTATTATTTTTAGCATCTTTTCTTCTTCTCAAACACTTTTGAGCCATGTACCAGTCTTTTGAGGGTGTTTTGAGCATGATGAGCTAAACCCAACCACTGGGACAATGGAGGAATCCATATTTCATGAATGATTGGTAACTATTTTGGATTCTTAATGACTTTTGCATTGATTTTTAATTGATTTATGATTTTTCTTAACTAGTTGTGATTTTGTTTGATGGTGTATGCTGGGACTTAAGAGCTTTTGATGCGCCATGCTTGTGATTTACAGTTAATTTTTTAGAACCTACTTTTGGCAAAGAAACAGAGTCAATAAAAGAGCTATAATTTTTAAAGAATCATTGTAGAAATCATTCAGAAGTGATTTTGGTGGAATTTTGAGTTCCAGTTCTTCCCAATATTGTTAAAATCTTTTACTTATTTTCTAGTTTAATTAAATATTAGGTCTAAAACGAATATTCACAAGTCTCAGCGAACGAACTATTTTTACCACTTTTCTAAAACGACCAAGTTTTTGGCGCCGTTGCTGGGGACTTGTTTTTAGATTTGTTTTTAGTTTTTTTTTTAGGTTAGTTTAATTAGATTTTTATTTTTATTTGTTCTATTTTACGTTTTTGGGTATTTTTCCTTAAATTACAGGTTTTGGATCAAAAAGAAATTGGAGCCAAAGATTATATTGATTGATTAAAGACTTGGATTCAAAGATAAATCGAAAAGAACGGAAAAAGTAGAAAATTTTATTTTATTTTTTTAGTTAATATTTTAGTTAATTTTTAGGGTTTTATTTATTTCTTTTTTTAGAAAACTGTATTAGGAAATCTTTTATTATTTTTGTAATTTTTCTTTTATTTTTGGACTTTTTCTTTGGACTTTGGACTTTAATTTTTTGGGACTTTTGGATATTATTATTTTTTAAGTCCCACGGAAGGGTATTGTTGAATATAAACTGCAACGGGGAAGGACAACAATTACGATATTGTCTCAGCCCCTCGGCTTCGTATACTGACATAGGAGTCGGTGGCCTGAATCGACTTTAATGGTTCATCGCCCGTATGGTACGGGAGATAAAACTCTATCAATCCACGAAACCCCTGCAAGTGGATTTTCTGTATTCCATCGTAATGCATATATGTTGAGGACTGAATACAGATTTATTTTCTAGTAAATGGAAAGAACTGTCCATACAAGATAAGAACTCGGATTTCATCATCGTTTCCTTCTTGCCCGCTTTAGGAACACGTTACCAAATGCGAACCTAAGTCTTAAAATTTAACTAGAAAGATACCGATAGGGTAACAAGCTTATTGAAAAATCATTCAAAAGGACTGTATTGGTACCACCATCAACCTTTTGGAGGTTATTGCTCATACCAGGGTGATCCCAATTACTATTCATATACACACCCGTCATGTAAACATGAAAATGAGCAAAATTCGAGTTCTTTGTCTTGGAGGGATGCCCTAAAGCATGTTGATCTAGTCTTTATAATGAACCTATTATGCCTCTAGAAGAATCACTCAAGAAGTTATCTGAGATGACACATATGTTTGAATTAAGTGTTAGAGGAACAAATAGTAGTCCAACTCTTTCTCTAGAAGAATCACACGAGCAGTTGCGATCTAGTACTCCTTATGATCCATTTGTTTCTCTAGAAGAATCCCTCAAGCAGTTAACTGAGAATACAAATAGGTTCGTATTACGTTGGGGGGCGGGGGGGACAATTAGTAGTCTAACTATTTCTCTAGAAGAATCCTTCAAGCAGATGACTGAGATTACAAATAGATTTGCATTAAGCGTGAATGAAAGCCTTGTAAATATAGAGCTACCCTTGATAATTATTCACCTAGTCAAAAGGACGAGGATAGAATTGGTAACACTACTTATTTAGACGAGGTTCAAACATCTTCATATTATTATGATGATGAGGATAGTATTGACGAATAACTTGAAATATACAGGCAGAGTGATCAAGAAATTGTCACTCCAATTGTGCTTCATGATGATAGTGTTATTCCTGGTTCAAATCCAAATAATTTTAATGATTATTCACATATTCAAAAGGAAGAGGATTTGACTAGAGATACTATTGTTTTAGACGATGTATAATTCTCTTCTTTTGAAGCCGATAATGGTTTAGAGGAACGGGTTTATCCTGAGAATACTATTTTAGAGTGCGGCTATTTAGGAAAAATAGTCTTAGATAACAAAGATAGACTCGTAGAGATTTTAAATATGAGTGAGGATGCACCACCTGATTATAACCTAGAAGAAGCAATTGACTATTTTCAGGAATCTGACGATCTAGAAATTAGGAAAAATGTTACTAGTCTATCTAAAGACACTAAAAACTCTAAGTTTGGGGGTGACTATCATTCTCCATGTGCTTTACCTTTGAATCTTAGAAAGGTCCCTAACTTGGGACTTGGCATTTGCACCTCTACCATTTTTCAAGATCATCTTCAAACTAGATTCCCTGATCCTGTTGATGTCCAGAAAGAAAAACAGTTGTTAGAAACCCATCATCTGGTCGATGTAGTTTACCTAAGAAATAATACCAAGATTGACTTTGTTTTCCCACCAAAAATTTTCTTTCATATGTGAGAACGTATGAATTTCAAATGTGTCATTTATTAAGTTTTGAGACTAAGCCTAGTTACTATAGGAAATTAGAATTGACACATTTTCTTAAGAATGACCACCATTTTCATTTTAGTCAACTGTGTGGGTCAAATATGATTAACTTTGTGATCCATAATTATTCAGGTTATTATTATGCGATTCTAAGTTCTTAGTTGAGTTACTCTAGACTTTACAACTTGATCCTGTTGATCCTGCCTACGAGGAAATCCATCCCATGAAAATATTTTATCTAGACCCTTTTATTGAGCCTGAACCTGAACCACAACTAGATGTAGTTGTCTTAAACAAAAGACTAGATAAGGGTGTGTTCGGTTTGTTCAATTCTTGGCCTGTTGCAGTTTTCTTTTATTTGTGATAACACTATTTGATTCAGATGACCCATAGTTGTTTTGAATATTTCTATATGATTTTATGAGGTGACTAATTCTTTCTTAGTCTGGCTGAAGACTTCAAACTTAGCACTTCTTGGGAGGTAACCCATGCTCATGCGACACGGTAATATCTTTCCTTAACTCATTTCCTTCAATTGGTAACAGTTTCTCCTTGTTCATGTATTTAATCATTCATCTTTAGAACATTGATGACAATGTTAGATTTAAGTTTAGGGGTAAGGGAGAAACTTTTATTGCAATAATATGAAACTCCAAAGTCTAGAAACTTGTGAACAATTCAGGATGACACTAACCATTTTAGGTAGGTGGAAACTTAGTTATTTTTCTATAGGAGTTGGTGTGCCCAGCTAAATGGTCTATTCATAAAAGGATGCCTAGCTCGGGTGTTAGAAATAACATGATAGTTGTCACCATATCTCGGAGTCTATCGACTATATCACTTTCTGTTTTTTTTTTTGCAATTTTTGTTTCTCTAAGTGATTTGGTAGGGCACCAGTATCGAATTGTTATCACCCCAGGATGAAGTATAGTGTTTGAGATTATTTAGACTATGATTCAAAAATAATAATAATCAAGTATTGACACTTTGATAGGAATACGTGTGTGTTTTCCCTGTCTCCGTCGCCTAAGCAAGCGTGGAACGCATGATCCATGAGAACTATCGTGTAAGATGCTAATAAGGATCATGCGCTTGGATTCATTTGATCCAATCATGTTTTCAGTATATTTAAATAATAAAGATAGTTGTTTAATTTTCAATAAATCGATCGGTGGGACCCTTGTATATACCAGTTGAGTCGATATTAGTATAAGGAGTAAGACCAATAAGAGCGCATCTCAATCCATTAGGATTGATCCTGGCACTGACCTTCAGACAGATATGGGAAACACCGTTCACCTTAGTCAACATGCACAAACTTCATCATCTCCATATCCATCTTCTAAATCTTTTCATGTGATTGAACTTTGATAGATTATGAGTATCGTGATTGAACGACTTTCTGAGTAGTGCTTTGTTTTCTTATATATGAATTTTAGTATGCTTGAGTAAAAACTCGTGTACAACAGTTGGACTCATATAGGGTAATGATTCCCATAGCCGAAGAATTTAATATGCCAACTAAATAGCTTGTTTAGTGTTTAACCTCAATCGTTCACAGGTAGATAGGGTTTGAAGTCGAAGGTTTTGTGGGTATACCTCTTGTAAACCCTCACGAGACTATAACTCGTCCGATAGGGACACCTATGGGTTTAAAGTCTTATTTCATATGCTAAATATAGTCGCGATTCCTGGAAAAGTGAGTTAGGATTGTTATTTTATTTTTAGATTAGATTTGCTCGAGGACTAGCAAATAATAAGTTTGAGGGTATTTGATAGACACATTTTGGTGTCTAATTTGTTCCTAATTCTCTATATTGTTAGTGCTAGAATTTGTATGTATTGTGTCATTTTATTGTTAGGAAATAAACATTTGTGGAAAAATTAGCTCAAAAAGTTGTTAAAATTACTAAAGGCACCCATGATGATTGATAAAGGCGCCCAACTTTTCGATAGGGGCACCCCTCCATCATTATTCAAAAAATCGAAAAAGGGAGGGAACCAAATTCTTACGTGAAGAGTCCTGTTTTAGGTTGAAATCGATTTTTGGGGGATTTTAAAGAGTTTAAACCTTATCAACATGAAAACAACAATCATTAGAGGATAAGTAAATTACAAGAGTATAAAGCCGTGAAACAAGTTGGAAAATCCATCTGCATCCAGAAAAAGAGTTTCACCTTGATTCGGATTTAAAAGAATTAAAGTCTGTTTTGGATTGATCTTTGAGTCCTTATCTATTAAGGATGAGTTATTAGGGTTTGTGGAACTTATAAATAGCAAAGAGGAAGAAGAAAAATCAGGCAGGGAGGCTCGGGAAGAAAAACAGGAGAAAAAAAAAAGTTTTGCTGCTAGTGAAGAAGAGGGATACGACGACGATTTCTTCAACTGAACATCAACGTTTATCTTCAGTTTTACAACGTTTATCTTCAGATGCAACGATTCTTCAAACTATCTGCAACGTTTATCTTCGATTTGCAACATTTATCTTCAAGCTCCATTACAACAGTTAATCTGTAACGTCCAGAAAACGTTGCAGATTTCTTGTTTTATTATTTTTAGGTTCTTTTCTTCTTCTCAAGTACTTTTGAGCCATGTAAACAATCTTTTGAGAGTGTTTTAAGCATGATGAGCTAAACCCAACCACTGGGTCAATAGAGGAAGCCATATTTCATAAATGAATGGTAACCATTTTTGATTCTTAATGATTGTTGCATTGATTTTTAATTGATTTATGATTTTTCTTAATTATTTGTGATTTTGTTTGATGGTTTATGCTGGGACTTAAGCGCTTTTGATGCGCCATGTTTGTGATTTACAGTTAATTTTTTAGAAATCTACTTTTGGAAAAGAAACAAAGTCAATCAAAGAGCTATATTTGTTAAAAAATCATTGTATAAATCATTCAGAAGTGATTTTGGTGGAATTTTGAATACCAGTTCTTCCCAATATTGTTAAAATATTTTACTTATTTTCTAGTTTAATTAAAAATTAGGTCTAAAACTAATCTTCACAAGTCTCAATGAACGAACTATTTTTACCAATTTTCTGAAACGATCAGCTACCAAACCTGATGCCTTTGCAGCTAAGAAGATGAAGGTTGTTGACCCTGTTGTCTTTTAACGTATTAGTGATTTACATGTACAACTGTCTTTTATATTCTTGGGGTTCCTATTTTTGTTTTTTTAAATACCCTGTTGTTTTCTTGGAGATCTATTTTAAGTTTTATAACGTCAAACTTAATTGCTAGTTCACAAGTGGTTTGATAAAATATAGTGGTAAAAAGAGGTTCGATTCTCATACTTGTGAAGATTTAATTTCAGACCTAATTTTAATTAAAGAAAATAAAATAGATTAAAATAAAGATGACTTTTTAAAAATATGGGGAAGAACTAGGATTCAGGATTCCACTTTTAACCAATAAATCAAGTGATAGTAATTTTAATCATGCAATTAAAATATTTTATTTTGATTCTAAAGCATTGAAAAAATAGATTTTCAAAACAACAACTGTATAACACAAGCATGGAGCATCTATGGACCTAATCCGAGGCATGCACCATCTAACGGAATCACAATTGCTTAATAAAAATCTTTTAAATCAATTTTCAATCAAGGCAATTAATCATAAATAAATTGTATAAATAAATTAATTAAATACATACCACTTAATTATTGGAGAAAAAACTTCCTCCGTCATCCCAGTGATGGTGATTAGCTCATTGTAGAGAAAACACACTCAAAATAATCTTTCATTGCTCAAAAAGTGTTTACAAAGGCTAAAAGGAAGTAACACAGCTGATTTGATACGCTTTTAAGCGTTACAGTGAAGTGGTTCAGCGTGTTACAACAGCAGAAAAGCAACAGGAAACAAGTAACTGATATAAGTGTCTCCGTTTAAACAGTTAAGCAGCTTAAACTGCGACTGTTCAGCAACGGTATCAGCGAAAGAATCGTACTGTCATCTGTCTTCTTCTTCTCCGGCAACAGCAGAATTGTACGGGAGCTCTCCAAGCTTTTTCCTTTCGATTCTCTTTGTTATTTATAGCCTTTTCTAACCCTAGGGATCTTCCTTAATTGATAAGGACTCAAAGAAGAGTCCAAATCCAACTTGAATACGTGTTTGATCTTGTTACAGCGTCAATTTTCCTTCTCCGGCTACAACACGGTTTTGAAACACTTTTCACGGCATGAATCACTATTGCTTGATGTGTTTGATCTTATTTTGATCTCTTCTTGTCTTTGGGTCAAATAGAAGTACCCAAAATCCCTAAAATCACGTACAAATAGTCATCAGAAGTTTCTCTTCGATAAGATTAGGGTCCCCGCCAAAATCGGTTTTTGAAATGTAAAAGGGGGTCCCCCCAATCCAAAGTGTGGGTGCCTTAATCCATTTCCCCGGGTGCCTTTAACACTTTTCGAGCCAATTTTTCCGCAAATATTTATTTCTCAAAAATACCTACAAAGACATAAAAAGACATAATAAGTGTAAAATCGAGTACTATCGAAGCAGATATTCGGGCGCAATATAGACACAAAAATGTGCCTATCAAATACCCCCAAACTTACTATTTTGCTAGTCCTCGAGCAAAAAAAAAAAAAAAAAATCCTAACTCACTTTCGCAGGAATCGCGACTACATTTAGCATATGCAGTAAGCCGTTAAAGCCCTAGGTGTCCCTAGTGGACGAGTTTTGTCTCGTGAGGGTTTACAAGAGGTATACCCACAAAACCTTTACTCTAGATTTTAGCAACTCCTGAACGATTAAGGATAGACACTAAACAAGCTATTTAGTTGGTTTACTCAACTCATCGGCTATGGGAATTATTACCCTATATTAGTCCAATTGCTGTACACGAGTGTTTACTCAAGCATACTAAAATTCATATATAAGACAACATAGCTCTACTCAGATAATTGTTCAACCACAAGACTCAGAATCTATCACAGTTCAATCACATGAAAAGATTTAGAAGATGGACATGGAAAATGTGAAGGTTGCACGTGTTGACTAAGGTGAACGGTGTTTCCCATATCTGTCTGAAGGTCAGTTCCAGGATGAATCCTAATAGATTGAGATACATGTACTTAAACCTAATACTAATATCGACTCAACTGGTATATACAAGGGTCCCAGCGATCGATTTATTGAAAATAAAACGATAAATATATTGACAACATGATTGGATCAAATTGAATCCAAGCGCATGGTTCTTATCAGCATCTTACGTGATAGTTCCCATGGATCCTGCGTTCCACGCTTGCTTAGGCGACGGAGACAGGGAGAACACACACATATTGCTATCAAAGTGTCAATATTC
>JAJJMC010017794.1:3030800-3059581 GCA_023531435.1 Papaver californicum | reverse complement strand
CCTTTTGGCCCTTTAGGGTTACCACCTGGACCAATGCAGGGCCTTGGTGGCATGTCTCCTGCTCCAGGTCCACCGATGGGGCTTGGTGTTATGATGTCACCATTTGGAGGGCCTAATGTTTGGCCAGGAGCTCGAGGTGTTGATATGAACATGTTAGCTGTTCCGCCTGGTCTTTCACCTATCCCTCCTGGACCTAGGTTCCCTCCCAACATGGGAACTGGCCCAAACCCAGGTATGTTTTTCAATCCACAAGTCCCTATGAGAGGAGTAAACCCTAGCATATCTGGCCCTGGTTTTAACGCTATGGGAGCAATGGGACGAGGGATCCCTCAAGAAAAAGCACCTGCAAACTGGGGTCCTCCAAGAATTGGTGGGCCTCTTGGTAAAGCTCCTTCAAGAGGGGAGCAGAATGATTATTCTCAGAATTTTGTTGATACTGGTAAGAGGCCCCAAAATTTCATTAGGGAGCTGGAGCTAACTAATACTGTGGAGGACTACCCGAAACTCCGAGAGCTTATTCAAAAAAAGGACGAGATTGTGGCGAATGCGGCTTCACCTCCCATGTATTACAAGTGTGATTTGCACGAGTTTGTTCTTTCTCCAGAGTTTTTCGGTACCAAGTTTGATGTTATTCTTGTAGACCCTCCATGGGAAGAATATGTTCATCGAGCCCCTGGTGTTGCCGACCATATGGATTACTGGACATTTGAAGAAATTTTAAATCTTAAGATTGAGGTAGTGCTCTTTGCTCCACTTCCCCAGGGCACTGTGATATAGGAATTCTTAATATATTTCAGTTTTACACTTCGTAAATTATACTCTAAAGCTTGCTCCTATTTTTTTCAGGCAGTTGCCGATACACCTTCCTTCATCTTTCTGTGGGTTGGCGATGGTGTGGGTCTTGAGCAGGGCCGCCAATGTTTAAAGAAGGTATGAGAGCTGATATTATTACAGAGCGATAAGTATATAAAGTATTTGTGTTATAATAAAAATTTGCATGGACCAAAGTTTTTGTTTTTGTTTTGTTTTGTTTTGTTGTGAGGAGCCTATGCAACTAAAAGTCCACCAATTGGTACATCTTAGAATTTGGAATATTGTAAGTGCTCACATACCCATGATATTTACTTATCAGGAAGTACACGTTTCTTGGGAATTAGGTTCTTCTCTTTAGCTTTTTAAATTAATTGCTAAGTTACTTGTTTTGGAAATGTTAAATTTTAGTGCCCCTTTCGACCCAGTTTAAGTTTTCTTACTTCCAAGATGAATGTGTTGGTCCTCGTTGTTTCTATTTTATGTTTTATTTATTTCCACTTTCCTTGTAGTGGGGTTTCCGAAGGTGTGAGGATATATGTTGGGTGAAGACCAACAAAACACATGCAACTGCTGGCCTGCGTCACGATTCCCGTACATTGTTTCAGCACTCGAAGGTAGCTTTTAGTTTGTTGATACTCTAAGAATGCATATTCATTGCTTCCTTTTCCCCTATCAATAGTTGTTTTGTTGTCTTGTCTGTTTCCTATAATATTTAGCTCTTATTTCTGTGATAAAAGGAACATTGCTTAATGGGAATAAAAGGAACAGTTCGTCGAAGTACTGATGGACATATTATTCATGCCAACATTGACACAGATATAATTATTGCTGAAGAACCTGCCTATGGTTAGTTTTTACGTTTATTTTGGACTTTTGCTGCTCCACTCATTGCTTTGATCTTCTGCTATTTGTATGTCTCGTTAATCATCTATGTTTGTAAACTTTGTGGAGCTCTTATCATCTTGCTTTTATATTTAACTCCATAATCACTGTGAATTTGTTTGTCATTATCTTTTCTGCTCTGGGCCAAGAATGGAAATATTATTGCTGTAGAGTTTCTCCTGTTTGGTGGTACTTACGCCAAAATGTGTAAGGTATTTTTTTATCTCTTCCAACATTCTTGGTGATGGCCTTAGGAAGACTTACATATTTCTCATTCCTTTGTCCCTCATTTTCTGAAATTCCATCAAAGAGCTAGTATATCACGCAATGATGCTAGGGTAGATATCAAATGGTACGCAATTGATTTAAATTTTATTGCTATACGGGGATGTGGTGGCATTCATATTCCTCGTTTTATATTCTTATTAGACGACTTCTTCTTTGTCTGCATTAGTCTAATCATGCCGTTCATTAAGGGTTTCTTCCTCCTATGAGACAATCAATTCACTGGTTTAGATGTTAGGCAGACAACCAAAAGAAGGTGTACCATGATTTTCTTATTTGGCAGCTTACTGTGTCTTTAAATGACAAACTGACAGCTCAACTGCTTTACTATCTTATTATATTTTACAGTGTATTTTCTGAGGGGTTTTAGTTTGTACTTTAAATGATTGTCTACTTAATAATTGGCCTCCTGAGGCTTTGCCTTTCCTTTTGTTCGAAAATGGTGTTATATTGTGGTATTGGTGCTTTGTTTTTTTTTTGTAAAGTCAAATGTGTACTGCAAAGTGACTGTAAAATTATTTTTTGCTCAAATGTTAGCTTTCAGTTTGTTTATATTCTATCAAAGCAAATTTACTGCTTCCTTCCACCTTTTATATTAGTTGTTTTATCGTCTGGCCTGTTTCTTAAAACATTTGCTCTGTGATAAAAGGAACATTGGTTAACTAGAATATAAGTTCATCGAAGCACTGATGTCATATATATTATTCACGTCAACATTGAAACGGAGATTTGCTGAAGAACCTGCTTATGGCAAACATGTTGTTCATTTTTGACTTTTGCTGTGTTCTTCTATTTGTATGTTACGTTTAGCATCTATGTTTGTAGACTTTTTGGAGCTCCCTCAACCTACTATACTTTGTGCAGGCTCCACCAAAAAACCGGAGGATATTTATCGGATCATTGAGCATTTCTCCCTCGGGCGTAGGAGGCTTGAGCTATTTGGTGAGGACCATAACATCAGGTCGGGTTGGTGTACTGTTGGAAATGGATTGTCTTCCTCTAATTTTAATGCTGAGGTACATCTCATGAACACACCGTTGTACTCTAGGGAACATGTACCAGATCATACTTCAGAGTGTAATTCTGTTCCTATTTACTTTTTTTACTTCATTATGTTGCTTCTAAGGGGTGTAGTGCACCACCCAAAGATTGCTTTGCCTAAATACCAGACTTTTCTGGTGGATGATTTTGTATTGTTCGTTGCATGCAGGCATATTTGAGGAATTTTGCTGATAAAGACGGAAAAGTTTGGGTTGGAGGAGGAGGGCGTAATCCCCCGCCAGATGCACCTCATCTTGTACTAACAACTCCAGAGATTGAGAGTCTTCGACCAAAATCACCGCCTCAGAAGAATCAACAACAGTCATCATCTCTGTCGCTGACATCCATGAATACTGCCAACAGAAGACCTGCTGTGAACTCCCCCCAAAACCCAAATGTTATCAGTCTGAACCAAGAAGCTTCAAGTTCCGCCCCGTCCACTCCTGCCCCTTGGGCTTCTTCACCCATGGGGGTTGGCATGAAAGGAGCAGGACCAGATGCTGTGAACGTTATGATTACTAATGATAGTTTTTTTGATAGTTATGCATTTAATAACAGTAACAACTTGCCGATCACACAAGTAAGTGTAGATCAACGAGAGGCCGAGCCGTCTTCTCATGGCCCTGGTGCCGCCAACATGTTGTAACTATAATATAACACCAAAAATTTGTGGTGTTATTTGAGAAACATTGTAATTCATTTTATTTCTCTATCTTCATATATATATAAATGGGAAAGAAATTGTCTTTGTATCAACAAGAAATTATCTTACTTTTTATCAAAATCATAAAATATATCACCTGACTTCAAAAGGGCCAAAACTCAATTCACATCCAAATTAGGAAACCGGCACGGCCAGGAACTTTTCTTATAAATACGGAATTTTACAGTTTTTTCAGAAACAAGACAGACCATAAATTTCGAAATTATTCTGCAAATCCCCTAAGATTTTCATCCATGGCTAGACCAGAATTCGACGTTCAATATAAACAATATGGTAGATATTCAAAGTCCCGATTTGATAATGATGATGAAGAGGAAGGTGAAATCATTGAGGAGTAAGACGATTAATATCTGGTAATAACTTTCCCTTTTTATCGGCAATTTTTTTTTTTTTTTGATTTTCTTTAATTGAAATTTTATAATAATAAATTTTATCTAAAACCCTGATAATGACTAATTAACGTCAAACAAAACACTACTTCTTTGTGATGAAATTTCAGGCGAAAGTGTTTAATTAGGGCGAATTTCGAAGAGTAATCACCGTATTAATTAGTAAGACCTACTTACAATTTCATATAGAATTGTGTGAGTTCTTTTTGGGGATGCATAAGGACTAATGCTGCTGCTTTCTGACTTTTTCAGGGAACTAATTATGAGAGGTGGCATAGAGGATCAAGGTCTTCTAGATATGATGGATTTACAAAGGACAGCCATGTTGAATATGACTCAAGAAAGTGCAGGAAGGTTGGTGATCGAATTGAGCATGGAAGTCGAGATGTTGAGAGGGTGAAGGATGGTAGCCGCCGGAAGGATGTTTGCGAGAGGGGTGTAAAGAGGGAGAGGGAGAGGCATGGCAACGGAGACATTCGCGATAGGGAGAGGCGTGGCTGTAGGGGTATGGATTCGAATCGGGACATGGAAAGTCGAGATAAAAAGGATGTTAGGCATCTAGAACATGAAGAATTAGAACATTGTGATGAAAGAAGAAGATTAAAACGTTTGGAGGTTGGTGAAGAGAATCTAGAAAAATATGCTGAGAAGGGGGCTACTGCTTATGAGGAAACTGTTGAACCGAAACTTTCTGAACTGGATGAGGAACAAGAGATTGATAGAGTTGAGGAAAGCAGAAAAAGAAGGCAAGCGATTTTGGAAAAATACAAATATAAAAAACTGCAGTTACAAAATCAGGTTTAACCTCAATCTGAGGTCCCAGAGAGAGAGGAAAATGCTTCTCTACCTATAGACAAGCTACCGGAGCACTCCTCTGTTCCTATTAGTGCTGTTCCTGAAGTTTTTGATAGCAGGGATGGTGGCCCAGATGTTGATGGTGCTGACCCGATATTCTCAGCAGGGAAAGCCGATACAAAATAAAACGTCAGTTTCTGAGAAGACTCAAGGTGCCGAGGGACTGGATGGTGGTGCTTTGAAGGGAAAAGGAGATGGTTTACAAGTGGAAAGAAATGGGCCTAATGATAATTGGGATGATGAGTACGGACATTATAAATGTGAGCCTGGAGATATACTTGGCAGAAGATATAAGGTCACTGCTATTCATGGGAGTGGTGTTTCTTCCACTGTTGTTTGTGCCAAGGATCTCAATGTGGGGAAAGATGATCCTGAAGAAGTTGCCATTAAAATCATACACAATACCTTGAACAAGGCTGGTCAACTAGAGCTGGTTATATTAAAGAAGCTAGCTGCTGCAGATCCAAAGGATAGATGGCATTGTGTTCGATAACTGTCAAGTTTCAAGCATAGGAATCATCTTTGTTTAGTTCTTGAATCACTTCATATGAGTCTACGTGATGTTATAAAAGATTTTGGTCGTAAGACTCGTAGCACTGGTCTTAAGTTAACTGAAGTGAGGGCTTACGCGAAACAGTTATTTATCTCATTAAAGCTTCTCAAAGAGTGTGGCATTTTGCATTGTGATATAAAGCCAGACAACGTGCTGGTTAACAAGGCGAGTAATACACTAAAAGTCTGTGATTTCGGTGTTTCTATGTTTGCTGGGAAAAACGAAATCACACCGTACCTCGTTAGTCGCTTCTACCGTGCCCCTGAAGTAATTCTTGGTTTGTCCTATGATCATCCTGTGGATATCTGGTCAGTTGGTTGCTCTCTGTATGAGCTTTACTCAGGGAGGATCCTTTTTCCTGGTCGATCAAATAATGACATGCTTCAGCTCCACATGGAATTAAAGGGTCCTTTTCCCAGAAAGATGCTCCGAAAGGGAGCCTTCACCAATCAGCATGTTGATCAGAATCAGAATTTTGTTGCCATTGAAGAGGATCCTTTAACTAAGAAGGCAGTAAAGAGGGTAATTCTCAGCATTAAGCCAAACTATATCCGCAACAGAATAACAAGCTCACCTGGTGAGGATTTGAAGATGTTAACCAATTTTAAAGATCTGTTAGATAAAAGTGTTTGTATTGGACCCTGACAAAAGGATGACGGTAGCTCAAGCGTTGTCTCATCCCTTTATCTCGGGCAAGTAAATTTTCTGACTTCAGAATACTATTTAGCTAGATGCACCCACGTTATCATCTTGCTTTTATATTTAACTCTGTAATCACTGTGATTTTTTTTGTCTTAATCTTTGCTGCTCTTGGTCAAGCATGGAATTATGATTGCTGTAGACATTCTCCTCTAGGAAGAAATTTGACGTGGATTTAGATTGATATTCATTTACTTGACAGAATGGTGTTTTAAATTTCTTTTTCTTCACTGAACTGTTGATCATAGGTAAGTTCTATTTTCGTCTGAAAATGGGAATTCACTATACCTATTCTATCTTAATTTTTCTTTATCTTTATGTCTTTCATGTACTGTTGGGAGCTTCACTTCTTTCAATGTGTTCCAACTGGTACTTGACTGATACTTGTATCCACATCTTCCCTGTCTCTTTGTCTAACATCTCTTACTAGTGTCAATCAAGTTCCGGCGGAACAAAGTTATCATACCATCCTAATAATATGATACACATACAAAAAAAGGGAGCTTAACGTTGAAACGATCATTTTTATATTTTATTTGGTTCTGCCTGAATTTATGCTTCACTGTTGTTAAATCCTAAAGCTGTCATATAGCTGAACTTATATTTTTCATCATTACCAGAAAGCATGACATATTCTGTATCAAAAACCTAAGGCTTGGCAAATCCACCTCAATAACTTGTTTTAAGAGCACCTGAAACTGTGAAACAGAGATACTATCTTATTTTGGTTATGGGATAACACCTTTTCACTATGGATATCTAACTTTAACTGTAGTCAACTGCTTGGTCACTAATTAGCAAAATCAGATCCCCTTATAGGGACCATCTTTGTGAAATGGGATATTTCTCCAACAGCCTCATTGTTTTTGGACTTAGTTAGGCACCGGAAGCCTTAGAACTTCGTTGTTAATAGACCGTTTGGATATCATTTAAGAAATTACTTTTCGATTTTTTAAATTAAAAAAAGTTAGAAATTAATTTGGATACATAATTTCAGAATGACTTATATTCTTATGGAAGCTGAAAAGTTAAGGGCGTGCTTGGTATAATTTTTAAAAACAGTTTTTAAAAATCATTTACTAATGTTTTTAAAACATACCCTTTTCTTTTTATTTTCATTTTCTAATAAATTTTAAAAAACTGTTTGGTAGAACTGTTTTCAAAAACATATTTTCAAAAATTAGTTATAAGTTAAAATTGATAATTCAAAAATTAACTATAAGCTTTTTTTAAAACAATTCAAAATTAGTTATAAGTTTGCACAAATACTTCACACATTACAACAAGTTTATATTTGTACAAGTAAGCGCGTTGGTGGTGATGTCGATGTTGATGATAAAACCACATTGTCCCTACTATGTTATCTCTAACATTGTTCATCAACTTACTGAGCAGAACATAAGTGGATTGCATATCATGATGTAGAAAGAATTATTGTAATGTACGAGTTCACTCTTTCATACATTGAAAGAATATCCCTCAGCTTCTTTGCGTTGGGTTCCAGGTCATCGAAACTCATTGAGCTAGGTAATCTCCAACTCCAGTTTCCAAACTGTACAAGGAAATAAGAAAGTGAAGTTCTTGAGATTGGACAACTGATAAAAAACGGCAATGAGCTATTTGTAAGCAGATAGCAACATTTATTGAAATGGAACTATATGATGGCTTCCATTATGATTTGTGGTAACAAGTTCCCGCACAAAGAAACCCTCTATAACAAGACCAATACATAAAACAACACAGTTCACAACATTATTCTGCTCCAGAAGGCTGTTGATGCCGTTTGATAAAATTTAAACAAAAATCAATGGATACCTTGGATTAAATTATCCACTCCCAAGAAATTCTTCTTCTAATTTATTTGTTGCAGTAAGAGTTATAACATACATCGATTGTGATAAACAATAAACGGATGCTACATCCTAAATTTACCTGTGTAGCTGGAACATTCATCCTCGCCGAACTCCCCAAACTAAGTATACCTTGCATGGGTATGATGGCAGCTCTAGCCACTGAGGATAGTAAAACACGTACGAGGGTCCATGATATATCACCTCCTTCGCTTATTGCGAGATACTTGAGTACCTGTCAGGAAACACCAATAAAAGTTAACAATCCACATATATTGTCGGTTAAAGCAAATACTATCTCTGTTTCAAGAAAAGAGTTACTATCACTTTATCAAATTGGCCTATTTTTAGGCTAAAATGGAAAAGTGATAGTAACACTTTTCTAGAAACGGATGGAGTATTAAATAAACACAGCAGGAAATACACTAGAATTACTGAGCATGGCTAGGGAAGAACAAACTCACACTTGATTTCTCTTCTTGTTTTAAGTTTTCCCACCAGCCTCTAACCTAAAACCATGTAACGAGGAATTAAGCATTAGTTCTGCCGAAGAGAAATCTTCAAGGCCAACAGATATCTTAACAAATAAACGTATACAACTCTCACCGTGTCATTGTCATGAGTGCCGGTATACACCACTTGATCACTCTCATGATTATGAAGCAAATGAGGGTTTTCTGAGTCCAAAACCTGTCACAAGAAAATGCCGAGAAGTATATCAGCTTTCAAGGTTAGCTTCAAAATTTAAAACCAATAAATTTGATGAATTTAGCAGTCGTTCAGTACCAACTTGAAGGACTGCCATTCCAGGTGCTCCGATTGCCTTCCTTAGTTGAACAACATCATCCGTTATGACTCCCTGATATATAACAGTGACACCAAAAATTACGAAAACTGAGAACATATTCTATTCCGAAGTCATAAATGTATGGAATAACAATACATATAAATACATAAGAAGATATGCTTATGTTCACAACTGTTGATAGTGTGGCTGGAAATATCGAGGATATTGATACTTGTAACTTCAATTTCTAAAACTAATGGGTTATAACACAAAGTCCTTAATGAACGTATCAGGTCCTCTGCAACTATATCGATCTTTCCAACAGATTTAAAGATGGCATCAAATAATGCTTTCTTCGGCCCAGCCTGTGATCAACCAAAACTATCTCATGTTTACTTTAATCATCATATAACAAAGTATAAATTCTTAGAATTGCGCAACTGACTTACCTTCCATTTGCTAAACGTTGCAATCTTTTTTTGTGCAAATTCGTGCAATCAAGGTCATACAAAATATATGTTGGAGAAAATTATTCCTGTAACAGAAAAACAAACCAAAAACCAGAAGCTTCACAATTGTTAACGTTAGCGCAAATATCACAATCACACAAAGCACAGAGAGGAGGAGTCGCCTGTTCAACAGACTGCCCTTAACTGGATATTTGCCACGTACATTTTAGAAAAGTGTTGCTATACCTTTAAATTTGAGAAATCGAATCCAGGATAAAACCTCCTGATACCAACCCAGTTAGCAAGACTCGTTGGCCCATTGTGAACTTAACAGAAGAATAAGATAAAAATTAAATCTAGTGCGCACAAAGCGAGAAGAGGGGAAAAGACGACAAGATAGTAGCTGCGTCTGGGGTAATGAAAAATGAAATCTTTTTTCTGCTTTTATAGGAAAATTTGAGAGAAGAGAATTAAATTGTATTTATGAATATTTTTTTTATTTAATTCCCATAAATTCCCATAAATAATAAAACGGTTTTAATATTTATTATAGGAATTTAAATTGAAAAATAAAAAAAACATTAAGTCTTGATAGGCACACGCTGCGCACACGTCGAGCTCACGCCGGGCACTCGTCGCGCACACGCCAGCTCACGCAAAAAACACAGGCAAGCATACGCAAGCTCAGCAAGTCAGCGGCCCGCGTCCTTCGGTGCGAAGCACCGACATGTGTGATTTTGCCCACTATCCCATTCCCTTAGTTCATATCCAATGCACAAGTTATTTCCCTTAGGTGCAACCTTTGTGGTAATATGGATAAACTTCATCCTTGGTTTATCCCATGTGGGACAAACCAAAGGTTTCTCATTCACATAGAAGTGAAAAGTGGATTTGTTATTTCCACCCACAATATAGGCTAGTGACTCTTTGGTCCCATCAAGATAATTTTGGTAACAAAATAATTTTTTGTAAATAAGCAATAAATTCACTTTTAAATTCTAACAATCCCCCACATGAATGAAGAAGGCGATAAATCAGAAAACCGAAAAACGAGAAATACCTCTTAAGCAATAGGTGACCATATGGACTTGAACCTTTGCTTAGTGAGAAGTACCGAAACTACTTGATGGACAGTGAACGCGACGTCTTGAACTGCCATCGTTTGGTGTAGTTCTTCAATAGATCCTTACGCGAGATATCTCTCAAGATTGCTGTTAAGTTCACGCCGTTGTGTCCGTTTTGGCCCTGGACATATCCCGTTTCTCAGAATGCTCTAGAGAATCAGCTCAGTTCTCATAGGAAGCGACCCACTTTTTCATTCAGATAAGTGAGTTCTATCAAGAGTGTTAACTGCTACACCCCATTTCAATCTTAAATTGAAACTATAGAACTCATTAAGACTTTACTACAAGTCATCCTCACATGCAGTCACACTATCACGTCTACACCATAGGGAAGGGACAGAGAAAATAATTCTCTGATAGTGTTTAATTTTTACCTGCCACAAGTTAGTTGTCTCATTCAAAACCTTGATCTTGGGATCTCCAGTCAGCAAGGTTGAGTATCCTTCATGGCAAGTTTTAATTGATGTGCTTAAGTCCCATCCCCCTCGATGCATTACTAACTATCTCCTTGGACAAGCCTTTCGTCAAAGGGTCCGCGATATTCTCCTTAGACCTCACAAAGTCAACAGAAATAACGCCATTCGAGATTAGTTGTTTTAGAAAATTGTGTATTCTCCGAATATAAATGGATTTTCCATTATAATTGTTAATTTTATCATTAGCTATTGTAGCTTGACAATCGCATTGTATAGATATAGCTGACACATGCCTATGCCAGAGAGGAATGTCTTCTAAAAAATATCTTAGCCAAGCGGGCTTCCTCTCCTGCTTTATCTAATGCAATAAACTCGGATTCCATAGTGGACCGAGCGATACAGGTCTAATTGGAACTCTTCCAAGACACTGATCCACATCCTTGAGTGAAACTGTATCCACTCGTAAATCTAGACTCCTCTGAGTCTGCTATCCAGTTTGCATTACAATGTCCTTCAAGGACTGCAAAGTATCTCTAATAACTCAAACAAAGTTTAAGGTGTATTTTCGATACCTTAACACTCTAAAAAGTGCATCCCAATGTTCCTATCAAACTGGTTATATTTTCTAAGTACAAGTTCAATGTAATGAGATTGACTAAGACTATATCTATTAGACTCTCTTCTAATTTTCATCCCTAAGATTAAATCAGAGGTAACTAAGTCTTTCATGTCAAGGTCTCATTCAACATGTTCTTAGTGGAATAAATTACATCTATGGTTGTATCCAGTATAATCATATTATCAACATACAAGTATACAATCACACAGATATCGTTCACACTTTTAGTGTAAACATACTTGTCATATTCATTTATTTTAAACCCACTAGAGATCATTACATGATCAAAATTTTCATGCTTTAAAAGATTTCTCTGTTCTAAATCTTTTGTCTCTTCAAGGCTCAACTTCATCTTCCTACAGAAGTAGTGTGTGACACGTAGAAAAGACATCTATGAGATCAACACATTTCATGCGAGATTCAAATTTTAAGGAAAAATAATTTTTCCAAAGAACACAACATCCCTACAATCCTCAGCAGTATTCACATCAATTTTTGAAGTATCAGAACTCGCAACCCTAAACATTTAATCTGTATTGTGTTCAAAATATCATATGAAGACACAATTAACATATTTGAGTTCTATCTTTGTCCTCTTAGATGGAGGGATAGAAACCTTAGCCAAGCACCCCCCATATTTTGGAGTATGCAAAATAGGGTTGTCTACATTTCTATAATTTATTTGGATATTTATCTGATCCTTTAAAAGGTATTTTGTTTAGGACAAAGCCAGTTGAGAGGACGGTCTCCCCCCACAATTCGTAGTTAGTCCTGAACTAGTTCATGGCTTCATCATCTCCTTAGTGGATTATATTTTCACCTCTAGTTTGAACTGAGTTCAAGTCAACTAGGTCTGAGAAATTAATTCTATGGGTTTAGAATTTTTTTTTTTTTTTTTTTCTGAACATTTTTCTTATAAGACATTTTAGCATATTTTAATTTTATGCATATTTAACCTCTATGTTTACTTTCCAAATTAAATTTGGTAATGTAGCATATGCTCGCCAGGTTGATCATTGAAAAATATGACCAAGTCTTCTATGTCAAACATTCAATGACACACAAATATAAAAGGAATCAATTTTATTTAATTAAATTGAGGTTACATCTATTTTATAAAAACCCTCTGTCTTATAATTCTTTCCACTGAGTTACACTATTTTTCTCAGATTCATAAATACCCTTATCATCTAATATGCTACAAGATACTAGAACTTTACAGATGTCCGGAACATGAAAAATTTCTTCAATGTGAGAGTTTTGCCAAAAATTGAGATTCAACCCAACTTCGTTTTATTTATTTATTTATTTATTTTTTTTTCGCAACCTAAGTTGCGGACGAGTTACCCATATTGAGCTTTTCTCCTTCCCCTACCTAATGATAGGAGGTGAACACATCTTTGTTTCAGTGGATATGCTTGGTAGTACCAGAGTCTACCCACCAGTCTCTCACATTGGTTTCCAGATTGACTTCGGACACTGTACCAAAAAACTTTTCTTTTGATTTTTTATAATAATTTAGCATTATTTTATTTTATTTCTCTATAAATAAAATCCTTACGATTTTTATAAAATATTGCCTAATTAAATTATGAATATGATTTATTTATAATCAAATAATCAACACTCTACGCATGCTCCATGTAAATTCATTTTAGCGCATGATAACTACGTTTTATTATGCGAATAAAAATTATCTTGATTTAATGCATTAAGTTTAGTTCATTAATTTTTGGTGCATCTCAACGTTTCATCAAACGTGTCATACGGTTGTTAAAATTAGTGTTTTAACCGGTTTAATAATATCAAGACATCATGCACACGATTCAAATATATTATGATTATAAATAAATCATACCTGATTATCGTTGTTACCACCAATTAAGTGAAAGAATTTTCCCTTTGAGCCATGGAGTCTCCATCAAATCCCTGCCGAAGAATGAAATTGGCCCAAACCCATATCATCAGCTAGAGTGCACCAAAATTCACCAGAAGCAGATAACCCAGATTCACAATCAACCAAGAATTGAACAGTAGCTATATATAGAGGTTCAGCTTAGTAGGGCTAGGAATAAGTTACAAGCCCAAACACCCAATTGGAAGTCCATATTCAAAAGAAAGTCTGACTCTTGACCTGATTAACTGAATTGACCGAGTCAACTTCTTCTTAATTCTAGTCACCACTCCAAAACCAAAACCAAAGAAACCCAATATACTACTCAGAATACTCATTATTATTCTTCTCTTTTATGAAAATAGAAATTCCAGTGCACAAAAAATGAAGAAGATCTGTTCTTGGTATTTTATGAAAATTGTGATGAATGTCCACTCAAACGAGAAAAAACAAATTAGGAAATCACGGTTTGATCACCACATCCAGATTCTATTATGTTCATGCTGAAACAACATTTGATTATTTTCTACTTTCTTTCATTTATTTTCCATTAAAACTTGAAAGAAAGAAAGAAAGAAACGAATGGGTGCAGAGAAAAAACGTCCCACTAATTACTCATTTTGTCGTTAAGAGTAATTCCGGCCTTGGCGTCGAAGATGCTTGACCATACAGGTACTTGTCCGGATTTCATGGGATTACATGCACGACTCATTTTCACAGCTACTTATTATTCCATTGTAACTTTAATACCAATAGCTGTCATCTACTCGTTAATCGGCTGAAATACAACTCAAGTTCTATCTAAACACAACTGATTTGATCCATTCTTTGTCTTACTTCGAATACCTTAGATAATTCTTTGTAAGGACCTGACAGAACCCAAGCTCAGCTGACGGAAGACCTGTGTAAAGGAGTTGGTAGTGGTTCAGACTTTCTGTCGAACACTTCGTGGGCTCAACAACTGTTGATGCAAATTATCAACTTGTTGTTGATGCAAATTATCAACTTTCTGTTGATTCTTAAACTCACTATATCTCCGTCCCTGCAATATGGGTTTCAATACCATCACACACTTTTAATTCACAAGCAATCTAAACAATTCAATCACATTCATCGATCTTCGTCTCTTCTCTGTTTCATTGTAAATTCGCAATAAACCATAAGAACCCCAAACTCCAATTCAAGTACAATCTGCACACAGTTCAATCGTCTTCCTTGTTTCTTCTTTATACCCTCGTTCAGAAACATCTCAATCATAATCCAGGTTACCAAAACATCTCAATTCTTCTTTCTTTACTCTCTCTTTCTCACTGTTTGGTTTTACCTTCTCCAACCTCGACCAAACACTCGAAACCCACAAACCATAACAGAGAGGCATGAGCTCATGGTGAAGGTTTGGTCCATGTTGTCTATGTAAATTGATTTGAATGAAGGAAAATTACAGCTTTTATACGAACAAGAATTATATATTTTCTACTTTCCCTTGAAATTAGAATTCACTGAGAATTAACAGTTCTCACTCATTTTAAATTCCCACTGTTTTCTTCCCGTAGAATTGAGTCCCAACAAAATCAGCTATTTAGGTTAACAGTGCAGACATCATTGCTATAAACCCAGTAAACGGAAATTTCAGCCATGGTGTTTCCGGCAGACATGTGTTAGTCAGGGCTTCTGTTGCATCTGGTAAGATATGAACGAACCCAGTTGCGAGAATTACACCAGCTGCAAATGCTTTAGCTTTGCACGCCCAAGAATTATTTCTCGATTTCATTGTTACAGAAAAAAGCAAATATCGAGTTAAGATTGTTGGAGAAAATTATTCCTGTAACAGAAAAACAAACCAAAAACCAGAAGCTTCACAATTGTTAACGTTAGCACAAATATCATAATCACGAAAGCACAGAGAGGAGGAGTCGCCTGTTCAACAGACTGCCCTTAACTCGATATTTTCCAGGTACACTTTAGAAAAGTGTTGTTATACCTTTAAATTTGACAAATCGAATCCAGGATAAAACCTCCTGATACCAACCCAGTTAGCAAGACTCGTCGGCCCATTGTGAACTTAACAGAAGAATAAGATAAAAATTAAATCTAGTGCGCACAACAAAGCGAGAAGAGGGGAAAAGACGACAGGATATTAGCTGCGTCTGGGGTAAGAAAAAATGAAATCTTTTTTCTGCTTTTATAGGAAAATTTGAGAGAAGAGAATTAAATTGTATTTATGAAAAATCTGTTTATTTAATTCCCATAAATTCCCATAAATAATAAAACGGTTTTTAATATTTATTATAGGAATTTAAATTGAAAAATAAAAAAACCATTAAGTCTTGATAGGCACACGCTGCGCACACGTCGAGCTCACGCCGGGCACTCGTCGCGCACACGCCAGCTCACGCAAAAAACACACGCAAGCATACGCAAGCTCCGCAAGTCAGCGGCCCGCGTCCTTCGTTGCGAAGCACCTCAGATGTGTGATTTTGCCCACTAGCCCAATCCCTTAGTCCATATCCAATGCACAAGTTATTTCCCTTAGGTGCAACCTTTTTGGTAATATGGATAGACTTCATCCTTGGTTTATCCCATGTGGGACAAACCAAAGGTTTATCATTCACATAGAAGTGAAAAGTGGATTTGTTATTTCCACCCACAATATAGGCTAGTGACTCTTTGGTCCCATCAAGATTGGTAACAAAACAATTTTTTGTAAATAAGCAATAAATTCACTTTTAAATTCTAACAATATACATAGAAAGTAAGAATAACATGAGCAATCGTAAATTATATGGCCTCACCTGCAGGAACATCCCAAAATCCAACGAATCCTCGAAAATGATATATCCGGAATTTATCATAGAGATCATGCGCACGACAAATTCAATCTAGTTGCGTTATCTGAATGCATCCCACATATGGAGTCTAAAGAAAAAACTAAATTAATGAGTCTTCATAAGTCTACCTTGGCTATTAAAGGTTCCATAACACTAACAACAACTTCGAACTTCACTCTCTCTGCATCCCTGTATAAATAGATCACTTACCAAGATAATAACATAAACATGCATAAACCAACTTTTACTTGTTGTTCATAGGAATCAGCAATTTACAGATCCTCACATTGGTTTATGAAGCTCATCCTTAACTAGCTCTTCAAGAGAAATCAATAGAGTATTTCCACAATTTGCATCCTATTTAGGACAAACAAGATAAACAACTCTTAAGTCGAAACATACATCAATCACCACTGACCTCCCTTTCATTAGGCAATTGGTCAGTGAAATGTATCTTTCAGTAAACTACCACGTATTTTCGATTTCACATTACCTGGCCAGAATAAGGTGACCCTTTTTCATTAGCCTTCCTCCCTGGTGGAACAAGAGAAAGTACCTACAAACATATACACAGCCATTTCGATACCTTTCCACCCAACAAAAAAAATCATCTAAAAAAGGAAATTCAGTTGAACAAAAAGAAAACCCAGAAAGCTAATTCCATCAATTAAGAATTATTTCAACAAATTACTCTTTTTATACAAATGAAATCCCCCAAATAGGACTATTTTCCTCTCCCTCCAGTTGCCTTTTCTAGTTTGTAAAAGAGACCCATTTTCACCAAGTGTTCTAACAACAAAATCCAGTAATCAAAATGGTAAATTTATGCAATTAAGCTATTCAATTTCTGAAAATAAGAACCAAATACCTGCCAGACAGAACAACCAGAATCATGAAGCCAATCCAAGAACTTAAAAACCTCATCACCAAGTTCACCAACTCCATAATTCCCATGTAAAGATGTTGGATGAAGAAGAATCCCAACCCTTCTCTTATCTTTAACATCTTTCTCATGAAACCAATCTCCATATTTTTCAGGTAAATCTTCTCCTACATTCACAACAAAATCTTCAGCAGAAACTGCATTCGTCGAAAACAACATTCCTTTGTTCATTACAACACCCAATTTCAAACCAGTAAGAGTACATAAACTGTTGCTAAATTTTGTAAATTGATGAGGAAGAGGAGATTTATTTGAAGAAATTGGTGTTGATTGTAATAGACATAGTGACCGAGAAATCAACATAATTCTGACCCAAAAAAATCAATCAAACTTTCTGATTGTTTTTGTAAAGTGAAAGAAGATTGAGTTTGAGAATGGGGTCGTTGTTTTCTTTTTGAGGGTTTTAATGGAAGGAGGAGTGATCCGCCATTGTTGAGACCTTCACGTGCTACACATACTGAGGAGGAGGAGGAAGTGTAAATATGAGAGTTTTATTCGATTTTGTATGTGAGGTGTTGCAAACGAGTGGGGTTAAATTTCTGCTGCCCCTGGTATACTTTCAGTCCAGGCTTTCCTTTCCAAACATTTTTGTTTCTGGAAAGGAGAATTGAAGGAGAAGATTGAAGGTCAGTGAGAAACAGCGAGAGTGAGTGAAATAAGCAGCGAGAGTCAGTGAATGAAAACACAGAAAAAGTTTATTAATCGTTTTCGTTTTTTCAGTTCCGAAAACAAAAAATAGATGAAAAATATTTTTTAAGAATACCCCACCAAACAAGTTTTTTTCTTTCCTTTTTATTTTTTCTGTTTTTAAAAACCATACCAAACATGCCCTAAATTTTTATGAAACAAAATATTTTTGTTTTTAACTTTTATGAATGACTTCTACTTCTAGTATTCAAACACCCTATAAAAATTAAAAGAGGAAAAATTAGAAATTTTGTGCTTCCCAAATATAACACAATTACGAGAAAAAAATGCATGAATACATGATGAATATGCATTTTTAAGCCATAAAATTTATGATAAACATACACTTTTAAACCGTCAAATTTATAGCACTAGAGGAAAGTTAAACTAGTGGGAAAAAAATCCCCCGCCTCTTCAACTTACCTAAATTTGACTAATTAATTCCATAGGTAGAATACAAACTAATAAATTCATACTAATTTGTTATTTGTTTAAGTATAATTATCATTTCAAGATTTATGCAAATTTAACATTGCAAAGACTTTTCTCTTTTGTATTTTTCTACTTTTTCTAAGAGCTTCCACGACTATGAAGGTAAATTTAAAGATTAAAGATTAAAGATTAAAAAATTTGATAATACTCCGACTGAAACGCAACATGAGAAGAGTAAACTTTGATCAGGCGGAAGACTAAGTGAACGGCTGACGTTGGACGTATATGTAAATATCCGTCAGTTGGAATGGTTTTTTGTATAGGCGTATGCCAATAAAAACGCTTGGTTGAAATACACACTGGATGAACGCTCGGTATGAGACACAGTTTAAAATAACGTCTGATGATAGACGCACACGTAACAAACGTGGGTACAGATTAACGTTTGATAGGACGTTACCTTAGCCAACTCTTTTCCCTCGGACAACTGGGATTCTTCTCCCTCGCACAACTGGTTCGTGTGCATCATGAATAACGTTACCTTAGCCATACGCTCGTTTTATTAAACGGGTGGACAGAGTAACGCCTGCCACTATGTTTAAGAACGAATTGAATTGAACGAATTAAAGCCTTAAACCAGAGAAAGCACAAAACCATGTCTCTGTACGGGACTTTGATGATCACAAATAAATTACAAAACTTAAAGCATATAGTAAGGTAAATTCTTAATTTCCTTAACTCTATTTGATTCTGAGTTATGCTTTTATTTGGTTTGGTAAGGGTAATTTCAAATTTTCAATTCAAGTTAGGTTTTTTTTGTTTTATTAATCAAAAGTGTAATTTCTCTGCAATTTAGCAATTGATGATCACAATTTAAATAACTAAACTAAGATTATTAAAAATACCCATGAATCCATAATGAAATCAGACCTCATCTTTAATTGAAATTGTTAGGAACTAGGGTTTTGATTTGAGTTTTCTTAAATTAATTTATTGATGCTGACTTACTGAGTACTTGGTTGATTATAAAATTCTCAATTTTGTGTTTCTATTCAGCCGTAGCTTAAACCAAGAAGAAACTCCATTCGTTCTTAAGCAGGGAAAGTGAGTAATCATTCAATTGTCTTGTTTTCTTTTGTTTTCTCTGTTTTATAAACAGACGCTACTTTGGATAACGTCCACAATAAGCGTAAATTTGGTGCACGCCCACTCCAAGCATAAATTTGGAGAACGCATCATTGACAAGCGTACGTCTAGGTGAACGTGCCGCTAGACGTGCTCCTGTGTTGACGCCCAATACAAGCGGCAGTTTGGTTCACGCATGAATCATGAGACGCGCGGCTGGTTGACGCCTGGCACGAGACGCACGGCTAGGTTCACGCCTGGCACGAGGCGCACGACTAGTTCACGCTCCACCATATTCGTGTTTGGTGCAGTTCTGGGATCAATTTTGATCAAATAGTAAAAAAACTGGACCAAAACCCAAATACAGTCGCCCCACTGTGATTGGTTTTGGACGGACCGAAGACTAAATTTGGGTTTGGTCCAGGTTATAGTCTCGTGACTGTGGATGCTCTAATGGAGGTACATTTTCTCTGTTATTTGTGGTTGTTGTTGTTATTATCAACAACCCAGACAATACATCAGAAATCATGTGCAGTTCAGGCTGAGGCGAATTCGTCTGAAATGAAAATTCTGACACGAACCTTACTTGAGAATGCAAAAGAACCAGAATTCT
The DNA here is from genome assembly GCA_023531435.1 of Papaver californicum. Classification (NCBI taxonomy): domain Eukaryota; kingdom Viridiplantae; phylum Streptophyta; class Magnoliopsida; order Ranunculales; family Papaveraceae; genus Papaver; species Papaver californicum. Next base: position 3,039,573 of record JAJJMC010017794.1, on the reverse strand, counting down.
TGGATTGGATGAAAATGATCAGAAGAAAAATCCATCAATACCCAGAATTGGCATTTCAAGAGCATAAGACTAGTCAGGTCATCAGATCGGAACTTGATTCACTTGGAATCGGTTACTCATGGCCTGTGGCTAAAACTGGTGTTGTGGGTTCTATTGGGTCTGGTTTAAACCCCATTTTTTCCCTCAGAGCAGACATGGATGCCCTCCCTCTACAAGTACGTGCATACTTCTCTGATCTCTCTTCGATTGCTGGAATACTATTTGTTTCTGTTACTTAAGTTAACGATTTCAATGAGTCGTTTCGACACCTGAATTTGATTCATTGTAGAATTGTGCAGCTTAGGAATAGTAATGCGTGAAGTTGTTTTGGTTTCGATACCGTTTGATATGTTAATGAATTATTTGGTAGGAATTAGTAGACTGGGAGTATAAGAGCAAGTATGATGGGAAAATGCACGCTTGTGGTCACGATATTCATGTCACAATGCTTCTTGGAGCTGCGAAGTTGCTTCAGCATCGGAAAGACGAATTGAAGGTGCAAAATGATCTGTTTAACCTCATCTTGTTCGTGCCAATTTAGTGAGATATCTTTTGATGGTCGCGATTTATGACGGTGCAAATTTGCTCTTCTTATAGGGAACTGTGAAGCTTGTTTTCCAACCAGGAGAAGAAGGTGCAGGCGGGGCACACTACATGCTAAGAGAGGGAGCTCTGGATAATAGTTCAGCCATTCTTGGATTACATGTAGATCCTCATTTGCCAACTGGTTCTGCCGCATCGAGGCCTGGTCCTATAATGGCTGGTTCTGGAAGGTTTTTGGTGACAATCCAAGGGGAAGGTGGACATGCAGCAAAACCGCAGCACACCAAAGATCCAATTCTTACAGCATCATTCACAATCCTTGCACTCCAGCAGATCGTGTCTCGAGAAACAGATCCACTTGAGAGCAGAGTAAGCTTCCTCTGCGTCAACTGAACTGTATATATGGTATATGAGCAAAAATTGATTCTTCGAACAGGTGGTTTCAGTTGGTCTCATTGATGGTGGCCAAGCAGGAAATCTAATTGCAGAAATTGTGAAATTCGGAGGAACCTTTAGAAGCATGACAAGTGAAGGTAGCTCATATCTGCGGCAGAGAATCAAAGAGGTGAAACTTATAAACAGTGCTCGTCTACTGACCTTTTTATTGATTTCCATATACAGATAGATGTACTATGATATTTGAGTAATCAAAAGACCTAACTTTCGAAAGAACTTTGATAGGTGGTAGAATCTCAAGCAATTGTACATCGGTGCCTTGCCACTGTAGATTTCCTGGAAGATAAATTAATACCTTACCCGCCTACTGTGAACGACGAAACAATGTATAAGCATGCAAAGAAAGTTGGGGAGGAACTTTTAGGTGAAACAAATGTATATTTGAGCCCATTGATAATGGGGGCAGAAGATTTTAGCTTCTATGCGCAGAAAATGGCTGCTGCATTTTTCCTCATAGGGGTTAAGAACGATACCATGAAACAAGTTAAAGGGCTGCACTCGTCACGCTTCATTGCCGATGAAGAGGTTCTTCCAATTGGTGCTGCTTTCCATGCTGCTGTAGCAATGACTTACTTGGCATATCCATAATATTAAATGCACATAGAAGCTTGGGGTTTTCGGCGTCTGGAAAGTGTGCTCAAGTAATTTCAAGAAGGAAATGAAGTAATCAAAAACTGAACTGGAGCTATCCAAAATACGAAATGGAAGCAACAAAAATAGCAGAAAGCAGACTGAATTGTATTTGTTGTTCTTGAAATAGTTGTTGAAGAGAAGAACCTTAATGTAGTAGCAGATGCCATTATAAAATTTTCTGTGTTTCAAGCTTAATGTAGTAGCCATGTCTCGAAAAGAGTTCCTCGAGTTTCTGAAACAACTATGGTAACAAGAACTGATCGAGTGTTCCGCGAGACACCACTATCTGCTTCAGTGGATTGGGAATGGCATTAGAACAGCTTTGGTGTAGCCAGCTTAATGTGCACCTTGCTTCTTTGATAAGAGAACAAAACTAAGCATTTGTTATACTATTCTGCTGCTGTAGACAGATTTGAAATTCCTAATCTAACGAGTCTGAAAAATAGGGTAATCTAACTAGTCTGTAAACAGTTATTTTTGATGGAAATCATTACAAGATACTAACTTGAAAACACATTTTACTTCCTCAAAATATAACTAACACTAAATTATTTTTTGTAAGCTCCCACACCTCTCTTCTTTTTCCTCCGTCAAAAATACAACTCACCTGAGTTCTGCGGGAGCAACAAAAATCCATAGAAAAGTAAAGAACAAAAGCAATTACATTTATCTTAAGTTGAAATTACTACCAGTTTCATCAAAAAATTTATACAAAATTACGTAGTCACTAAAAATTGAAACTGAGAGATCTCCCTCATCCCCGCCCTACTAAATGACCCTGCTATCTGTCTATCATCGTGTTCACCGTCTGTCACAATCTCCAACACCCCGCCATCGCCAAGAAGTCATGTTACCTCATCGCCAGCAGGATGAAAGCCACCTCCTCCGTAGTCTGTAAACTGATCAAATTGGCGAACAAGGCTGAGAGTCAGCTTGTCCGACAACACTCCATCCCAGAGCAGCGTTTCATCTTCTGGATGAAAATGTATCAGGGATTGTACATGTCCTTGGGAAGGTCCTGAATAACTGGCAGCATCGGAAAACTTCGTAAGCAAATCGCAGGTTTGTATACCTACAAGAGAACTTCAGCTGTGATGACTCTGTTGATAGGGCAGCAAACATGTTCTTCGAGTTGTTGAACCGCTGCCTTGCATCCATCAAAAGAATTCATGGGACCACCTAAAATTGAAGATCCATCCCAGAGTCGTACTTCATATGGGTCCGGAAAGAAAGAACCAACTGATTACCACCTGATAGAGCTGATTGGATTCGTGTTATGGTGAATAATGACACATACTACTCTCCAAGATATTCCCACTTTCTGAAATCAAAAATTTTGAGCTCACCAGAATGGTTCCCCGTAACAATCCCAGAGGAGTCACCAATGAAAGCTCTGCATGTCGGAACAGCAGAGTCATCCCTGCAAGTGCGCCAAGGCCTAAATCTGCTATATATAAAACTACAACTGTCTGTCTCTTTGAGTTCCATAAATCCAACCGTAATGAAATCTAAACTCACGCATAGCTGCTCCATGCTTCGCAGCGGTCTGAGCACATATGTGGATGTAACAAAGAGAGTAGTGGTGAAGTGGTTATAGGAGCTGGGGCACTGCCAATGTTGGTACCTCAGAATTCAGATACTGCACTACTAAAGAGACTAACGTCACCCTTTCTGAGTTCCCTCGCTGTGGATCAGGTTGAAGACTGAGTTGGAAAGAATAACTGGGTGTCATATGACCTGAAGGGGTATCAAGATGAGGAGTATCATCAGTATTATCCGCAAAAATACCACTTGGAGTTTACCATATTGATCTCTCTGGCTTGAGCTTGGAGTGACCAGAAACCCAATATCTACAGGCAAATTGTTTTACGGGAAGCATTGGAAGTTTGGTATACAGGAGACCGAGACCCATTTCGCCCATAGCAAGACCCTTAGCTGATGAAGCAAATCCACAATCCTTGAACTTTGTCAGCTTGCATTTGATTGGCAGGACCATTGGAGTCTTAAATTGAGGCTCTGAATCTGAATTGCGGGTGGGCATAGACACTGTAGGTGTTTGTGGTCCTACTGATGGAATTGGGCTTTTTAATGCATTGGATATCTTACATTGCTGATGATGGATTTCTTGACTAAAAGCTATGGTTACATATCAACAGAGCTTTCTTCTTTGTAGAAGACAAAACTAAACCAGATAAAGATGGTTCTTCAAATCGTATTGTTGGCTTTGATAAATTTGACAGAAACCCACGTGAAGGTCAATGTAATTGCATCGTTGGGGCGCCATGCAAGGAAGTTTGATGAAGGGGAGGGAGTGCTCCTCCTAAAGAAGGCAATGGTGTCAACTGAGTCTCCCTTAAAGGTAAGCAGCTGTTGTGTTTAAGCCAGGTGCCTGGAGATGCTCATGTATTAGCAGTAACAGCTCCCTGAAAAATGGTATCGTTTAGATAAAGTAAGGGGGATATTGATAAGCAAAAGTCAAAAATGAGAACATGAAATACCTGGAATGGTAACTAATAGGAGTTGCAGCAGCTATTACTGCTCTCTCTATGCGCCTCCAAGTTGGGGGAGCAGCATCAGTTGCTGCTAAAATATTTGACCGTTCCGAATTTGTTATGATCTACAAGATACATAACCCTTAAGAACATGGTATTCTAAGGCATACAGAAACTTAAGTAAAAAAGAGCTGTGTACTGGCAAAAGTAATACGCGAAGCCAGTAAATTGTTAGCTAAGAGTGCAATCTAATTCCCAAGAAAACGTGTACTTCCTGATCAGTAAATATTATGGGAATGTGAGCACATATAATATTCCAATTTCTAGGTTGTACCATTCGGTGTTCTTTTAGTTGCATAGGCTCCTCAAAACTTAAACAACAACTTTGGTCCACGCAAACATGTTATAACAAGGTTCCTTTATATACTTATAACACTGTAATAATATCAGCTCTTATACCCTCTTTAGACACTGACGGCCCTGCTCAAGACCCACACCAACACCAACCCACAGGAAGATGAAGGAAGGTGTATCGGAAACAGCCTAAAAAAAATTGGAGCAAGCTTAGAATATAATTATCCAAAGTGTAAGCTGAAGAATGTTAAGTCTTCCTTTAACAAGGTGCACTAGGAAGTAGGAAAGTGGAGCAAAGAGCTCTACCTCAATCTTCAGGTTTAAAATTTCTACAAATGTCCAGTAGGTAGTCCATATTGTCAGGCAACACCAGGGGCTTGATGAACATATTCTTCCTATGGAGGGTATAAATGAATGACATCAAACTTGGTACTGGAAACTCTGGAGTAGGGGTGGGTCGGATTAACCGTAAACCGAACTGAACCGGAAAAAACTCCGAACCATAACCGATATTGACCGAACCGCTGCTGAACCGAAGTTGAACCTGTGATCCCGAACCGAACCGAACATGAACAGGTTTCGGGTTCGGTTTTGCTTCTCCCATTCCCGAACCAACCGAACTGATACTATTACATATATACTTCTAGTTACGTATGTACACTCGCGAGGTCTTGATTGAGACGATTCAAAGTCTGATTTTTGGTGGTTGGAACATGGCAACACAACCCATTACAAAACCTTTTCAACTATGTATGTTTAAATAGGTACCGTCGAAATCGGAATTGCAATTTCTTGCTTTGCAGCCTACTCTCCGACCCAAAGTAAAAGTCATTGCAGAATGTGGAAACTGGTACTAAGAGCATTCCCACAAATTATGATTTCTCTCACTGTTTTTCTTTTTCTTTTAATCTCCCAAAATCTGTCTGCTGTTATAATATGGTGTTAACGGTGTATATGGATGAAACAGGAGAAAATTTGTGTGGAAACCGCTGAAAGAAATAGCTGGATTGACCGATGAAAATGTGGCAAATGCAATGGTATCTCCAGTCCTAAATTTCAAATGATTATCACAAGAAGAACAACATATTTAAATTTAGTAGATAATGGTTTCAAGCACAGAAAATCAAAGAGAATATATATATATATATATATATATATATATATAATCCATGTACTGCACGCAATAAAACCATTTAAATGCAAATAATACAGGCTTTATATTCTACTAAACTCTACTGATGTTGTTATTTAATCTACTGTGTGTTTAATTTTTGTGTTTAATATTAAAATGGTAGTTTCTTGTTGGTTCAAAACCGATACCGATCCGAATTGACTCTAACCAAATTCATCCCGAACCGATAAGGTTCCATCTTTTTAATAATATTTCTCGTACCGTACCGAACTATTAAAAGTAGGGAGAGAGTCGGATAGATTAAATACCGAACCGAAGTGCCCCGAACCCACCCCTACTCTGGAGAAAGAACAAACTCGCACAAATCGTACTTGTAATACATGGGAGGTGAAGCCTGTCTCTAACTTTCCTATATACAGGTTGATATAGAAGCATTTCACTGTCAATCCTCTCTCGTTCTCGCCACGGTGATTCCCATTCCCTTGAAAGGTCAAAATCCCCATCTCCGTCTGTTATCTCTTTATTGTTCATGCTATTATTCTTCTTTTTCTAACCGTCCTTAGGACCTTCCCAATCTCTATTCCTATCATTCCAGCTGCTACTATCTCTTCCTTCAGATCTATCATCTCTATAACTTTCCTTTAATATGTCCATATTCTTGTGGCCAATTATTCTCATAGTCTGACCCAGAGTCATCTGATTCTGGGCGACACCTTCCACCTCTCTCAGGACTCTGTGTTCTTCTAGACTATCTCACTTCCCTTGCAACTCTTTCTCTTGACCTTGAATTCCTGTCTTCCTCTGCATCTACAGATCTCTCTCGGCTTTCCAAAGCCACATCGCCAACATATGCACAATCAAATTGTTTTGTATGTTAGTCAGTCTTTTCCCCATGAGGCATGTTACTAGACCTATTAGCAATAGACTCCACCTCCTCTTGCAACCCATTTGATTTCTCTCGAACCTCTTAGCTTTATCACTACTTGATTGCTCTTCACAACTTACATAAACCCTCCTACTTTGTCATTGTTCCAAAACTAACTTATTCTTTCCTAAAAACAAAGAAAAAAAAAAGAAAAAAAAAGAGGCAAGATCCAGAATGCGATAAGCATTGGCAGGTATCTCTCTTCACATGTGCAGCAAAGCAGTCTCTTTTTTTATGGCATTTAAAATTGATGTGTGAGCTAATATGGTCCAGATGAAATCTTATAGTATGGAAAGAGATAACCAACCAATATTCAAATACACAATAGATGAACTAAGATATAATTCTTTTTGATAAACTTGTAGTTCCTTTGACTACCCATTGTAATTAATATAATTCCTATAATTTTCAAATCGGCAGTATTCACATACTTACATGTAGGATTCCACTAACATAACATAGAACAGAACATTAATCAAAGAAACATCTCAATGGTTTCACTTTTGAAGTACCCATGCCCAGGAAATACTTACTACACTGGAAACACAACTATGTAGTAAATACACATTAGTACATGATAAGCAAACCAAGAGTAATTAAAAGATTTCAGTATGAATGAAATAAAATTATAAAACCTACCTCGCCCAAAGAACCTCCACCTTGCTGAACTTGAAACCTGAAACTGTAGAATGACTGGGAATTCCCATATGAAGTATCAACCCCACCGAAAACCTAGCCATTCAGGAAGAACCATCATTTCCATTATTAACAGCACCGATTAAGTAACTTCATGGTGTTGTATAGTTTATCCCTAGAATATATTTTTGTAAAAATAAGATTCTTATGAAATAAGCAGTTAAGGTACCCATTTACCAGACATGCATAGGATTAAACATTCAGGTTCTAAACTAATAAAACAACTGTTTCTAGGTCAGCTCTAGTTAATCCCTTAACATCAATTAGTTGGTCACACAGTTCCAATCAGTTAGTTATAAATCCCTAATCAGATTTTTTTTGTGTTTTTTTTTTTGGGGGGTGAAAACATAATTTTCTCTTTATGGTGCAAAAATCATGGCCTAAAATGACTACCAATCAGAAGTAGTCAAAACTGAAATTAGAGACTTAACTAAACTCAAATTCCATTAATAACAAAAACCAAGGTTTATAAAGTACCAAAGATGATTAACTGTAAGATCATACCGCTGTCAAGCCTGTCACTAACTTTCCTATATACAGGTCGATGTAGAAGCAATTCACTGTCAATCCTCTCACGTTCTCGCCTCCGTGATTCCCATTCCCTTTCACGGTCAAGATCCCCATCTGCATCTCTTATATCTTTATTGTTCAGTCTATCTTTCTAACCGTTCCTTCGGACCTTCCCAATCTCAATTGCTATCACTCCAGCTGCTACTATCTTTTCCTTTAGATCTATCATCTCTATAACTTTCCTTTTCTCTGTCCAAATTCTTGTGGCTGATACTTCTGTCATTGTCTGACCCAGAGTCATCTGATTCTGGGCGACAGCTACCGCCTCTCTCAGGATTCTGTGACCTTCAGACCTGTCTTACTTCCCTCTCAACTCTATCTCTTGACCCTGCATCTCCACCATATGCACGATCAGATTGTTGTTTATGTTTGTCAGATTTTTCCCCATGAGGCCTGTTACTAGACCTATTAGCAATAAACGCCACCTCCTCTGCCAATCCATTTGATTTCTATCGGAACCTCTTAGCTTTATCACTACTTGATGGCTCTTCAAGTCTTACAGAAACCCTCCTACTTTCTTCTTCTTGAGCCTCAGACCTGCCTCTGTTCCTACTCCTCTCCCCCTCAACCCTTTTCTTTTCCTCGTTGCTGGTCTTAGTTCCTTTATTACCGGCTGAATCCACAGCCCTTCTTTTGCTGTCACTATGCTCATTTCTCGCATCAGCATTTCTCTCTTTTGAACTCACGTGCTTGACATTAGGAGTTTTTCGCCACTCCTAAGATCAGTTTTTTGAACAATATTACTTTACTATTTTGATGGAACAGAGTCAGATTCATCCCATCTTCTTCTGGGGTTTCTCGCGAGATCTATGAACTTTATCTCTACCTCTACTGCTTTCTTTCCTCTCAGAATACCTAGAATCTATATCAGGATTCTTATCAAGCTTGTTGGAATATTTTCTGTATGAAACTATTAGAAGAGAAAATATAAAA